>OY987327.1:22684041-23284041 GCA_963920685.1 Polydrusus tereticollis
TAAATATTTTTTAAATACTAGAACCATTTCGCCTAAGTTCTAGTCTAATTACAACTTCTTCACCTCTAAAATTAACCGGCCTCGAATCTTGATCCAATAGGGTGAGGGAAATATTGTAAATGCTCGTTTCTCTTACCGGTAGAAAAATTAAATTTCTTGGCTCGATATTTATACTGAAGCCAGGATCGACTGTTGGAGAGAATTCGTATAAGGTATGTGAAGGATTATTTGTATAATACGAGCCGGAAATAATATTGCACTCTATGCGTATAGTAACAACTTGTATTATTTCTACAGGTAGATCTGATTCATGCACAACACCTGCTGTTAGTTTACGTTGAGAAAAACCTAATAATCTTGCTATACTATCTTCTGGCTGAAAATTTAGGTCGTATTGGCTTCTCAACTCGCACCTTAGCGTATTATTATTAGGTTTCAACGAAAAGGCGTGATTGCGCTCGTCTAAAGTAGCGTGTGAATCAAGAATGCGATTCTGAACAAACGTTTCGATATCCTGCAGTTCGTACGACCCCGTAGGTATCTTCAATATCTTTTCCACGTTATTTTCAGTATAGTAAATCTTGTTTTTTCCTGATTCAATGTTTGGAATAGTATTCCAAGTATTCAGCGATATAAGTGCAAGAGAGTATTCGTAGTTTGGGTCAAGTTCTATTGGAGGAACAAAGTGTGCTTCAAGCTGGTGAGAACGACCTTTTAGCGTAAACGTCTGAGACATGACTGTTGTAAGGGACTTTGAATGATATGTTTTATAGAGATTTATTGTAGAGAAAAGCCAATGCTAGATGTCCACAATTGGATGATCCAAAGTCCTGATACTGATCGTAATTAAAGCAAATTTTACAATTTTTCATATATTTTATAAATTCCTTGGGTGGTTTCAAATTGCCAAAACTATCGAAATAAACAACTTTATCACCGCGTTTCTTATAAGCTACCCAATGTGTTCCGAATCCGACGTTTCGATCTAAATTGACAACACCACACTCAGTATGGTTAGGTGATTTTGGAAGAGTATCTCGCATAAAGACCCCCCTAAAGTTGGGTATCTTTAATTGAGATGTATAGTTTTTGATGTCTTCATCGGTTAACGGGCGTTTGGGCAGCTTCAGTGGTAGTTTTTTGGCATTTTTCTTAGATATAATCCATACCCTGATTTATACTTCTTTAAATATAGACCGCTACCCTTTTTCCCTAAAGCAATGGCTTCCATCGTTTCATTGTGGCGTTTAGCTTCTTGTAGCTTGTCTCTCCCACTTTGAACATCATTGACGGTTTTTGCAATACCGGCCACCCCGCCGCTGAGAGCACCCAAAGCACTAAGCCCGGCAAATATTGGTATCAAAGGAAGGATCCCGCCAGTCTTAGGGAGTGGTATAACCCTCGGTATACTAATTTTTCTACGTCCACCGGCTTTCTTTATCGACATGCGTGCTGCTTTTAGTAAGTTACTCAAGGTCTTTTTCTTGGTTATATCACCAGCACCGTGTTTACTAAGCTTATTCACAATCGAAGTCAAGCTTTTGCACCCCGCCCCCATCTTACGTTTAACCTTCATAGCGTTAGTAACTAGCCAAGCTGATGTTTTTTCGCCAAAACTGGAGTCGTTGGCTTTCACGCGCTCCCACGCTCTATTTTCAAGTATTTTATCTGCCTGATGTCTTTGTTTCAAGTCTTGAGACTGAGAGTATGCAATGTCGTGATCTCGACAAAAACTGTCCAATTTATTTTTTGGGGGATCACCTCGAGCTAAACGTTCTTTTAATCGAGTGCCGGGACCACAATATGAATAACCAGGTAAATGAAGTTCAAACGGGAGTCGATTTATGGTACTATTTAAGACACCTGCACCCTGCAACGTTGTCATTACAAATAAAGTTCTTGAAGAGAAAAGAGTGTATTTATAGTAATGCGAAAGCAGAAACAAAAACACCACCTAAATATTCAAAATTTCGATATGCCCAAACAGAAACAAACAAACAAACACGGGCAGCTTTTTCCAAACACCATTAGGGCGTTAATATGTGGACCGAGTAATTGTGGAAAAACCAATGTAATGATGAGTCTATTAACTGACGCCAATGGTTTAAAATTTCAAAATGTGTACGTTTATTCGAAATCTTTACAACAGGAAAAATATGATTTCCTCCGAGAAACATTGAAACATTGTCGTTTGGGGTATTTCACATATGGTGAGAATGATGATGTAATAGACCCGTCAACTGCTCAACCCGACTCTGTATTCATCTTTGACGATGTGGCTTGTGAGAAACAGGATAAAATTAGAAATTATTTCTGTATGGGCCGTCATAATGATATCGACTCATTCTATCTCTCGCAAACATATTCAAAAGTACCCAAACAGTTGATTCGCGATAATGCCAACGTGTTAGTTTTGTTTAAACAAGACGAGCTAAACTTGAAACATATTTATAGCGATCATGTAAACACGGACATGTCTTTCGATTCGTTTAAACGCATTTGCTCTGAATGTTGGAATGATAAATATGGGTTTTTAGTCATGGTTAAAGACAACGACATTAATAAAGGCAGATATCGTAGTAAATTCGATACCTATATAATACTATAACGTCATCATATGTAGTTAGTATCACCGTCATCATTGTAAAGTATAGACCATTTAGTCGCAATGTCTCGACAATTTAACAGCTATGATAAGAATGTTAAACGTCGAATAATTGATGCCTCTAATACAATAAGAAGGAAATACTTGGCTTTAAAGCTGGAAAGAAACGAAGAAGATGCTGCGCTTAACAAGTTTTTAACACCAGTTACTACCCCGCTAAATATGCTTGTACCGCTTATGGAAAAGAGAGCCAAGAAGCCAAAGATTAAAACTGAACCGACAGAGACGATTGTAAAAACAAAACCAGAAGAAGTTCAATTTTTGCCCAGAGAAGCGGAAGTTAGGTATGGAGATTTGGTTGATAATGAGGAAATCGAGGATGATGTGTTTGAAGAGAATACCCCACAAGATTTAAAGGAGGTATTTGAAACTACTATGAGAACGAATCCGGCAATTTTCGAGGAATTTACCAATCAATATCCTCCAATTTCTCACGAATATTTAAAAATGTATTGGACAAGTTCCCCTGATTTGGATGACTCACAAGGTCTAACATACAATTTTGAAAATGGTAAATGGACAATGGGTTCTCTGTCGGTGGACTTTTTGCAAAATGGAGACATTAAAGTAGGCGATGTCGCTTATCCAGGAAGTCAGGGTCTATATGAGTTATTGTTTTTAAAGAATCCCATCAATCGTAAGAAAGATGATGATGTGCATTATAAAGACATATTAGTGCGCACTAATGCATATAGGCGGTTAAGTAATGGTCAACTAAAAGGTAGCAAATCGGAAAAATATAAAAATATTATTAGACCGCTACTAACATCTTCAACACGAGGATCAACATCCTTGTTGCAATCATCAGCATCTTCTCATGCTAGAAATCTTAGAAGTTCTTCGAACAAAACACCGCCTATTAGTAGAATGCCTGTAACAAGATCTAAACTGAAATCTGGGAATGCATTAATGGAGTACAACGAAAGACCAA
The DNA here is from genome assembly GCA_963920685.1 of Polydrusus tereticollis. Classification (NCBI taxonomy): domain Eukaryota; kingdom Metazoa; phylum Arthropoda; class Insecta; order Coleoptera; family Curculionidae; genus Polydrusus; species Polydrusus tereticollis. Next base: position 22,687,638 of record OY987327.1, read on the forward strand.
AGGAATTTGTATATTACGACGATGTAAATGAGCTAGTTGAGCGAATGAAGAAGCTTGAGGCCTCCGAACATGTTGGTAATAATAATAATTGGAACGAGATTCAGAATATTTTACAGGAATTGCAGAGACTTGGAATTATTGAATTCTATAAATAAACATGTAATTCCTTAAAAGCATCATTAAAGTATTAATCATGAATAAGTTTGGACGTTCTTTACCTTCCCCCTACAGGGTTCCGAGAGTTTTACCAGCACCCACCATACTTTCCTTCACTAGGGATGGTGATTACAATTTTAGGGAACATAAGCTTTGTAACGTCAGTCCCCCAACAGATGATACAGATGGTGTTAATAAAAAATTTTTAGATGATGCAATTTCTGTTATTTACATGAAAATTATTGCTTCTTCAAACGAGTGTGTTAAGCTGGTTAACGATACTACCAATAGCATCGAAGGTCGCATGAAGGCTGTATCTGCAGAATTACGCGATTTAAATGATCGTTTGTTAAAGTCTTCTACCAGTATTTCAAGAATAACAAGAGATATTTCAACAATTAATGATCGTTTTAATGCAATTGATGTTAAATTGAAATTAGTTGACAATTACCAGCAAGAAGCCATGAAAATAGTGCAACCAGAGTTCGATAAACTCGAGGACCTCTTACATAGTTACATGCATGTAAAAATCGAAAATTCTTTTGCACCTTTAGCTGCAGACTTGAAGAAACTTGATGAAAAAGTAACTAAATTAGCAGATACAGTTGATAGGGGTACATAAATTGCCTAACATGTTTCAAATATTTCACTTTATTAACAAAATGCCCAAGGGTATCATCACTAAGGCGCGAGAACAGGTTGTTAAAGAGTTACACGCCCCAGCTCGTTCGAAATTTAAACGTCGTAGATTTATCCAATATGGTTTAGATGATACATTTGCATCCGATCTTGCGCAACTCGATCAATATGCACGCGAAAATAGGGGGTATAAATACATACTTGTTGTTATCGATTCGTTTTCGAAATTTCTCTGGGCAAGACCCATAAAGACGAAAACTGCTCAAGAAGTAACCAAAGCGATGGAAAATATTTTTAGACACTCCAAGCGAATCCCGAAAAAGTTAGTTACAGATAATGGAAAGGAGTACTACAATACAAGTTTTCAAAATCTTATGAAGATGCATAAAATACATCATTATAGCACTTTCAGTATCTTGAAGGCTTCAATTGCGGAGCGAGTAATTCGAACAATTAAAGAAAAGCTTTTTAGATTGTTTACTTTAAATGGAAATCATCGATGGATTGATTTGTTGGAGGAAATCGTGAATACATACAATGCTACTAAACATCACACGATTGGCATGAAGCCGTCGGATGTTAATAAGAGTAACGCGGATAAGTTATTAAACTCTGTATATACACATCTAAAGGTTGTGGGGAAACGAAAATTTGAGGTTGGGGACATTGTTCGTATAAGTAAATCCAAGCATGTCTTTGAAAAGGGTTATGTACCTAATTGGACAACCGAGCTTTTCAAAATTTCCAAGGTTAATATAACAAATCCTACAACCTATATATTGGAGGATATGCAGGGACGACCAATCAGTGGAGGATTTTATGAAGCGGAATTACAGAAAACTAAACAGCCCGATGTATTTCTTATTGAAAGAATTATACGGAAAAAGGGGAAGAAAATGTTTGTCAAGTGGCTTGGCTTTGATAATTCACACAACAGCTGGGTGGACATGATAAAAGATGTTGTTTAGTTTGCTAAAATTGAGTGTTATGCAGACTCATTTGGATAAATACGTCATATTTCGTAATAATCAGCTAGTATTATAGTATAAGATATACTGCAAACAGTGCCGCTGTGAGGTGATTAAAGGTCATAATCGTACAACGAAACATAAGGAAAACTGTGGGGAGATTGTAGGCTCTGGTATTAAACTTATTCAAACAGCTTTTAGGAATAGAGTGAATACCTATCACATATCGACAAATAATAATTTGACTGATGTTAAGCTGTTCCTGAAAGACTTGAAACATAAGGTTCTAACGGTGTTAGCGGAGCAGTTGAGTCTTCATCGAACTATATCAATGAATATGGAACTTTATGGTGTCTACAACCATCAACGCAGGAACAAGAAATTAAATCATAATTCGAGATATGGTGTGATTCATCCAGGTACTAATTTAGAACATGTGTTTGAACTATATAAAAATAACCTACTTAAAAAAGCTTTAGAATTTACCGAGATGGGTAGCGGGTGGGCCTTGTCGCAACTTTTATTCCTAGAACTTAATATTAATAAATATTCAGGAGTGGGGTAGTCAGAGTGTAGTCGATAGATTGCTTGGATGGTTTCAGTACTTATTTAGTCATGGGCGAATACGTTGTTGAAGAAGATTCAAGAAGTTTGTCTCCTTGGAGATATCTTGATAGCATGATATTAAGAAGTAGAGAAGACATTAAGAATGAGAAAAAGCTGTTGAACGAGGTACATTATTCCGCTGGAAATTATAAGATAATCGTTGGCCTTAGTGTAGCTAGAGGAATGGTGCCGAGTGTGAAGTTAATAAATACTGTTTTAAATTTACCTGAGGAAAAAGTTGCAGCATCACTAGCCAATTTCGAGTGGCATGAGTTTCTCGAAATCGCGTCCAAAATGGTTGAAGATGATACATTATTAAGAATTGATTCTGAAACTGAAAATTTTACAGTGTCGTCCGTTACATTGTTGAGTGAAAAAATAATAAATCTTGTGTGTAATAATACAACGTTATGTTTCTGTTCTCATGACATAACCTCATTTGTTAGTATAAGTCACATTATTAATTATAGATTGAACCTGCTAAAAAATTTAGATTTTATGGCATTTTATGATAACTTTTTAAATTATATGAACATTAATGAAGACATCCAAGGAAACTTTTTTAAAATTATTAAAAATATTTGTAGTTTAAACATGTCTGAACAAGCTATTTACATGTTGGAACTAATACACTTTAATCCCAAGAAGGTACTAGATGACTTTGATAGAATACAAATGTGTAATATTTGATGATAATAAATGTATATTAACCCGTTTTATTGGTTTTATTTTATAGTATTCTTACAACACTTTAGATAGCAACATCTCCTAAAATGTGTGGAGATGATGGTTATAGTTTGCTTCGTAATTTTGAAGATAGGCTAATTACGTTCGCTAATTGGCCTAGCAAGCTCAATCCTGAAGAGTTGGCAAGTGCGGGGTTTTATTACACTGAGAGATTGGATATTGTCAGGTGTTCATTTTGTCATTGTGAGTTTGATGGTTGGTATGTGGGAGATGATCCTTTGAAGGATCATTATAAGAATGTCAAGCATTGTGAGCTAGCTAAAGTCTTATGGAGATGCCGCCAATTGAGAAAAAATAAACCGATAAAGTGTACAAAAGAGAAGAAAAACAAGAGTTTCTCATATACCGACGCCATTTGTATGCTAGTAATATTTATAATTTTTATGAGCGTCTGGTACCAATCTCGTGAAGTAATAAAGGTTTTAGGGAATGGAGTTTAGATCATTCTACCTACAGTCATGGCGGCGTTAAGTTCATCCTATATTCTCTTGACTGCCTTAGTACAAAATGTGTTTTACGTTTACGCTCCGTATAATGTATTGAATGCATCGGTAATGTTGGGAACTCCACCCTTTTCTGCAAACAACACATGGCTTCAAATGACATATGAACAAATTGATAATAGACATACGGCTGTTTTTAAATCAAACGCTCCAACAGTTGGTGATTTGCGATATAAGGTTAGGTTTCAGTTTAGAGACCTGACTTTTGGCGAAACCGAGTGGAGGACGCTAATAAACCAAAATGCTTCTCACAATTCTCCAATAGTGGATGGATATGCTGGAACACATGGTGTGCTTAGTTTAATTGTATTTATATGCGTATCTTGTACCATTTTACTAATTAATCTATTGCATACCTTTATTAAGTCAAGGTATAGATAAATAAATAATTTTCTATAATTTTGATGTCTTTTCTTTTATTTAATATATAACTCATATCCGCGAAACAATTTTTTTTTGCACATACGGACTGTTAAATTTGGCTCTATTTACTCAATTAACCCCGTTCCTTTTTTAAACAACTTATGACGTCACCCTAAACACGCGACATGTATTAGCTATACTAAGGTTACAATTTCGTCGGGAATATATATATTTTAGGGAATTTGGGGGGCCTGGGAGGTCTTTGTATACTTACATTACATCTTCCCTGTATAGATTTTTGTATAAAATTATGCAAGTAATTATCTGTTTAAGAAATGCACTTTTGCATATAAATGACACAAAATATTGTTGTAAATTAGCAGTAGTCAATTAGCGTAAATAAATCATTATCTAGACAAGCCTCGTGTATAATTAGTGTTTTGCATAATGATACTACATTTGCATCGCACTCGTCACCTGGGGGGGGCTATCCCACTTAAGGACCTTTTGTTCCAGCAATCTAATCAGATGTGCCCCCGTGGTTTCACGTTGTCTAACATTGTTTAGCAGTTTTAATCTATATGCTCTCGTAGCGTATTTTGCAAGGCTTTGAGGTTCGGCCCCAGAGGATTATGGTTCAAATCCCACCGAGGACAAAATAGCTATTTTCCTAACAAGTGCAGAAAATCGATTTTTCCGCACGCAAATGCCGTTGACAGCACGACGCGTAGCGGAGTGGTGTCAAGCATTTAAGTGCGGAAAAATAGGTTTCTGCACGTGTTAGGAACAATAGTTTTTCTACTAGCGTGAGGAAACAAATTGAAAATAATTTAAAAAACGGAGTTTTTTTTTAAATTTTTATTACAATGAACAAAATTTTACAATATTAATTCGTTCATCTCTTCATCGGAAATCATTTTGCGTGCCGAAGAATTCAGCAAAACTCCAGTAGAAAAACTGATAAACTAGTTTAAATTTATAATATTCTGTTGACAGTGACATACAAATCAACAACTGGTTATATACACCATAGCAACTAAGATATTTCAAAGGTAATATGATGAACAGTGACTTCAAATCGTACAGCATTTAATTTAATTAAATTTAATTTCAAAATATAACTGTGCGGAAAAATCTTTGCCGCACGGTGCGGAAAAGTGGATTTTCCGCACTAAAACATGTGCGGAAAATGCGTTTTTCCGCACGCTAGTAGAAAAACTTTTTTTCTGTTATTATTATATTTTAAAATATTTTAACTGATTTACAACGTCATACCTACCATCGCGGTAAACAAGATGCCTTATATGAAAAGCAGGTGGCGCTACAGGTCTCAAGATAACAGGTACGTACATCTCTGCCCGTTAGGTGGCACCCCTACAATGATATTACTATATAATCGGGGTAACACGTGATCTGGGTTCCGTTGGGACAAAAGTTAGGTTAGAATAATGTGTGGGGGGTTAGGTGGCAGCAGTGGAGGGTTCCACACAGGTCAATAGGGCCCTATATTACCGGCATCGGATACCCTCGGGCGATCATCGGGTAACCATCGGGTCACCACCGCTCGGGGTCGCTGACCTGCCTGAGCTAGCCTCGCGAATTATGCATAGGGTCTCGCGGTATCGCCTTCGATCATCATGCGCGCTCAACGCCTGTTGTGGAGGCTTCCTCCGCCGCGGGTCTGGGGCTCGCGCCGACCAAGTGACCACGCCCTAAAATGGCGATAAAATTACGAGTTTTAGGTCCCATGTTATTTCTTATGGGATTTTGGGCCCGAACTCCCATAGCTTTATCTACTCATATCTATAATGTAAAATTGTTTCAGGGGGTTTCCGTTGAGAATCCCTGCAGTGTGGTCTATTAAAATTATACTGTGACATCATTTAACTGCATTGCGTTAAATAATCTTATGCTTATTATTATCTCAGCGACGCGGAATCATATCTGAGACGTTTTACCTAGATTTCAAATAAACTTTCTTATGGGAATGCGGTATTCTATATATCGTTTGTAAAATAAACGTAGTAGAGTTAATATCTGCATGATATATTATCGTATGTAGCTTAAAGCCATTTTCTTAGTAACGCTGGCAAGTTTATTTCCCAGTCGCTTGATTTAGCGAAAGTGTAAATTAACTTAGGAAGCCCATTTGCAAAACTAACCAAAATGGAAAGCAAACGCACATTATGATTTTTGAAGAAGTCATACTTTTAAAAAAAAAATTATTTAGCAACATTTACAATTAGTACTTTATTTGCGAGTAATAAGAGATGATAGCAACGCTCTCGATCGACAGCGATCCGTTGCTTATAAGCGCAGATCGTGACTCATCAGGACTAACTTTTCAGTTAAGTAGCCACATTTTAACGATGTGCTTTGCTGATTTTCTATACTCCCCCAAGCAATTGTAGGAACTGTTTCAACCTAAAGTAAAAGTAATACAATCCATCTAAAATACTTTTCACATAACGCTGTTAACAACTGATTTCTCCCGTAATTCCCCGTGGCGTCAATTAACCAGCTATCCATGAAACAAGCCGCCATGATTGATAGGGTGGCGATGCGTTGCTGTTTCCGATTTTCACCCACGGGGTTGTTACCAAATTGAACAATGGTTCAGTGCGGAGGGAATAATAGGTAAAATGCACGTTATTTTGCCTTTATTTGCTTTACATAAGTTATAACTATATGTCATTAAGAATTTATTGTTTCCCACGCAGCCCTGTATACAGGGTGTCCCGAAATGATGAGGAAGAACCTTGGGGTATAATTCGGATCGAGAAAATGATAATAACTAACCTGAACTAACCTGAACTAGCCTGAAATTAATTGTGCTTTATAACTCCTATGAAAACAAAAAAATTGTTTGAATTATGATTCAGATAACTAGGCTCTCAATTGGCCTTAAGATAAGTACCAAGTTAATTTTCTAGAGCCATGTAAATTGCTATGTCAGGGTTAACATACTCATTTGTTTTGTTTGTTTAGACGATTTAATTATTTTTGGTAACAATTTAGAGAAGAAATTTAATTAATGTACTTCCAAGCAGTGGCGGCTCTACCATAAGGTCATTTGGGCAATGACCTCCCACGCCAAGTCACCAACCACCTAACATATTAATATTTAACTTTAAAATTAAAATTGATTCAATCAACCAAACTTTACTGCTCGGATACTATTACACTATTACCTCTAAAATATCCCTCGTATTTATTAATGCAATGCACACGCAGCAAAACAAACTAGACGTGACGTTACTTGTTAAGCGTCCCCGCAAAAATTTCAGGTCTAAATCGAGCTTGCCCACGAAAAATAGCGTCACCCAACAAAGCCTGTGGGGGTAAAGAGAGGAATAAATAGCATGTTATCACTCTCGCACTCGTATTAAATTCGAAGAAAAAGAGGTTTTGTCGGCTGTCAGCCGTTTTTTTTTTGATTGAGCTTAGACGTACGTTGCAATTTTTAGAATGAATGGGAAGAAGACAGAAAACCGTTGATTTCTGCAGTCGGCAGTCTGTAGTTCCTTATAGGGATGTTGATTCTGATATCGAAAAAATATTATATCGTTACAGATTTTTCGTCATGCGTCAACATTGCGCTACCACTGCGCGAGCGGTGCCGTTGACGAACATACATTCATCGTTAAAAATATATCGCTATATACAGGGTCTCCCAAACTCGATGACACATGAGAAGTATCTCGAGAACTAATAGAAATATATTTTTGAAATTTTGAGAATGCACATAAGACATAAAATTCTAGCCTTTAAAAATAGTTTTAAAAATGCGGCGTTGCCAGTTGTATCCCTCTAACCTGTATAGTTACTTTTTTCTATTGATACTCTGATATATCGGAATAAAAATTAAAAAATTTAAAAACATGTCCAAAGAAAAATATGATCCATTTGATATTATTGATATTACGATACATCCCTATATATATATCCTGTCTCTCTGTCGTTCTGACAAAAACCTAACCTATAATATAATGAACCTGATTGTTTTTGTTAATTTCTTGAGGATTGGTGTTGTGTCTTTTACTTTTCCTAATTGAAAAGCAGATAAATTACCATCATTGAAAAAAGGGCGTGGCACCCAAAAAATTTTCGCCGGCGGCGCTATTTTCTTTTTAATGACCTCCCACTTCTAATGGCCACGAGCCGCCACTGCTTCCAAGACTAAAAAACATAAAAATTAAAACCTATAGCGAATAACGTAGCTAAACAAATATATAATATTAAAAATTAGTGGAAATAGATCAGTAGTCATTTCTAGCATGAAAATGTTCCAAGGCGATTTTCTCGAAAACTGTTAACTTTATTGTGAGGAGTACCTATATTTTTTAAAGATTGTTTAATGACCTTCAATCGTGAGTTATTAAAATTTATAAAAAACTAAATAAAAAGTTTATTGCCATTATCTTAATGGTAAGGGCCACTAAGAAGTCCTTTGGAATTAAAGGACTTATGTCAAATTAGGAACAAGAATACCTAAGGGCAATAGTAGTAAGTGTACCGAATTTAAAGCGAAAAGAGTAACTTGCAAAACAGTTGTAAAGCAGAACTGATTAAAATAAACAATTTTGACAACCTGCAATTCCATTAGTTTGGTAGTTTTCGAAAAAAATATTATATTAACTTGTATTATTATCTTCTCACCATTTCCCGGCACCCTTGTATGCAGGAGTATAAAAATAAATCGTCTTGCTTTCTAAAAAATTGAATAAAAAGCACCGATTTACTTAAAGTTTGTCGAACCATCAAATTTCATTGTTAAGCGTTTTATTACAGGTTACTTAGAATATAAAACCATAATCATCAGATGTGGCGTGAAAACATAAACATTTAATAAATCCCAGGCATTGGTGACACATGTCTTTCTGACTTGGCGGATTATTTATACAAGGTACTGCGACTCAGTCCCTTGATCTTTAAATTCTATACTTATATTAGATATAGGTACAAATTTCGATTTGCTATAAGGTCATACCTATGATAGGGGTCTATATGTGGAAATTATTTTCGAATATACAGGGTGAGTCAACGATTGCGCGGAGTAGTTTATGCCTTGAAGATAAGATTTGTAGATGCTAAGCTTTTATGATAAGGTATGGTTGAATATTCTGCACATTCTAAAAATATTTTGCCAAGACTGCTAGCGGAAGTAGACTTTTGATGAACGTTAAAATTTTTTTGCTTTTTACGTCGCTATAAATATTAGGGTTCGACCGATACAGTGATTTTTTGCCGATACCGATAATATATTGGTATCGGCCGATATAAAATGCCGATACCGACATATATCGGCAAAATTTTTATGTTTTCTTCAACGTATTTCTATAAATTGTGTTTTCAGTATTACCAAAATCAGAAAATATCGGCACTTAAAACATATTTTACGTTAAAAATCGCACATCTTCTGAAAGGGTTCAAAGGATTATTTTCTGCTAAAACTCCCTAATTTCCAGTTGAAGGTCTCGACGAACGTTGTAACCGCCGCGCCGGGGAATCACCGTTTGAATAAACGGGAAATAATCGACGTTAACGTTCATATGTGATAGTTTAGAAATTTACTTGGTGGCAATTAAAAGCTGAGGACCAGACCTACTTTTGCTGTATTTATTTGCATTTTTTTTAAATTTAATAATACCATGTCAAGTAATATCCCTTCAACTACAAAAGAAAAGAAAAATTAGTGCACATAAAGTATTTTGGGAATCATATAAAGAGTATGCCGGTGTGGGATCTAGCTCAGGAAATAGTACACAAATGCAGGAATCGCCCTCAACCATGTTTGATAACGAAATAAAGAGGTACAACTTATTGCCAGTTATTCCCCGAACTGATAACCCTTTTGTTTGGTGGAGTAAACATAAGCTCCAATTTCCTTTGTTGCATGGTCAAGCTGTAAATTACTTGTCAGCGCCATCAGCTAGTGTCTTCAGTGAACAGATATTTTCAGAGGCAGGGAACATATGTCAACCAAGTAGAAATCGACTTGGGCCACAAGGGACTGAAACACTTATATTTCTGCATCACAATCTTAGAAAACTCAATTTCAATTACTAGACATTTTTTATGGTCAAAATTATTGTTTCTTAAATTTTAAGACAAAGAATACCTTTTTTATTATTTTTATTGTACATATGGACATATACATTGTATGATTTGAAAGTTCTGTTTTTTACTTTTGCCTCATTGTGCAGGAAATGTTTGTACTTTGAATAATGTTTTGAAGCCTTAATAACAAAAATAAAATAGTTTATCTTGTTTTTTTTAATTAAAAAACCATATCGGCATTTATATCGGCACTTTTTTGCCGATACGATATATCGGCAAAGATGCCGATATTGCCAATAACCGATATATATATCGGTATCGGTCGATCCCTAATAAATATGCCACAGTTTACATATCGATTTGATAAATATTGCTTGCAGACAATTGCATCAGGGTTAAACCAGTACAATTTGTATGTTTTTACGAAATGTTTTATACAGGGTGCTCTAATTTTTCTTCCAAGTTCCGGGAAGCTTGGATCAATTTTACCCAATTTTTTAAATGGAACGCCCTGTACACAGGTTGATTCACGACGATGGCGTATTAGACGTTTCTAGGGAACCAGTCAATGGACTAATCCAAGAATTTGGTTTGTTGCATAAAAGGGCATGCTCTACACAGCTAAAATATTTTGGATACTGTGGTGATGCCACTTCTAATAGAAAGTGGTAGCAACTTTGAGATCTTAAATAAAACACCCTGTATATTAACTTAATCTTACAATTGCTAGTAGTTGCTTAACACATTTTCTTATCACTTTCCTATACCTATCTATTGCCGATTTTCAGATATTAATTATTTTCCATTTTCTTCTTGAAAAACATGACCTGCAATACATGGTGATATTTTTAAACTTCTAGTCCTTTAATGCAACAAACCAAATTTTTGGATTATTCCATTGACTGGTTCGCCAGAAACGTCTAATAGGCCATCGACGTGAATTACCCTGTATTTTCTCAAAAATTGAAACTTTGACTAAGTCCCTTTATAACTGTAAATATGCTTTTATTATTGTCTGCGGCGTTGTCAAACCATGAATATTTTCTCAAAATTTTGGTTATTTTTAATACTTAAATATTTTTGACATTCTTCAAATTAAAATCAAAGTTGTGGCATATATATTGCGACCATGCAAAAGCAAAAAATTAGAAAAATAATTAATAACTTAGCAACACCCCAACAGATTGGAAGCAAAAATTGGGCTTACATAAAAAATAAAGGACACAAATTCCGTGTAAAAAAATATAGGGTACCTCATTAAAAAATAATTAATTTTAAGTTGTCCCTCTTTTCAGAAACACCCTGTATATTCAAAAATAATTTCCAAATTTAATAATAGTAATAGTACAGAATTTAGAGACCAAGGAAGCTGTTTTGCAAAATATTATAATATGTACAGTGAAAGCTCTCATAACCGGACAGTCACGCTTCCCGCTTTTTTGCCCGCTTATGGGAGGTGCCCGCGTAAGAGAAAATTTCATTCAATAAATACATACAGATGAAACAATAGATAATAAAAATAAAATTTATTATTCAAATATGTACATGTACAAACCAAAACTTGTAAAAAACATCAAACATAAATATTCAAAGTTATTTAGGAGCACTTGGAAAAAATCTTGAAATGCTTGACTGCTTAATAAGCTTCCTTTGCTGTTCTTCCATACGGCACTTCTGGAATGACATTCCAGATTCTTGATTTGTTCAAAAGCCACATAGTCGTCTTTAGAAAACTTTTTTAGCTCTTTAATGTAATTTAAAGCCTCATCGAAGCACTTTATTTTATTTTCCTCTTCTTGAACCTGCTCTATTTCGTCATCCGTCTCGTTGTTTCCATCATGTTGACTAAATGCAGTAACCTGTTTTCCGAAATCATCATCTTCTGTTGGTGTGTTTTGATCAATGTTTATAAATTCGTCTAGATTTTGGTCATTGACAACATTCAACTTTTCAACACCCTTATTATTATTGCAATGACACAATGGTAAGTTATCTTCGGGGTCAAAATGGGTAAGCTACGTATCCGCTTTTCTAAACCCAGCTTTTCTGAAACAAGTTTGAATTGTTGCTGGATCGACCTTTTGCCATGCCGTTTTTATAAAGTACAATGCCTCCAAAACATTAATTTTTTTTGCAAGTTCAAATGATGATTTAGCACAATCCATGTATGATAAAATATGTTTTAAAACCTGATTACGGTAATAAAACTTGAAATTTTGAATGATGCCTTGATCTAGTGGCTGGCAAACACAGGTTGTACAAGGAGGCAAAAAAATAATTTTTACATTTCTTAGGTGTAATTCTCGAGGATGTAATGCGGCGTTGTCTAAAAATAACAGAATTTTCCTATATTTAATACCCATTTTTCGATCCAACTCGTTCAACCATTCAGCCATTATTCTGCGAGTCATCCAGGCTTTTTTGTTTGACTTCCACATAACAGGTAAATCTTTAATATTTATGTTTTTCAATGCTCTGGGACGCGCCGATTTTCCAATCACCAATAGCTTTTCATTATGCCCAGTCATGCTTGAACAAAACAACACCGTTAGTCTTCCTTTTGCCAATTTTCCTCCTGAACACTTCTCAGATTTGAAGGCGAGAGTATTATCGGAAAGCGCACGGAAAAAAAGGCCGCTTTTATCGGCATTGTAAATATCTTCGCATTCGTACCCGAGCAACAAAGAAGGAAGTTTCTCCATAAATGCATCAACTGTTTCTTGATTTACATGAGCTATTTCGCCGGATATGCATTTAAAACTGATGTTGTGTCTTTTACGCCACTTTTGAAGCCATCCATCAGCTGCATTAAAACTTTTGTAGCCAAACTTTTCTGCAATTTCTTTTGCCTTTTCTTTAATAAGCCCTCCTGATATAGGTATCCTTCGATTTCTAGCACTTATAAACCACTCGAAACATGCTTTGTCGATGTTCAAGCCTTCAGTTTTGAAAAAACTTCTTTTTTGGTGCACATTTACACCAGACTGCCACAAACGTCGGGTATCCTCTTTATTTCTTGTTAACATCGCTGCTTGCGTCTTTCCTATGTGAAATCGCGATGCTATAGCCCAAGTTGCTAGCTTTTCTTTATCAATTACATTCACTACTTCCATTTTCTCTTTCAGTGGTAACATTCTTTTTTCCAGGGCCATTAATCATGCATAATGTCAAAAAAATCCAGACACAAATTAATTAATTTTTATTTTGAAAAACGTTCTTCATACGTCATACCTCACAAAATACAAGTAGAAAAACCCCGTTTGCATTTTTGATCCCACTTAGCAACGCAATTTGTGTGAATTGATTCATATTTTGCCAATCTTTTTCGACTTTTAACTATAGTTTAATGATTTTGTTTTTTCTCCTGAACTCTTTTTTTAAGATTTTTAATATCATTTGTGTGCTAAGTGTAACAGTAGTATTAGTATTAAAATCATCCTTTACTGTTTATAAATGCAATATTTTCAGAATTTTATAAGTAAACTCCTACCTCTGCTGTAACCAGCTAACCTTGTTTCCTGCAGAGAATTGTTCGTTATCTTTTTACCTTAAATAAATAATTCATAGGTCAGTGGAGCATGCAACCCTTCACACATAATTTTGTACCAAACTCTTCCTTTAGCTTTCTTAATAATATTACCTAAAAAAGTCCCTTGGGTTGTTTGAATAAAATATTTCGAATTAAGGATTCTTTTGCAACTCGATTATGCAAAGCATCATCTGGTGTAGTAGTGATCTATTATTCGTGACACAGTATCTATTTTGTATTTTCCTAAAAATTCTTATAAAGGACTAATCATTATAAACCATTGCAATTACTCTCCCAAGTTAATAAAAGTCTGTTCTCCTGCGAACGGAGAAAAACGATGATAAGTTTTTCACTTAAAATAGCGAATTAAATTAAAATTTAACAAATATCACGGCATTTTCTAAAGTATACCAATAAGTCTCCTTTTTATTCCGTGAACAAATTTTGCATTGTTTTGTTACTAGCACTTAGAAAAATAGCATACGATTGTTCATACCGGGTAGTGCCAGATGACCAGAGGAAATCCTACGTAACTTTTGCCACACTAATTATGATATATAAGCTATTAATTCGACATCAAAATTGTATTACACTTTTTTGAAGGTCCTAATATAATGGACTTGCACATTAAATTTTGTTATTTTGTAATAAACCAATTAAAACTTATTTAGAAAAAAACCCTCCGTAAAATTCTTAAAAAATAATTACGGCTCTTATGCATACCTTAAGGAAATCACCAGTAACAATTATTATGATTGATGAATCACGAAATATTTTTAATTCTTATTTTTATTAATATTACTTGCTTGAGAATCCAGGGACTAGAACCTGTCCTCATAGAACTCCAGAAGGGAATAGTATGGTCTATCACTCAGTGGCTTCTTTATGGATCTTTTAAATGTCTTAGTGTCCAGTATCAATCTGTATGTTACAGGTGTATGATTGTAGACTTTAATACTTTCAAAAATTAAAGAGTTTTTGTTAGCGCTGTCCTGGGAATAGTAAGAGGTATATCAGTACTGTTGCGCGTATTTTATGTATTATTAATTGTATATTTTGTTAATAAGGTAAACTGTTTCTAATATAAATAGGTCCACGACCGTCAGAATTTCTTCCTTGATGAAAAGTAACTTACAATGATCTGTTGAGTTTGCACTACGAAGGTGTCTCAGAGCTCTTTTCTATATAATTAGTATAGACACTAATAACTCTTGACTGCAAAAGCCCCAAAAGGCGATTCCATATTAGGTGGCTTTCAAACGAAGAAAAATAAACAGTTCGCCTCATGTGTTTTCTCAGTTCGTTGGCGACGACTCTCATCGCAAAACAACCAGACGTCAATCTCCCATTCAATGCAAGAATGTGATCTCTAAATTTAAGTTTGTCATCAATTAAATCCCCCAAGAACCTTGCAACATTTGCGTTTCTTACAAAATTATTCTCTAAAATTAATTGTGCAAAGGAAAATTTGAATGTAATAATGCTGGTCTTGCCGATACTAAACACAAAATATTGGAGTCACACCACCAATTAACAAGGAACAGATCACTCTGTACAACAAGCTTCAATTCATCAGAATCGCGACCTCGCCACAAGATAGTAGTATCATCAGCAAATATGGTAAAAGTACCGCAGATATCAATCCTCACCAAATCATTCATATAGAGCAAAAATAAGACCGGACCAAGCACCGAACTCTGCAGGACACCAACCCTTATTGTGTTGGAAAGAACTGACCGGCCCCTCACCAACTGCGCAATATCAGGAAGTGGCAAACAAGTTAAAGCAACCCCCTAACACCATAACATTCTAGTTTAGCAAGCAGTATTCTGTGGTTAACGCAGTCAAATGCTTTAGATATATCACAGAACAACAAGATAACGCACATTTTTTTAAATAGCACTTTTAATAAGACTCTACAGCAAAAAGTCGTTTGGTGAAAGATCAGCAGACCCAGCTGGTAAATATATGGTGTAATTTAATCATATCGTGCATCCATCCAAAGCGTTTTAGACATATTCCCTTAGTGCTCGCGTATTGTGCGCAGGGCAACCGTTAATTTGAAACCAAATATCATCATTCTAATACAGGTCCAATTTGATTTTAAAATGCCCGCCCAAATATTTACCTTCTGAGGGTATTGAGTCCTTGCTTTTCAAATCTGTGTTAATTTTCTGTACTCCAATATCTACAATTTTAAAGATTTTGTTCATTGTGTCGGTAAAGCAGATATTGCCTGAGAATTCCCTAAGGTTCCCTTTCCATGACTTCAAAAGAGAAGATTGCACCTCGTAAACGGACGGACGTTTCCCTAAATCCCCTTATCACACGATCACACGTTTACGCAAACCCACTTAACCATATAGAATACAGAGAGACTGGCTCACCCCAGCTCCCGCCTCTGCCACCATAGTTTCGATCCAGCAATGGCCCAAATAACGATTTGAAAGTAACTCTCCCTCGCTGTCCCCTCCCCTCCCTCTCCTCTACCTCAATAAAATGTGAATTTAGAAATTTGAAATCAACCCCTCTGTTCAAGATCCGCCCAGCAGCAACTCTGTTTAAAAATTGAAATTAAGAAATTCAGAATATTTAAGATAATTTAAATTAGGAATTCAGGAAACGAACATGATCCTGTTGCACTTCGTATTTCATCATATTCCCTTAATTCCTGAAGGTTTTGATATTTACACAGATAATATTTATACTTATATGATTTGCGTAGTACTGTGGAGTGATGCTTTTCTACAGTTTTGAC
This sequence comes from Polydrusus tereticollis, assembly GCA_963920685.1. Classification (NCBI taxonomy): domain Eukaryota; kingdom Metazoa; phylum Arthropoda; class Insecta; order Coleoptera; family Curculionidae; genus Polydrusus; species Polydrusus tereticollis. The sequence continues at coordinate 22,703,967 of OY987327.1, forward strand.
AGGATGCCTATATTGCTAATTCCATTATTTTCTTCTAAATGGAGTAAAAGTTCTAATTCTGCATTATTTTCTTATGCTCTAGCATCGAATACATCATTATTTTACTATAAGCAGTTGCATTTATCAATTAGAGTATCATTAGGCTGTTTTCACATGAACCCACTCACACGCGCGTTGATTGGGCCTATTAGATACAAAAATTTTCTATTTGCCGTTCACAAAGACGCAGGAGCAGGCACGCCACCGCGGTAACGATGCAAGATTTGAAATACTGTACAGTATTATTGAATGGGTTCCAAGTGAACTGGCCAGGAGGTAAAATACCTGGAACTTATTTTCGACTAAAAGCTAAATTGGAGGCAAAATTCAATTAATAGAGTAAAGCTTGCATTGCGACAGCTAGGCTTTCTATCCCCTGCTTCACAGGCAAAGTACACTTACGTGGTGCAAAATAGGCGGAACGGAGCTGAATAAGTTTCATGTAATTCAGAACATGGAACTGAAAATCATCGCGAACGCTTCAGATACATTATGATAATGTTACGTAATTACTTTCAGATGTTGATAATTGACACGTTTTTCATGAAAATTATTTCAAGTTATTACGGACGTATCGGCAATCGAACTTATTGACGACTTACATACAAGATCAAGACAAATCGGGACATAAAAGTAACCAAAAGACTTCTCTCAAATTTCAGTAGAGAGACACTAAAATTGACAGGCAAAAATATTAGAAATTTAACAAAAAGGCGCCAAAATGTTTGCAGCATAACTTCTAAATTAAATTCGTAAAGATCACAAACATTCAAGCAAAGAGCTAATTATAAATTTCTGCAAACGATAGAACTAAATTGGTACGTAAAGGAACATTGAAGAATCGATATTTCTTCAAAAATAATATCGTAGTTTATTTACTGTAAACTGTTCTGTTGTATCTTCGATGACATAGGGGAGTTCCGGGCAAGATGACATAGTAAGGTAAGATGACACAGTGTCCATTTTGAATAAAACATTCGCGCCAGATGAGCAAAAAGTAGTGTACACATGGGTTCGTAGATGGTGCTTCAGCAGAAATTGTTTACGGATGTGAGTCAACGGAGTTTTTGAAGTAAATCGATTGCAAATATTTTTGGCGGTTGAAAAATTATTTATCCTTAATAGTGTGATCGTGATATCTACAGACAGGTACGTATTCAAGTGTTTTTAAGTATGGTAATGTCAATAGCCGTTATCGTTCGTTTTATACTTATTGAAAAGTACAAGTAACCCCAAAACATGTTTACAAAATAATCCACCGGTTAAAATTTTGTCGAATCCGGGTAAAACGACATACCTACCATCGGTCTAAGATGACATACTATGTCATCTTACCCTAATGTGCTTGCGTAATGATAAATGTTTAAATAATATGTTTACTATTTATTTCAGCATGCCTATAAAAGAAAGTCGTTACGGGCGTCGTGGAGCAAAGACATGGCTAAGGCCGTTGAAGCTGTCAAAGAGAAAAAATGGGATGACTAAAGGCAGCAACTACGTTTAATGTGCCAAAGCTACGCTTTGTCGTCACTTTACTAAAATTCCAGAAAATCTAGGCCGATTTAAGCCTACTTTTTATTCCGACATGGAGAAGGACCTAGTCTCCCATATCCTAGACTTCGAAAGTAGGCTGTTCGGGTTTACTATGACTGATATTAGAAAGCTTGCTTACCAGTTAGCTGAAAAAGCTAAAATTACACATCCACATAACAAAGAAACGCAATTAGCAGGCTGGGAATGGTTAAAAGGATTTAGGGAGCGCCACCCCGTGATCTCGTTGAGAGCTCCTGAGCCCACCTCAGCAGCAAGGGCAAGAGCATTCAACAAACCGCAAGTAGAAAAGTTTTTTGCTATATTGGATAAGGTGCTGGTTGAAGAAGAAATTCCATCCCAACGAATCTATAATATGGATGAGTCCGGCCTAACTACAGTACACAAGCCACCAAAAGTCTTTGCTTAAAAAGGAAAGAAACAAGTTGGTGCTTTGATTAGCGCGGAACGGGGACAACGATAACGAAGATGAGAGTCAACTCTATGGGCAAGGCGACCGCACAGAGAGTGATGATGATGTCGCCTGCATTTATTGTAATGAGTTGTACAAAAACTCCAGGCCAAAAGAGTACTGGGTAAGATGTCAATCTTGCTTTAATTGGTGTCACACATTGTGTGCAGATGTTCCATGTAAAATAAAGCAATTTACTTGTGAACTGTGCACAAATAAGTAACCTTACATTGACTATGTCATCTTACACGGACTTGTGTCATCTTACCCGACTTCTACTAGCTTGGTTAATATGGTTGTATTTTTCTTATGCTTACTTTCAGATGTTTCAAATATATTTATGTATGATTTTAATAAACAAGAGTTTGCGTATATACTTTGTTTAATTTCATGGCAGCTAAACTTTTTTTTTTATTTTGCTCCAACTAAAAAGTATGTCGTCTTGCCCGGAACTCCCCTAACTTGGTTTAAAGCAATTTGAAGTTTTTCCTTTCCAGACAACCTTGCTGCCTTTGTATTTCTACAATTATTACATCGTTATTGCCGTTTTTTTGGAATCGATCACATCATTTTCATGCCCTTCAGTTGGCGTTAATCGTAATACGAGTATAAGCTTTTCTATCACTTTCACAACTAATACAAATTTAAAAGAATAATATTTATATTTCGCGGGTGAAGATTTTATTAACCCAGGATTTTCCGCCGTATTAAATTTTATAAATTCTGGGATTCCCGGACATAAAATTTTAGGGATCGAGATCCCGAGATACCACTAACGTAAATGGATTAATTTCTTGGCCAAATATATAAAAATCCTGTTTTCTCTAAAAATGCATCATTTAAACTTATACGGCAGTAGAACTAGTGGAGTTCTTTTGAAAAACAGAAACTACGATGGAAGCCTCCTGCACATGCAATTTTAGGATTGGAAAACAAATAAAAGCTCCAATTAGAGTCTCCGCCAATCGTATAGTTTCACCTCAATTGTTTGGGAACAATCAATCAAGACCAAAAAAAAGTATATTACGTCTTAATCGAAAAGGTTACACAGTGCTGGAAACGAAAAACGATCGTTAGGCAACAAAACTCAATTTTGCTCTATTTATCAATTAGATTTCGTAGGACCGCATGTGACAACAAAGAAGAAAAAGCTTTTTTCTATAAGGCTACCCTCTCTCCATTTGCCGTTAAGGGGAATTCTCAGTGTAGAACTTTGGAAACAAATGATTGAACTTGAAGTGTCTACAAAAAGGACGTCTAAAAATGAGTTTTTAACACGCAGAATATTTTAGAAGTTTAGAAGAGTCGTAATATATTTTATCTACTTTCATTTAGTAATATGAATTTTACAGTTTTGTAAATCGTTTTGTAAGGGCATCTATTACAGCACTAGTGCTGTAATAGATGCCATTACAGCACTAGTGCTGTAATAGATGCCCTTACAAAACGATTTTTAATAGCAGGTGCATTTTTATTTTTAAAAATGCCTTTTGCCAAATATTTTTATTCATAGATGAAAGTAGATAAAATTTTGTACAATATTCTTGTTGTAAATTCATATTACTACACTCGATGTTTTATTAACATCTCGTGTTGTAATATGAATCTTTACAGCACTTATATCGTAAATAACTATTATAGGGTAAATGTGGGAAACAACGCTGATTGGAAACACCGCTCAAAACTATTTTAAAATACATTTGACAACATTGTAAGTCCACAAGAAAACACAAGAAAATGAAATTAGGACAAAAAGTATTAAAACTTTATGCGATTTAAATTTACTTCAAACTTAAAGTATTCTTCTTTGATACAAACCCACTATCAGCAAATATTTTGTGTACTTAAGCTTATAAAAATTAATATAGTTTGAATTTTATTGACCGATAGTTGACAACACAACTGTAAACGGTGCGGTGGCGTGCATCGGTTTTTGTTTTGCATTAAGTATACACACCTTTAAAATCTGCCACGATTATACCACAACTTTCCTTAGTAAATCTAGCAAAGGTGGGGGCAGATCTTACTCAAAAGAGAAAATCTTTGAGACAAGTTTCTGAATTTTATGTATTTTGGGAAAAATATATGTACTAGTTCTGAACTACCAATGGCGCTTTTCATTGGGGATAATTGAAAGCATTGTAAATATAATGCACTTTTCCATGGTGAGATGTAATTTAGAGCGATAGGGGGTTAAATGCACCTCCCGCCCCCATTCTAACAGGAATGCAGAAGAACCACCAAACTTTCAAACCAAATATAATATCGGTTAATACAATTTAAATCGTATATTATAATTATAATTTCAATATCGACATTGATACCTGAACTATACTAATTCTACACCAAATGCCCGAAGTATACAACCAAGAATGGCGCAATAAACCGTAGGCACGATAAATCCATTCGCTCATTCCTATTCTGTGCATGCACCGAGTAGTGACAGCGGTACAAAACTTAAAAGAGGTTGGAGAATTTAAAGGTAGCTTCTCTTCGTCGGATTCATCTCCAGAAGCGTTTCGCCGTATAACGGCTCGTCAGTAAAGTTACAGAATCCAACGAAAGGACGCAGCAATCCATCCATCCATCAATCCAGCAAAAGACTTGACCCTGAAAAGTCGATGGAGAATGGTAGATGTAGCTTTCGAGCGACACCTCTTGGCAATCAAATGCATCACCTGGCCCGTCCGACAAGAATCACTCGGAAACGGAGAAGAAAACTCCTGCAAGGACCAGACGAGGCGGTCATTATTGCAGGAGTCGCCGCCAGGTGCGCAGCATTAAGAGCCAGTTCGGTTAACGGACCGAGTACCAACAATTGTAGAATTTAAAGGTTGCTTCCCTTCGTCCTTCTCCGCTTCTGACTGATTCTTATCGGACGGGTCAAGTGATGCATTTTGCATTGCCAAGAGGTGTCGCTCAAAAGCTACATCTACCATTCTTTAAAAGAGGTTGATAGCGCATTTTCTCCTTAAAATAGCCAACAGCAAAATAAGCCGAAAATATACGGCCGGGTTTGTTACAAAAGGCCGATTATATTGGGTTTAGTGCTGCAAATTATTTCAGTTGCGGTTAGTACTCGGTATTCGTATCATCGGGCTAATGATATTTTTTCTTGTCATTTGTTCTTGTTGGCGGTTTTCGCGAGAAATGGAGGGTGAATTTAAATTAGTTCCTACGGGTGGAAATCAATTTGTTGCGAAGAAGCGTGGTCGCCCTTATTTTAACGCAGCTTGATTTAATGAAATAATCCACACCAGCCTGAAGGTTGCCACATTTTATCACCCATCTTTGATCCGTGCATATTTCCATCTATTTAGTGTGTTTCAATTTTTGTTGTTGAAATGTCAGGTAACTCTTAAACATTTGCGTTTCTCCTTTCTCTAAAAAGGAGGTTGCTGAAAGCACCTTTTTCACCGCTCTACACCGAGAAGTCCCCTTAAATGAAATGCCTTACTGTCACCGGCGGCAAAATTGCTTTTAAAATCGACAGGAAATAGACAAAAAGTCCAGTAGAAAGTCACTGTTTTTATTTGAAAGGAAGATTGGTTTTCCGGTGTACGAACGCATTGACAACTTGAGATACAATCGGTCAAGGATATAAACTTAGTTTATTTATTCAAGATGTTTTCGCACCAGAGTGGACTTTCCATTTTCAATCGTAAGTATACAGCAAAAAAAGAATATATGTTCGTTCAATTCTACACAAATTGTTTTTAATATAAAATAAGTAGACGCATCTTTTCATTTTCCCAAAGCCCAATAGTTATGTACATTACAAGCTGCGAAAGTTTATTTTTAGTTGCGAGGCGTGTTTAAATAGCCGAGGCGAAGCATAGCGTAGCCGAGGCTATTTAAAAAACTACGAGTACCTGAAAGGGTTTTTGTAGCGTGTAATGTATTAAACTTTTCATTCTCCCCTCTCAATTTCTTAAAACACACACATTCAATACTGAAAATCCTCAATCGATTGTAATAAAATGGGTAAAGGCGGCTTACTGTCATAAAAATGGCAGGTTGTTAACGTTACTAAGGTAACATGCATGCCAATCAAAAAAATATTATTTTGACAGTTATCAAATAATATTATTATTAAATAGTTAAGTTGATAAGTTTTGAATTTGGCGAGAATTTAACAAAACATGAATTCTATTAAAGAAGTAGCGAATATTGCGTGCAGAAGTTTGTTACCGGACAAATCTAAAGATCGGTACAATCAAGCCTATGAAAGTTTCGTTAAAGGGTGTACAATTAAAGATGTGTCCACGATAACGGATGACACATCATTGGCATTTTTCCTAGAAATATCAAAGACATTATCTCCTGCTACATTGTGGTCAGAATACTCTGTGTTGAAATTGGCTATTTCATTAAATAAGAACCAGTATATCTCAAAATTTGGTCGCTTAAAGACATTCATAAAAAGGAAGAATGACGGATATCAATCTCGAAAGTCTGAGGTATTTACAAAGGATAATATGTTAAAGTTTTTGTTAGAAGCTTCTGATGAAATATATTTAATGACAAAAGTAGTAGCGATTTTTGGAGTAGCTGGGACATGCCGAGCTGACGAGGAAAGTGAAGGATGTGGAGTATAAAAATTTTGTCATGTTAGTGCAGATTCTCACTACCAAAAACAATGTGCAAAGAAGATTTGTAGTTATAGAAGATTGGGTAACAATTGTTAATCGTTACATGAAACTTCGACTACAAAATTCTCAAGATGAACGCTTCTTTTATCGGTATGAACGTGGCAGATGTGTAAATCAGGTAGTTGGAAAGTATACAATTTCAAAAATTCCGTACGAGAGCTAAATTTCTTAAATTTTCCAATCCAAATCAGTACACAGGTCACTCGTTTCGAAGAACATCCTCTACATTACTAGCAAATGCCCCAGGTGTGGACATTTTAGATATGAAAAGACACGGGGGGGGTGGAAGTCGTCAGAGGTAGCGGAAGGATATATAGCAGACTCAGTGACTCATAAAATAGAAGTTGCTAATAAAATCATGCCTGAAAAATCCATCTGTATGCAGCAAAACAAACATTCAGAAACAGAATTTAAAGATTATGTATAAATGGTTAGCCCTTGAGGCCGTAGGCCGAGAGGGCTAATTCCCAAGTGACTTATATGACTTAACACACGAGTGCCATACAAAGTGTTATCCAACACTTGATAGATATTATTAAAAAATAGAAAAGTATATTGTTTCAATGTAAACTGGAAAACCCTGTATTACATTATAATTGACATATTTTTGAATGACAGATTTGACACGTAAAAGTAGGCTAAGGTAATTTTTGTTGATATGGAATTGATTAACAATAAAAATTTGAAGGCAGTAAATAAAATTATTATTTTTGCTATTTTCGAGGGTAGTTTTTCAAAATATGAAAGAAACTTCAGCCGAAATTCAAAAAGAAGCGAACCTTGCGTGTTCATTTATTATTCCCCACAAGTCAAAAGACACTTATGACAAAGACTTATATGAATACATATTTTACCACAACCCACCAGTGAGTTATAATCATAACTCACTAGTGAGTTATGGTTATAACCCACGTGTGAGTTATAAGCTACTTTATCAGCCTAAAATCGAACTAATAATGTTCACTTTATATGTAAGTGTTGGATAAAGTTTTTTTAAAAACACCTTTTTGTTAACCGCATTGTTAACTTCGGTTAACTCTTTTAGTCTGTGTAATTTCTACAAAATCCAATATTTTACTGCCTTTTTTTTGTAATTTAGCTAGCTTTAAGGTACTGTTCATCGCTGCTCGCAGTTTTTCAATAAAAACTAATTATATTGTTATCAAAACAAAAAAACGTAAATCTTGAACAAATACATTTATTTTTCTGTGCGCGAGGCTTGCCTTATAAAAAGAATGCGAATAAAAAAAGTGCAACATTACCACACATCTTAATAAAGAACGTCTAAATATTTATTTATATTACACTACATAATCATTATTAGACTATGTGGCAGTATAAAAATATAGGCATATTACAAAATTATTTTAATTTTTATCAGATCAAAGAAAATATCTTAATAAATTATAATTTGATCTAATTATCCAAATCTGGCAACATGTAAATCCGACAAGTTTAAGGCAGTGGACCATACAAATTAGCCACAGGCTCCACATAGTAATAAAATATTTGGTGTACTGTGCACCTGACAAGAGTCTGGCTTCTCTAGACGTATGCTGATTGTTTGTCAGTAGCGTAGCATTCTAAATTATTAGATTCTCAAGATGAATGTGTTCACGCATTACGCGTTGTAATTATTTTATGTTTATAGATTTACAGACGTCCGAAGCGAGCTGTTGAGTTTATTTTATGTATTTTCTTTCCATAGAACCTAAATTTACAATAGAAAAAGCATATTCAGAAAAGGTATACGCACGCCTATAACGCGCTGCTTAAAACTCTGTATTTATGGATTTTATTTCCCCTTTCCCTTCATACATCCTAAAAAAAATTAAAAAGACTTCAGAACAAACATTTAATGTTTGTTAAAATGGGCTACCCCACCATTTTACCTTACTGGCAGCAGGAGGACAACTACTGATATAAGTGGTCTGAATCCGGCTAATACTATTATACTACTTCTAATATTACTGGCCATGACCCTATATTTGAACTAGGTTTATGGGTTGAAGCTGAACCATTTAAAAAACCTACAGTGGTTTAATTCGTGAATTAGAACAAGTGACTTTTTTCGAAAAAGTCAAGTATGAATTCAAAGTTTGTTCAGTCCATTGATTAAACCTACTTGCAAAATATTTAAATGTTGAAGGAGTTATGTACTATATGAGAAGTACAAGGTCAACAGTATTTTCGAAACAGCCACATGGCAAAAGCTGCTGTTAGTTCAGCACTCCAGGCGCGTTGAAGCAGTTCATCTGATTTACTGGCATGTTAAAATTTGCAAAGAACATCACAATGAAATTGGTCGTGATATTTATAGCTAAAGTGATTTTTATTAAGCTGTTAAACATAATGCTTATGGTCCGCTAGCGCAACTAAACCATTCGATTTAATTCAATAAGACAACTGTACGGTCGTATAGTCCAATCGCTAGATTGGCTATGATATAAGCTAATCTAAGAAGGAAAAGCAAAATGGTTTGAGATGTGCTGCCACAAAATTTCCAACTATGTTGCTAATATTATTGGGATTAAATGGAAAGTCGACACTTTGTCATCCGGCCATGAGGCAAGACTATGCAATATGAAGCATGACAGATAGTGAAGGGTAAATATTAGCCTTTTCTTGAATATATATCGATTCTGAAGTCCAAGGTAACATAAATCAACTAGATGACATGATAGTCGCTGCTTCTTCGGTGGGTGTTTCTTTTCCATGTGAATTTTTTTCCGTGCGTTTCCCGATAAGACACTCGCCTTAAAATCTTAGAAGTGTTCAGGCGGAAAATTGGCAAAAGAAAGACTAACGGTGTTGTTTTGTTTAAGAGTGACTGGGCATAAAGAAAAGCTATTGGTGATTGGAAAATCGGCGCGTCCCAGAGCATTGAAAACCATAAATATTAAAGATTTACCTGTTATGTGGAAGTCAAACAAAAAGCCCGGATGACATGGATAATGGCTGAATGGTTGAACGAGTTGGATCGAAAAATGGGTATTGAAAATTAAAAATAGGATATATTCTGTTATTTTTAGACAACGTCGCATCACATCGTCGAGAATTGCACCTAAGAAATCAACAAATTATTTTTTTCCCTCTTTGTACAAGCTGTGTTTGCCAGCCACTAGATCAAGGGATCATTCAGAATTTCAAGTTTTATTACCGTAATCAGGTTTTCCCATATTTTATCACAAGCATGGATTGTGTTTTGGAGGTATTGTACTTTATTAAAACGGCATGGCAAAAGGTCGATCCAGCAACAATTCAAAATTGTTTCACAAAAGCTGGGTTTAGAAAAGCGGATACGAAGCTTCCCCATTTTTACCCCGAAGATGACTTACCATTGTCTGTCCTTGCGACAATAATAAGGGCTGTTGAAAAGTTGAATATTTTCAATGACCAAAATCTAGACGAATTTATAAACATTTATCAAAACACACCAACAGAAGATGATGATTTCAGAAAACAGGTTACTGCATTTAGTCAACATAATAGAAACAACGAGACGGATGACGAAATAGAGGACGTTCAAGAAGAGGAAAATACAATAAAGTGCTTCGATGAGGCTTTAAATTACATTGAAGAGCTAAAAAGTTTTCTAAAGACGACTATGTGGCTTTTGAACAAATCAAGAATCTGGAATGTTATAAGCAGTCGAGCATTTTAAGATTTTTTCCAAATGCTCCTAAATAACTTTGAATATTTATGTTTCATGCTTTTTACAAGTTTTGGTTTGCATGGCAATTATTACATGCATGTATTTAAATAATAAATTTTATTTTTGTTATCTATTGCTGCATCTGTATGTATTTATTTAATGAAATTTTCTCTTACGCGGGCACCCCCCATAAGCGGGCAAAAAAGCGAGAACCGTGACTGTCCGCTTATGGGAGCTTTCACTGTACCGAGATATCCGATGAAACCAAAATTAGCAAATTCGTTTTTGTTTTTTCTTGATTACATTTGTTAACAAAATATTAAGTAAACAACTTCATTTTCGAACCACTCCAGGTCCGTATTCGAAAAAATGTAGTTGATGATAGTGGCCCGAACACGAAACGTCGAAATTAAAAATAAATTTCGTCAACTTGAAAAAGTGGCAATGGAAATGTGACATTTGTATAAAATGAACTGAACAAAGTTAATCAGGAAAAAATAAAAGCGAATTTGCTAATTTTCATTTTACTGTCGGATATCTCCAAAGGTATTCGGAACTTTCAAATTTTTTCGGCGGCGTTATGTTAAGCACTAAATTTCTGACTTTATATCTCCTATTGTTCTAGAGATCCCTGTACTTAGCCTTGAATTTGTAACCCCCTGTATTAGACGCTCTATTTAGGTCAGTGTGTGTGACATATAGAAAAGAAAAAGGTCAAAAGTCAAGTAACACATTGCTGTACCCAGAACTAACCTGATGCTTTCCATTGATATAAATAGTTTCATAATTAATACTATTCTCTATAGGTATAAATCCAGCTAAAACTAAACAAACGTATTTTCGGAAAGGCACCGACAGCGCTATCTAGCAAGCACTAACTAAAGTTCAAAGCTTCCTCCTGAACAATATATTGACAAACCGGAAATAAAATATTGACGTTTTACGGTTCGCAATAGAACTCTGCTCTATTTTGCGTTAAAAAGAAAAACAATATTTCAAAACTTTAATTTATTGATTAATTCAGTTTTGCCCAAATCGAAGATGCTGCGGTTGGGGTAAATTAATTTATTCACCAGCTTCCCCCATGCACTCTTACGTGAACAGTGCGAAAATAAAACTTAGGAGGAGACTGCCCAAAAACTAACAGGTACATGCATTTTTCCTAACGTAACTGGTACTATGGGGTCACAGTAGTTGACTCCAAACATAAATTGAGTAAATAGAGTAAAGCATGAGAGCAAAAACAAAAATAAACTTTATTTATTGAACTATAGGTTCAATATCTTTATACAGGGTGGTAATTAATGCCACGTAGATATCTAAGAGAGTGATATAGTCTGTTGCGAGAGAGTAATAAATCATTATTGAACTATAAAACCTAGTTGTCTTCGGCGTACTACATAGATGTTAAGGTGTAGTCCAATTACTAATATTATTGTACCTATAGTTATTGTCAGTGGTCCCGAGATCGGGTAGCAGGTAGAGGAACAAGTAGTTTACCTACCTGTGCCTCACTGTTTCAAAGATTTGAAATGTTTAGTTACTTTCCGGCAGTTGTTGGAAAACTTCAATCTTGAAAATGGCTAGTGTTCAACGCTCTTTGCCATCAAAATTCAACATTCGGAGTTGCAAAAACAGTTGAAATGTGTTCGAATATGACTGGAGCCGGACAGTCAACAATATACCGACTTGTGCACGAGGATAAACGCGGCCCCATCAGGTCACCAAAGAGAAGTACAGGAAGAAAGCAGGAAGATTAGAAGCTGTAATAAATTAGGATAAAAAGACTGCCATCAGAAGAATCATACACTCGTTTTACTTAAAAAAAGAAATGCCTACCCTAATGCCTGAAATGAAAAAGGATGATTTCATTCCACCCAAGGGTAAGAAGAAACTGTGGAAAACTTTAAAGGAAATTAATTTTTATTATGAAAAAATTCAAAGAGAGTTGATTGTGAAAACTGGAGTAAGTACGTCGAACATGTGATTGAAATAGAAGAAAGAATGTGGGAAGCTGATAACATGCTAGAAAACACAGTGTAGAGCCTCTTATTATTTCTCTGGATCCCAATAAACGACGATAATACATCGGACTACTCGGAACATGATGACTAAAATTTAAAAATTAAGTTGTATTGCATAAAGTAGATTATAAATATTAATATTTAATCCAATTTATCTATTTTAATAATATTCTTACTTCTATATAGGTTTTTATCTACTTAGAATAATTAATATCTCAATATCTCTATAATTATAGACAAGTATAATTATAATTATATTTATTATTTTAATAAACTACCTGTAGTAACTCCGCTGTCACATATTATATGCAAATTAGGTTGACCCTAGTTTAGGCCCGATTCGGGGTGTGTAGACCTTAAATATCTGAAATCCGTAATTTTTAAAAACTATCACTGCAATTTACCTGAAGTTTACAATGCAACCTTTAAGTTGTCCACCCTGCTTAATGGGTTCTGTAAATGCACATTTACATTTTATTATTCTCTCGCATTAAGCAACAGAGTATAATAAGTGTACCAAATTTGAAATAATTATCTTGGAAAATATGGGAGAAAAACGAAAAGACTAAAAAAAATTATAACTTTGACACCATGTATATCAAAAAAGAAGCCTTTTTTTTTCTTATCCCTTAAATATCTAGTGCCATTCATTACCATCCTGTATTTGTTTATACAATACTGTTTATACAAAGTGGCAAAAAAGTCAGGAATCACAGAATTCCTTCTTGCAGAATGGTTTTACCGGGTGTAAGTCATGGCATAAACGAGCAGATATAGTTCCAGCAAGATGGAGCACCTACGCATTATGCGGCAAATGTTAGACAATACATAAGCGAACAATTTCCAGGATGTTGGATAGGCAGAAGAGGTGTTATTGACTGGCCAGAGCGATCCCCGGACTTAACCCCGCTCGACTTCTTTTTGTGGGACACGTAAAGAACAAAGTCTACGTTAACCGTCCAAATGACTCAAAATCTTTAAAAGTCAAAATTAGTGCTGAAATTCGGGCCATTCCAGAGGAATTCCTCTTAAACGTTGTAGACAGGTTCAGGGATCGACTGGCGCTCTGCTTAGCAGAAAATGGTGGTCATTTTGAACACCTGATCCACTGAAAAGTTTCACTTCTTTATTATTCCGATATTAAGTTGTTCAATTTTCTAGGCTATTTTTTTGTTATTATAAAGTTTGTTACAATTTTATGTAAATAAAAATTTGAAATACAAAAAATTCAGTTTTCCCAGTAGAATCCAAATATGTAATAATATGCATATGTAATAATATGCATGGTATTTTATTCCGTTTAAAAAAAGTAAGATGGCCTCTATGGCAACCAAACCAGAAATGACAGAAAAAATTCATGCGGATAGAAATGAGGAAAATAATTTACTGAACAGCTTTCATAAAGGTCACTTTTTCGTATACGAGGTAATTCAAAACTTACTGGCACTATGCGCGACTTTTCTGCCACTCTGTATAAACACAATTGCAAAGAACTCATTACAAAATAAAATATTATGAAACGATAATATAATTTCTACAAGAAACAAAGCAGTATTCTTCATAAAATGACGCTCAAGTCAATACGATCCGCTGCTCTAGTGATTTCCATAACTTTTTATTATGTCCAATAGTCCAATCTATATAAGACTCCCTGAAATAGCTGATATTGAAATTATTGACGACCCTGGTCTATATTTTCGAAACAAGCGACAATATAAGTACGCAAGTTAACCACCACCTAAATAGCCATATTTTATGAGGCTACCAAAACGATCGTTGTGGTGTTGGTAGTAATAACTATTTTTCCATCAATTTTATGAGCTTTGGGTCGGCCGTGATCTCACGATAGCAGTTAAGGGTTTATAGGGTAATTTTGTAAAATAATTTAAATTATGACCTCAGCAATTACATTTAAATTTATAGAATGAAACACTTGTTTCTAGATTTCCACTAACTTTTATTTAAAGTGTATTGACAATTGTTTCGCTTACACTGTGGCTTCTTTAGATGTTTATAATCGAATAAATATAACACAAAAGTATACTACACAACCCTAAGTACCTAATTAGAAATATACAGGGTGGTGATAAAGTTTAGAATAATAGGAATATTTCTGAACAGGTTAACTTAAAAAAAAATTACATTAAATACGATAAGCTAAATATGACGCTTTGAATATCATCAATTAGTTAATTATTAATTTATTGACGTTCCACGTGTCGGTAAATAATTTCAAACAAGTTTAAAGCACGGAAAGCAGCATGACCTCACTTCTCACGTAATGGGGATTATATACATTGACGATTAAACGAATAACGTTAATTTAGTATTCAAGAAGTAGTCCATTTTCTGTGGCGAGATTATTAAAGAAAACAAGGTCTGTCTATACCACCAAAATAAAATATATTTGTCCTTTTAGGGTGAAATAAGGGTTAAAGAGTGTACATAATTTAATTTGACATTAGGTTGTACTAGTTTCGACTTTAGTCAAAGTCATCTTCAGCAACCAAGTAATTAAGAATTATGTTTTTTTAGGATGTACCTAAATAAACAAACAAAAACAAATTATAAGAGAGGACGAAGTGGTTCAACAATACATGGTCACAACGTGTACCTTGTGCAGCCAATGGATTCGACAGAAGATAATCACGAACATGATGCTACTTTAAGCAATGAAGGAGATTAGATGTAAAAAATTGTAATAGAGGCCAAAATTCTAGGTTATCCATAAACATTTCAGACAATATAGGGCTTAAAGAGTTGCCCATTATTAAACCTTCCCTACTTATGCAAATGTCATCATTAAATTCGAAATAATGTTGATCTAAGCAAAGTGTAAGCGAGTCTAAAATATCTTGTTTATGAATTGGATTTACCCTATTTTTTAACGAAAGTTCCTCCACTAAACAGCACAGCACTTACGCTAGCAGCAGTCGTATTAAAAATAATTTTCAGCGAATATCTTTGCCGGTTATAATAAATTGTTCCTGAAACTTTGATAACAAACTTAAACACGTACAGTAATTGTTTTGCCACGGCATGTGCACCATCATAAATACCTATTTTAATCCTTTTCCTGTTACGAACTCTGTAAAATGATGTAACCTTAGAAGTAACATAAGTACGCATAAGGGTAGGCAATACTCCTATTTCACAACATCCGATCAACGAAATAATAGCTGTGAAATGGCATCGTATATTTTTAGAATGGATGTAGGTACAATATAAAATTTTACTGGAAAAAGCTTTTACGCGTAATGTATTTCAGTTCCATTTATTGTGCACCACCAGTGATATCATATTACATTACATTAAAGTTGTGTTTGTCAATACTTTGCAGTATTTTTATAAGAAAGAATTGCACTGTATGGAAACAAACATACTAACGGCAGCCAGGCAAAAAAGTTATGTTTGTTTCAATATTGTTACAAGCAAGTTTTTTTCTAAAACAAAATGTTCTTTGCACTTTCACGGGAAAAAAATGTCATGAAACACCCCAAACGCGTAACACTGAAGTAGCATCACATTTGACAACAGCAACTTGTAAAGAAATATTAAAGTTCTGGTTCTGTTAAGATTTTGTAGATTCAAATCAATAAAAGTAAAACAATAGTGTTTAATACATCATATTATATTAAGTATTCAACAATTTTGTCAATGAAATTGAGCAGATTGAAGTAAAAATTAAGGTATTTATAAAGGATTCCCTTTTCAATAAAACACAGTACGCTATCCATATTGCAATCTTATTTCCCAAGAAGCAAACTGAACAACTGAAACGGGTCAGTAATAAAACTAATACAAAGTGACAAGAAATTTGCGCATAATGCCTGTAACTTTTGAATTACCTCGTATACGAAAAAGTGACCTTTATGAAAGTTGTTCAGTAAATTATTCCCACATTTCTACCTGCTGCATGAATATTTTCTGTCATTTCTGGTTTGGTTGCCATACCAACTTACTTTTTTTAAATGGAACACCCTGCATATAATTGCATATTCGGATTCTACTGGGAAAACTCTTTTGTATTTCAGATTTTTATTAAATTAAAATTGTAACAAACTTTATAATAACAAAATAAATAGCCTTATTTGGACGGTTAACGTAGACTTTGTTTTTTAAGTGTCCCCACAAAAGAAGTCGAGCGGGGTTAAGTCCGGGGATCGCGCTGGCCAGTCAATAGCACCTCTTCTGCCTATCCAACGTCCTGGAAATTGTTCGCTTATTATTTCTCCAACATTTGCCGCATAATGCGCAGGTGCTCCATCTTGCTGGAACCATACCAGTTCATCTATACCATTATTTACAACCGGTAAAACCATTCTGCAAGAAGGAATTATACAATTCCTGAGGAGGTCGATATTTTTCGCCATTCAAATTATCATCTATGAAAAAAGGTCTCACAATATATCTACCAACTATGCCCGCCCAAACATTAACTTTTTCGGGCCTCTAAGTAGGACCTTCCTGGGACCAGTGAGTATTCTCAGCAGACCAATAACGATAATTGTGTCTATTAACAATGCCATTTAAATGGAAAGTAGCTTCATCCGAGAAAATGATATTTGTTGCGAGGTTATTATCGTTATTGCATCTTTCCATCAACTGACTGATGAGACACATTAAAATCCATTGCCATTGACCTGGATGATTGTGTTGGATTTTCATGTGTTGAGAGCATGATATCCAAAGTTTTGTCTCCCCCGGTTATTGTTTTAGTTCGACCTGATCTAGCGGCTTCCCTAACACTGCATGTTTCTCGAAATTTCTTTACCACTCGACACACCGTTGACTGATTTATTGGAGGCCTATTTGGATATAATTGATGGAAAAGTTGACAAACCTGATCTTGCGATCTCTTCATATTTCCGTAATCGCTCATTATTCAAATTTCAACTCGTTGTTTCTCATTCAGATAAACCATAGGGTAAACAGATTAGAAATCAGACAACAAAAAATTAAACAGGAACTCAAAATTGACACCTCTTAGGTCGCTGTCATGGAAACACCTTGACTCAACTGGTGGGTATTAGGTAGGAATAATTATAATTAGTAAGTTTTTTATTTTTGAGCTGTCATTATCTTGAAAACGCTTGCAGTTAAAATTTGAAATACAAGAAATTCAGAGTTTTCCCAGTAGAATCTAAATATGCAATCATATGCAGGGTGTTCCATTTAAAAAAAGTAAGTTAGTCTCTATGGCAACCAACCCAGAAATGACAGAAAAAAATCATGCCGGTAGAATTGTGGGGAATAATTTACTGAACAACTTTCATAAAAGTCACTTATTCACTGCGTGAACACAACTATTACGGTTTTTTAAAAGTTTGCTGTGGGCAACTTTTAAAAGCATTCTTCTCGTAACGGCAGTGTATGCCGCTGTAATTTTGTTTATTAGATCGACCATATCTTCAACTGGTGTTTCATAGACAATATCGTTTAAGACCCCAAAGAAAAAAATCTAAGCGTGTTATATCTGGTGACTTTGCTGGCCAATCTCGTGGTCCGATGGTTACAAACCATCCATTAGGATACTGTATGTTCGAATGGTACTTAGCAATTTGAACATTATGAGTAGGAGCCCCATCCTGCTACAGCCACATGTTCGTTCCTTACTCAAAGAGAACCTCTTCTAACAATTCGGTAAGTGTCACTTGAAGAAAATATATATAACGTTCTCCAGTTAAAGTGCCTTCGTAAAATTAAAGTCCAATGAGATATCCTTATAAGTACACCACACCAAACATTAATTCCAAAAACGCGTTAATTTATTTTTCTCTAATCCAGCGAGGATGATTCTGGGACCAATAGTGACAATTGTGTCGGCTCAAAATTCCAGTATTATGAAAGGGACTCTTGTCGCTACTAAAAATGTTGGACAAGATATTTACGTGTTGAGTATGGTATTAGGGTAAAAGACAAAAACTCTTAAAATTACACAATTATACACAAATACGTTTAACAAAATTTCTTTTAACATTATGTAACATTTGAGGGGTTATGTTTTGAATTTTTCTGTTGTGCGGCTAGTTTTAATTCATCAATTAATTGATGCAGGACCGTTACCATAAATTTTATTATTCAGATGCCCCCAGAAAAAAAATCTAAAGGAGTGATATCAGGAGATCTGGGAGGCCACTCTACTGGTCCTCTTCTCCCAATCCAACGCCCGGGTAGCAGTTCACCAAGAAAGACTCTAGCTTGTACTTTAACTTGTAAACTAAAATGGGGTGGTGCACTACCTTGCTAAAATTACATTATTATTCTGTCGTTTAGAGAAAGCTGATTACCAAGGTGTTCATAACAATGTCAAGTACCTTGCACCCGTTAAATTCCCTTCTATTAAAACAGGTCCTAAATTACCACACCAAACATTAACTTCAGGATTGGTCTGTCCCCGCCTATCTTCAGCCCAATAAGGATTATTGTGAGACCAATATCTGTAATTTTGCTAGTTCACCAAACCGTAAAAGGAAATTTCATCGCTAAATCAGATATAATTTTGAAAATGTGGTTGTTGCCGTTTTTTCTCCAATCAAGCAAAATTCCATTCGCCTATCACAATCATCGTCGTGAAGTTGCTGTGGAGTCATTATTTTATAGGGATAGAATTTATTTGAATCTAGGGTTGTCGGAACTATAGTCTGAGAGCAGTCCACTGCTTGAGCAATCTTATTTCTAGATCGATTTGTGTTTTCAACACTTTCTAAAAGAATATTTTCTTGTACCGCAGTATTTTTAAGTCTTGTCCAATCCTTGGACCCACACTACGAGTGGCTTTCAACTTGTCCAAATTTTATCTGAAAAATTTTAGACTAGGACGAGGTTTGTCGGGATGGCTAACATGGAATTCAGTACATGCTTTTCGGAAACTTAATCCACCAACATGTAAAAAAACTAATTCAATTTTCCCCTGAGGTGTAAAACGATCCATTTTAATCCAAGACTACACAAGATTTACAGCAGGGACAAACAATATAATTCATAGCTTACTTTTCCCAAAGAACAATTTTTTACATTAGTTGTATGAGGACCAAAATTAAATTTTAAACAATAATAGCGCAAAACCGCCACTCTAATCAAAAACTTACAATTCTTTATGTTTTGTCTTGAATCTCAAGATGTATCAAAATTTGTCAAAAAAATGCTGTATTGCCGTCAAAGAAAATAAGTTTCTGTAAAATAGCGCCCAATCTGGCAACAACTCGTTTACTTTCTCCACATATTTTTCTTAGTTGGACTTTATCCTAAAACTTTGCTTAAGAACTATCTCCTCAAATAAAAAAGTTAGCCTATGTCAAGTTTAAGAAAAGAAGTTTTAAAAAAATAACCCTGTATATATGAATTATTGTAATGAAATAGAAGACTAGTTTCTTTTCGCCTTCCTATATCTATATCGCATACTTCAATTCATTTTCTTCTACCCTAAAGAACAAACGTCAATTTTCATTCTTCCTCACGTATGTACCGTAAAAATCAATACGGGACACAACATAAAAATGAATGGAATGCATTCAAGGCAAAAATCGAATCAAATTTACGTATGAAAAGGACTCGGAATGAAAAGGACAGATGTTTGTTCCCATACAAACCCTCCGACTATTATATGTGATAAGCTGGGGCTTTTATTTTTTGGGATACTGCGTCGGGATCTTGCTTTTATTAAATTTTTTTATTGATAACTGGTCACGTTGCTGAAATCCTTGTACCTACTTATAGATTTGATGTAATCTGATTATAGAAGCCTAAGAACCAGCTATAAGAAGTATTACATAATATAAAATCAGGTAGTAGGGTGGAAAACTGAGAAATTAATGGTTTACTTCAAAAATGCTTCATTTCATTGAACAGAGTATTTGCGAATTAGGTGAAGAGTAAGCGATACCACGTGTTTTCCGAATTACTTTATAATTTAATAATTTATTAAACCCGTTGTTAATAACAAGAACATTTTAATAACCCGGAACACGAGTGTGATATTCGGCAGCACACCTTAATATAAACCATAAACGTATATTTTTCTAATGCAAGCCTGTTTTTGATAATGCCATCTGATGCACCACATGCGAGAAGGTGTAATATCGTTTTAATGGGCCTGTTTTGATATTGTTTTAATATAATTTTGGAAGAATCTGGTTTGCTTCAAGGCGAAGCATACTTCTCCGTAAATCCTGTGTGGATCTTATATTAATAAACACAGATTAAGTTTTTGTTAAGTTAATAACTTTATCATTATTGTGAAAAAAATTTAACATATGCCTTTTCATAAATAAAACTGATTTAGGTATACAGGGTCCTGCAACAGTACGTCGGGCTTTCATAGCTCCTAAACGAATTAAGTTAGAAATTTCATTCATATGCGGGCTTATACCCCATCATAGAGTGTATTTCAGGAAAATATTTTTGCATATACAGGGTTGCCCAAGAACATAATGTTGAATATTTTTAAATGGGACACCCTGTATTATAAATTAAAAACTAAGATAAAAAAATTTAGCAGCTCTGAAGAAAAACCAAAAAAAAATCTGAAAACATTTTTGGTAATCACGGCATTGTACAGAAATAATCAAGGAGTCCAGAGACACGAGACATTGAAGAGTTTTCATCAATTTTATACAGGGTGTTCTAAATAAGGTCTCTAAAATGAGTCATTAAAAACTAATTTTTCTCAAATTTTTCAAACGGAACACCCTGTATATTTTTAGCTAATGTAACGTAAAATTTATAAGCAAATATTTTTTGCAATACAAACATGTAGGTTATTTCCAGCCGTTTACGAAATAATTGCAAATTTCGTAAATAATGTTGTGTAAAAATGTACAAAGAACGTCTATTTTATCAATTAAACATATTATATGCCTAAACTGATATTATAAACTATAATAAATGTTTAAAATGTCTTCCATTTTGATGTGTGCCTAAATTAATACGCTCTTGAAAAGATCTATTTACTTCCCTTAATGTTTCTGTTCAAATAACTGCAAAAGAATGTATTAGTAAAGGTTACGCATAAAAATCTTGGTATGCTTTGAAATACGATAAGGATTCCATTTTTATTAGAATTTGACAAGTTTAATTAATTCAAAAAAGTTGTCATTTAAGGCTAATAGTACTTAGCGCTTAAGTATAATATTAAAATGAATTTTGGTAAAGAGGAGTTAGTTGATATAATTTTTGCACTTGGCGAGAGCGAAAAAATTGCTTGTTAGCAAGTAGAGTTTACGCGTCACGTTATCCAGAGAGAAGGCAGCTTGACGAAAAAAGTTTTAAAAGATTATTATTAAGATTTGTTGAAACTGGAAATGTCGTGTACACAAAAGAAGAAAGAACAAAACCTGTCACCAACGAGGAAAAAGAATTAGAAGTATTATTAACAGTTACTAAAGATCCACACATAAGCCAAAATAAAATAGGGAAAGCAGTAGATATTAGCGAAAGATCTGTACAACGAATTTTAAAAAAGAATCGTTTTCATGCCTACCACATTCAATTCCATCAAGCTCTTAGCGATAGAAATTTTCAAAATCGACTCGAATTCTGTGCCTGGGCAGGAATGAAATTTCAAGAAGATGATCTTCATTGAAGATCCTATGTTTTTAATTATATGTTTTATTCCCTGATGAGGCATTTCATAACACCAGTTGTGTAAATAGGCATACCTTTCACTATTATTTCACAGAAAATCCGCGATATATGAGACAAATCGATCAGCAGCACCAGTGGTCTTTGAATGTGTGGGCGGAATTATTGGTGATACTGTGATAGGTCCATATTTTTTTAATTGTCATCCTAATGGGCCCATGTATTTAAACTTTTTACGACATGATTTACCAGGTTTACTGGCAGACATTGCTCCATATATTAGAAACAGGATGTGGTTTCAGCAAGACGGAGCTCTGGCGCATTTTTCACGGGATGTAAGAAATTACCTTGATAATACCTTTCGCAACCAATGGATCGGTAGAAACGGACCTACACACTGTTTGTATTGCAAAATATACTCATTTTTGAAACCTTATTTAGAACACCCTGTATAAAATTGATGAAAATTCTTCAATTCATCGTATCTCTGGGTTCCTTGTCATTATTTCTGTTACAATGCCGTGATTACCAAAAATGTTTTCAGATTATTATTTTGGTTTTTCTTCAGAGCTGCTAAATTTTTTATCTTAGTTTTTAATTTATTGCTCTTAAACTACCAAAGCATATTGCATAAAATTATAGATATTTATAAAGGATAAAAACATAAACCAAAATATGCAAGAAAATACAGGGTGTCCCATTAAAAAAAATTCAACATTATGTTACCACACTTTTTGGGCAACCCTGTATATGGAAAAATATTTTTCTGAAATACACTCTATAATACAGTATAAAGTCTGTGCGTTTTAAGAAGTCCGATATCGGATTAAATCACCAAGGGATGTTATCGCTTTTAAAACAGTAAGTCGGTTAAGTTACAATATCTTCGCACCTTCGCTATACTTGATCACACCGAACATCCCACTGGTTTACTGTATTCTATTACTGGGCGAAATCAGAGGTTTCAAAACAAAATTATCTTAGAATTACGCGTTGAGCATAAATAATAATTAAATAGATAATTAAATTATTTTGCTATTATTATAGTTAAATCTATATAATAGTCGCTATTTTCCAAGAACCAATTAAAATTTGCTCAAGTGCGGGATGGTTAAATATGTTAAAGATTTTGTCAGGTATATAATTTTCCGATAATGACATTGTTTTGGGATTATTATAATTAAATCTTCATAATAATTACTATTTTCCAAGAAATAATTAAAATTTGCTGAAGTGCGGGATGGTATGTTCTACTTTATTTTAAATAAGTAGTTGTGCTTTTCACTTTTAGTTTGTTTCTCATTGTGCGTGAATTAAAATCAGTTATTAAGCAAAGTTATGGAAAATGTTCAGCAAGGTAGCACATCGCCTAGAAGGCATTTATCTCCAGGTGAACGCCGTTTGGTATTACAAGTGGAACGTTATTTTACTTTAGAAAAAGATAACTCGGGCCCGTTAGAGTCTGTTTTGGCAGTCTGATGCTTGCGGCATTTCAGAGAAGACCTTAAGAAGACTTCGAAAAAAGAGTGAAGAGGATTTGGACAGACCATATAAAAGGGTTCGACTCCATTCAAAAACCTTGGATTTATCCCAAGGGATAAAACTCTCTATTAGGAATATTGTTTATGATATGTATAAAGCCAAGAAATATGTTGCCCTCAAAGCTATTCTTGAAAAGATAAAGCAAAAAAAACTTTGCGATATTGGAACTAACAGTTTGTCCATCATCTTAAAACATATGGGTTTCAAATATAAAAAAACGAACAACAGAAAGCTGCTTTGCGAGCTGTCCAATGTTGTTTCGAAAAGATGGCAATTTTTAAGGGATTATTTAAACAACAAAAAATCGGAATTGTCAAGACAAGTTGTTTTTCTTGACGAAACATGGGTATTTGCAAACGGAACTTCAACAAAAACGTCTTGGCAGGATGACTCAAAGCATTGTTATTCAAGTGCCCGTGCAAGTAATGGAAAAAGGTATATTATATTACATGCTGGTAATGAAGAAGGTTTTGTTTTAAATGCCAGTTTGATATTTTCATCAACAAAAAAAACTGATGATTATCACGGCAATATGGATGCTGAAATTTTTGAGCATTGGTTCGAGGAAAAACTTTTAAAAAGTTTAGAAAAACCTTCCTTAATTGTTTTAGACAATGCCTCTTACCATACGAGACTCGAAGAGAAATTCCCTACAAGCAGCTGGAAAAAGGAAGAAATAAAAGAGTGGTTGTCAAAGAAAAACATAAACCATGAAAATTTATATTTAAAAAGTGAACTTTTAAGCAAGTGTAAAGAGCAGTCATTTAAAAAAAAGTATGTTGTTGACGAATTAGCCCTCAAATATGGACATCAAGTTTTGAGATTGCCACCCTACCATTGTCATTACAACGCAATTGAATTGGTATGGGGTATTAGCAAGAACTATTATGACAAACATGCCTGTAAAAATATCGGTAAGCCTAGCGTTATAAAGTTATGGAAGGAGGCGCTTAGCCAAGCGGGCAAAGAAAAATGGCGGAAATGCATTGAACACACAGAAAAAATTATTTTTGAATCTTATGAGACAGAACAGGTTATAGACAAAGTAAGACCGTTAATTATTACGAATGATGATGATGATGACGATGATGTTGATTCTGATGAGTCTGAAAGCATGGGTGAAATTTCAAATGCAGAGGAAGACTACTTTTAGTAGTACCTATCTACGTTCTGTCGCAAGACTACAAAATCGATTCTTTTTAGAACCAAAACTTTATAAAAAAGAATTCGTAAAACTAATTTCTCTGAATACTACAAAAGCTAAAAAATTATTATTTTTCTTTACCTAAACTAATTTTTTATTTACTTTAAATTATTTTATTTAGAAAATGTAATTCATCAACATCCAAAATTACCTTCAATATAATTTATTGTTTGAGAGCCACCGACATAATGCTCAAGAGGTTTTATGGCTTAGCGGACTTCTTAAAACGCACAGACTTTACGCCCGCATATGAATGAAATTTCTAACTTAATTCGTTTAGGAGCTATGAAAGCCCGACGCATGCACTGTTGCAGGACCCTGTATATATGTATATATATTATTCTCATTTATTACAGTTTCTTTTCTTCCTGTACTTCTCTTTGGTGACCTGATAGGGCCGCCTTTATCCTCGTGCACAAGTCGGTATATTGTTGACTCTCCGACTTTAGTCATATTCAAACACATTTAAACTATTTTTGCAACTCCGAATGTTGAATTTTGGTAGCGCAGTCCTTGGGATTAAATTACTAATTTAAGCCCCCGTTTGGCAAGACAAAAACAAGTAAATATCTTAGATAACTTATTTTGGTTCTATCAAAAGGGGGCAACCCTATATATGACTTTCATCTCAAACCCCCAGCACCCTACCTTAAATTTCTGATGCTCTATTTGCAGTTCGCTGGTTCAAAATGGTCAGTTATGGTCTCTTGAGGTATCGTACTATATAGGCATTCCTTGCTTCTAATTTTTATATTTTAAATGTTTGCTGCACTGCATATGAATGCCCATACTATCTATAAAAGGGCACTAATATTTAGAATGCAATGTAACTGTTTTTCTCATTACACTTTTTGTGAATATTAAATGTATATTAAAGCAATGCTCGGACGTGCATCCGTAAACACATGGCGCCATGCATCGCTGAAAAGCTTTTTAATGTTATTAACATATTTAATAATGTGTTTATATCAAAATGGGTTTTAACAGTAGCAACGTTTCACTGAAATAAATAAACATGTTTTTAGACGCCGAAAATTCAAAGATTAAGGCGGAATTGTATGATATAAGTAATTAAAGCTATCTTTTTTTTTGTTTTTAAAATAGGAATAATTAATTGTCTTAAATAGCTGCTCTATATACGGTCATACAGACGAGGGTAGATGATTTGATACATTCATCAACGTACATTCAACAACGTTAGCAGGGGCGTGCGGTGAGTCATGAAGAAGGGGAAGCACCGCCGGAGGCGAAAAATTTTTTAAGGGCCACGCCCAAATATTGCCAATTTTTCGACGTTTAAATACAGGTAGAATACGTAGTGTTGTCGTCATGTAGGTACTGTCGAAAATGTGTGATTATGTACCTATGATTTTTTAATATTTCTTCTATTTTCTAAATGGCTAGGTACCTATGTTTTTTTTATTAATTTTTACGTAATTTGCCCGTCGAAAACCAATTCTTTAGTGACCCAACCCTGCCTAAGAGTCGTTAAAAACAAGTTAACAAAATTTCATAACAGAAACTAATACAGAAAACTATCTATACATTTTTACTTTGAATTCACAGTTTGATTTAATTTTAAACGAATTTTTTAGCCGCCTTCACTTCTGTCTTTAAATTAAAATCTGGTGTAGGCCTACCTGTTGCAATAATATTCCTTTTTTCATCAAAGAAAAGCGTTGAAAATCCTTTTTCCAATAACTCGCATACAGAACAGATACACTTTACATTTCCCGAACTCGATGGGCCGGCAATTGGTTGCTCCATGACAAAATAAATCAACAGAAGTAAGATAAACAAAGTCAAGTCACACAGATCCTCTACCGTGTAGCGCGTATTCCTGGCGAAAAATCGCGACAAACAATCATAACGGCCGAGTACAAACACGTAGAAACTAAATATTTTGGCGGCTTCGTTCCGGCGTCGCATCGCGGCGAAGGAAATACCGAAGTCTAACGATTTACCCTTTACTTGGTACGGCAGACCATATAAATTATTACTCATATACGCGTATAGAGTGTAGTATACACGTATTGAGATCACTTCGATTCTTCGATACATTTAATATTGCGTTGGTCAGGGATGCATACAGGGCCGCATTTGGTTTTGGAAATTAGATAGAAATAAATACTTGGGTATTTTAATTGTATGGATAGGTATAGATTAATATAAAATTTGTTTTGTCTTATGTCTTATAAAAGCGGTAGGGGAAGCAGTGCTTCCATCGCTCCCATGGACCGCACGCCCCTGAACGTTAGTGTGTATGCTGAATAACATCGTACCACAAGAATAAATAATTCTTATTTATTCTTGTGATCGTACATAGAGTAGTTGATGAACGTACGGTCAAAAGATGCGTTGCCATAATTTCAACGTACCTACGTCGATTATCGCGCAAGTAAGCCTTTACGTGTGGGGCAACATACAAACTTTTTAGCATGAGTTTTTAGTACCGTCGGTAAGTAGTTTTTTTTGTTGATAATAATTATGGAATATAACTATTAATCTGGCATTATTTAAAATCGAAAATAATCGAATGAAATAGTTAAATCTGTCATTTAACAATATTGTATTACTACTATAAGTATGCTTATCTTAATTCCTCCAATCAATTAATATGAGAAAACTTTTCTCATACGACGACTTTCTATTTTTTCCTTTTATGTTCGGTAAAGGATATAGTACTGAAACCTATCATTCCCAGAAAGTAGCGAAGTGACTGTTGTTTGGAATTATAGACGAGAAGAAGTAAAATCAAATATTAGAAGGAATAATAGCTCCCCACTTTAAATACATCTGCAGACAGTTGTAAACTCTATACAACATGTGATTAAGGTGGAAAATTCTAATACAGTGTGTACATAAAGTAAGGAACAAATTTATTATTTAATAATCTAAAAACATTTCGTAAAAATTTTCGGACACGTGGATCTATAATAAATTTTAATTGCGCATATTTTGACATATGAATTTATTATACAGGGTAACTCATGAGTAGATCGACGATTTTTTTAAATGGAAACTATATTTTAGATCTGTAATCTCCAAGAACAGCTGATTTCAAAAACATAACACACCTATGGCTTAAATTGATAGTTTCGTCGCTACAGGGTAAAAAAAAATTTTTTTTTAAGTATTTTTAATTTAAAAAAAGTTAAAAAAATGAAATAAGCTATTTAATTAAGTGTTGAAATTGTCCTCCTTGTGCCTGGCAGTACCCCAAGCAATCAATAAACTCTTGTTGGACTTTTATTATGATTTCTTCTGAAATATTCCTGGATTCTGTTGTTATTCGATTTTTTAAATCGTCAATATTGGCAGGTCTTATTTTATAAAAAACATTTTTCAGGTGACCCCACAAGAAGAAGTCCAGTGGTGTAAGGTCTGGAGACCTTAACAGTCATTCAATAGGCTCACGTCTTCCAATCCACCTGTTCGGCAAAACTTGATTGACATAATGGCGCACTACTTCTGCATAATGTGGAGGTGCGCCGGCGCCGTCTTGTTGGTACCACAAATTTTCATCTAGAATTGCAGGATTATTTCTACTCGGATATAAGTTAACCAGCGTAGGGATAAGAAAGTCTTGAAGAAACTGAAGATAAATTAGCCCGTTTACATTGTTGTCAAAAAAATATGGCCCAATAATTTTGCTTCTCACTATACCCGCCCAAGCATTAATATTTTGAGGATATTTAGTATAATGCTCACGTATCCACCTGGGATTTTCTTGTGCCCAATATCTACAGTTTTGCCGGTTTACTTCACCATTTAATTTAAAAGTAGATTCATCCGAAAATAGGATACTTTCAACAAACAAAGGATCTGCGTTACATCTTTCCATTAATATTTGACAAAACTCCATCCTACGATCTGGATCATCTTGATTCAAGTCATGAACCAGTCGGATTTTAAACGGGTGCCATCTTTCTACCGTTAATATGTGATAAACTGTCATAGCAGCCGCCTCATGATCTATGCCAATCTGGCGTACGCTGTTATGGGGATCTTCTTCTATAGCCAATAAAATATTTAATTTTTTATCATCCGGAATAGCTGGACGGCCAATAAATATGCGCAATTAAAAATTATTATACACGTGTCCGAGGATTTTTACGAAATTGTATATGAGTACTTAAGCTCAATCCTAAATAATGAGTTTAGATAAAGATAGTGATAGTGACACAGAACTAAATTTAGAGGAAAGTAAAATTAGGTTTCCAAAATTGATTAATGTAAAACTTTTCTGTGTACACACATTGCACTGTGTTTCAATCTTAAACTTATGTTTCATCTTGTATTAATGTGTGTAGTATAAATCGTAACATTGTAAATTTTAATCATAATAACTTGTAAAAATCTTTTCTTAGTAGGTATACTTTGTTGATGACAGTAAAAATCTAATGTTTATTAAAACGAATAAATCTGTCCATTATGGGTAATATACGGTTTCACCAAGAATGTAGCCCAACGCAAGTTAATTACAGAATAAATCTGTATTTCAGTATTTCATTAATTTTTGATGAACAAAATGTTGGCTTATTCCTTAAGTTTAGTAGTAATGAAAAAGGCCAAGGATATTTTGGAGATAAAGTATATTTGATATATCTATGAGGTCTTAGGAATAAGGTTTAATAAAGTTAGACACTGCTTCTACTACACGTTGACAACCTTCTTATTATCTACTACTTCACGTCGCGTCGTGCCATCATTATCGTCTTTTCGTCTCTTACGTCTTTTACGTATTTTCGTCGTTTCGTCGTTGTCTTAACCGACGCCGACGCGTCTTTTGAGTAGTTACCTGTGCTCTGTCATACTTTACGCTCTCCGTAAAATCGACTTTCTGATTCCGTCTTCCTGGTTTTTGCTCACACCTGCAGTATCGGCAAACCTCAAGTCAGTCCTAATTTTAAAGCGTAGTCGCTAATGTTTTTTTTTTAAAAAAATAAAAATATCACTTGTAAAATAAACAATTACAAAAGTAAAACAAAATGTACTCTAATCAGTGCCTTGAGCACTGGCCTCGAGAATACAATTTTATACACAGCATAGAAGCATATTTTTACACTAGAATATTGCATTATATTAAGTCTTAAATTTAAATCAGCTTACACAATGTTACAATATGTTTTTAGTTTCCTAATAAACAATGTATATTATATCACAATTTCTTTAATTTCTATTGGAAGATGATTAAATACATACGACAGCTTAAAAAAAGGATTGTTAGTACCTATACATGTTCTGTTTTGTATGTGATAGATGTTGTTTTGTGTTCTTGTTGGGTAATTATGTATTTCGTTTGTGACTGAGAATGGAGAATTTGTCTTTTGTTGCCCATACATTATTTTATGCATTAATTTGCATTGCTCTAACTCCAAAGTATCGGGTAATCTAGCTATTTGCAATGTACTGTATAAGGTGTCTGTTTGAGTAAGCCTGTCAAAATTAAATACTATTTTTAATATTTTGTTTTGTACAATCTGCATAGTCTCAAACACACCCTTTCCACACATCCCCCATACTGTTATAATGTACCGAAGGTGTGACAAGAAAAAGGCATTGTATACCAGTCTTTTAGTTTTGTCCGTAATGTAATTTCTAATCTTAAATATATAAGGAATCATAGAGAGAATCTTTTCAGTGAGCTTGGTGACATGTTCCCTCCAATTCAGCCTATCATCCACCATCAATCTCAAATACCTTACACTTGCGACCCTTTCCAAGATAAGATCATTTATTTGTATTGTCATTTCACGCACTATTTTGTTTTTTTTTGTTTAAAAAGCAAGAATTTTGTTTTGCCAATATTTATTTTAAGTTTATTGAAATACAGCCACTGATTTTTTGAGATCAATATTTCCTTCTTCATTTAAGATTTGTTCATTAGTTTCCGAATATACTAATACCGTGTCATCAGCAAATGTAAAGTATGTGGCTCTCGAGTTAGCATACCTTAAGTTTAGGACATACAGAGAATACAAAAGAGGACCAAGGACCGATCCCTGTGGCACTCCGTATGTGTTTGTTAACAAAGTACTACAAGGCTGCTGAATTTTAGTATACTGTTCTCGACCTGTCAAATATGTTTTATCACGTTTAAAGTTTTTCCCCTTATTCCCATATTTTCAAGTTTCTCCAGAAGTAAGCCAAAATAAACAACATCAAATGCCTTTTTTAAGTCCACAAACACCGCCACCACAATATTTCCCCCGTCAAGTGCTCTTGATACAAAATTCACAAAGTCCAATGTTGCGCTTAAAGTACCACTATTTTTCAAGAAACCATACTGAAAGTTCTCTTATAAATTATTATTATGTATGTGCATCAGAATTCTTCTTTTCAAAATCTTTTTAATAATTTTTGAGAAAACACTTCTAACGGAAATTGGTCTATAGTTATTTAAATTATTTTTTTTTTCCTGATTTAAATATAGGTGTAATTTTGCTTATTTTTTATTCTTTAGGAAATGTCCCAACAGTAAAAATATTATTAATCAATGTACATAAAATTTCTACAATACTATCTTTAAGTGTTATAATATCATTGGTGCTTATATGATCATGACCTGGGGCTGAAGTTCTTTTTAGTTCCGATATGATTTCTTTGACCTCCTGTACAGTGGTTAATTCTAAAATTAGACTATTCTGACAATAACCTACAATATTATTCCGCGTATCACATTCTTTCAGTCTTATTTCTTTCTCTAAGTCTTTTACAATAGTTTCCCCCACTTTAGCAAAATGTAAGTTAAATGAATTTACTATATCTCCCTAGTAATGATATCCCTATTCTCGATTTTTATAGAATTAACTTTTGAACTATTATTATCATCTTTAAAAAAAACATTAATAAACTTCCACTGTTTTTTGTAATTATTACCAGCTTGCTCCCACTTATTGCGAAAATGTTTATTTTTTAGTACTGTAATTTGGTTTTTTAAGTCTCTAAATTATCTTTCCAAAAGGACGTCACCAGGTTTATTACATTTTTTTTTTGTAAAGCATGTCCCGCTGGCTCATCATTCCAAGAATCTCCTGATTTATCCAAGTATGTTTTGTTCTAATTTTAATTTTTTACTGATTCTGATGCCCCTTTACATTTGCTTATTACCTCAGCAAGATTCTGGAACGATCCAACCGTGGCATTTGCTGTTTTCAGCTCAAATTTATTCCGAGATTTTAAGTAATTAATATGTTTAATTTCATGATGAGTTTTAGGCTGGTAGATTTTTGATTTATCCTCTAGCGTTATAGATAATAATTTATGATCAGATAAACTAGTATCTTCAATTTTGATTTTACATTTTAATTCAGAGAACTTATCAGAGAGAACATGATCTATGACCGTTTTCGTTTCTCTAGTTACCCTTGTAGCTTTATCTTTAGTTATTTCATTATTAATTTGGTAATTATTTAGAGTAAGAGTAACTGAAACTGGTAAAAAAAGCAGAGCCGTAATCTTAATAACATATGGAGGAGCTTTATAAAAACTCCCTACATTATTATGTCTCTATTATAGGAATTGATCTTCACTATCATTTGGTATAAAAATAAATCAATATGTATAGATAGTTTATATTGTCAAGCCGACCCTGCACCCCTTTATTGCGGTTTGAAGATGTTGGGACCTACACAATGGGGTTAGTTAATACACCCGCGTCTGTAGATAAACTCAATGTACGTTATTGAATCCGCGTTGATGAATGCACCTATATGTATTAAATCACCTACGCTCGTCTGTATTGCCGTTATTATATTATGTGGATTAACTTTACTTTACACACATAGATACCTGTGTGTCAGTCTTCTCCGCGTTGCGGTTTATTCTCAATATGTCCAGCGAGAATGAATTAAATTTATTAGCTGCATGTGGCGTGCGTTTGGACATAAAAAATTATTTAGCAACGAAGGAAACGGGCGAAAGAATGGCTTTTGAAGCAGAAGAAATAATATGCTCATAATAATCTACTTAAAAAGCTACGATTAGAGCCTTACGATTGGCAAAACTATCTGCTAGCCTTAGTGACACCAATGAAAAACACGACACATGTATGAGATCCAGGGTGAGTCGGGAGGAATGGGCCTAACTCTAAGGGTGTAATATATGCATCAAAATAATAAGAAGAAACTCAACTGTTGTCATCCAATATTCATTTGATTTCAAGTTATAAGGCAAAAACAAATTATTGCATTAATTTAGCTTTTCTGTAATAAATGTTATTATTGTTTGCTTTTGATTATTGTGCTGTCACTATCCTATTAGTGTTAGTATAAAATGTTACATTGATTCACCGTTAACTTTCGGATTTGTATAATTTAAATTTTATAAAATGCCACACATTTATTCACATCTCGAATACGCCAATATGGTTTTTATTTATGGTTAGTGTAATGGGAATGCTACAGCGGCTGCTGAAGAATATCGTGAACGATTTCCACATGAAAGAACACCGAACAGAAAAGCCTTTATCAGAGTTCTCAACGAGCGCTGCGAGACCGGAACGCTTCCAAGTGCTAATGTAATATCCGAACGAGCCATTCAACAGATTTAGAAGAAATAGAAAATGTTCTAGCTTTAGTAGAAGAAGATGCGACGGACAAGCTCACGAAAAATTGGAATTTAGTTGGGGATTCCCCAAAAGAGTGATCAATACGCTTCACGAGCAAGGCTTATACCCGTACCATGTACAGCGTGTACAGAATCTTCAAGCTGGAGACTACGCCAAGCGTATGAAATTTTGTGAGTGGATAATTAATAATCGTCATCTTTTACCGCACATGCTTTTACTGACGAAGCTACATTCAATACCCGTGACGGCATCAATAATAATCGAAACTCCCTTCGTAAATAAAGCAGGAAATGTTTAGAAGTCAATGGCGGTATTTTTGAAAATTTACTAAACCATGCAATGATTTATTTAAAACAATGTTAATGTTGGATATTTTGGTATAAAAACATTGTTATTTTATTTAACGCTGTAACTTGAAAACAAATGAATATTGGATAACAACATTTGAGTTTTTTCTTATTATTTTGATGCATAGATTACACCCTTAGAGTTAGGCCCATTCCTCCCGACTCACCCTGTATAGCCTCATGAAAGGCCACGTTGTGGAATTTGGTCAATGAGATTATGAAGATTTAAAAGGTTCTATTATAATTTCCCCTCAGTTATTGTGTTACATAATTCCAAAGACATGCAGTAGCAGTAGTATTTAAAAAATAATAAAGGATAAACAAAAATAAAGGTATAGGAAGCAGTCAATTAAGGTTAAATAAATAAAATAAACTCAAACTATTAATTGTTTTAATAAAAAATATTTAGTTTAACCTAATCAAAGGAAACAACATCCGTAAAATGCAGGGTTCCCCATAATAGACTACCCATTTTAATATTTGAATTAAAATTTTTTTAGTTAACAAAACAAACTTTTTATTTTACTAAATTACAGCTAACTCTTTGGGATTTATGATAACTTATAAATATTTGGCTAATTTAATTCTAACTTTTAAAAATCACGTCTTCTAAATGACCTCCACCACCTTCAACACATTTTTCAATATTAGATAAAAAGTGGTTCATTACACGGCGTAGCAAACCTTCGTCTATTCCTTTAACTTCTTCACGAATTTTGACTTTCAGTTCCTCGATTGTACCTGGACGACTCGCAAACACTTTCTTTGGCTTTTAAATATCCACACAGGAAAAAATCGGGTGCCGTTAAGTCGGGGGACCTCGAAGGCCAAGGCAAATCTTCGAATCGAGAAATGAGTCGGCCATTAAACATTTCTCGCAGGACCCTCATTGAGTTTCTGGCGGTATGAGCTGTTGCCTCATCTTGTTGGAATAGAAAGGCATTGTTTAGTAATCCTCGTCTATTTAATTCTGGAATGAGAAATGTCTCTAGCATATTAACGTAGCGCTCGGATGTTACTGTTACAGCGCAGTTATTTTCATCCTCAAAAAAATAAGGGCCAATAATACCAAAAGATCCTACTCCACACCACACAACAACTTTTGGATTATGGAGGTTCTGTGTAAAGATTTCACGAGGATTTTAATTTGACCAGTATCTAAAATTCTGTTTATTGACCATGCCGTTCAAATAAAAATTTGCTTCGTCGGTCATTAGGAGACTGTGAATTGCTCCTTGATGTAAATCCAAAAATTCTTGACAAAATGCTAACCTTGCTTCTTTATCTTGATTGCTAAGGTGCTGTGCCATTTGGTATTTATAGGGATGAAAGTTTAAATCCCTTTGAAGAATTCGATCTAAGCTTCCCTTCGATATTCCTAGGATAAGGGTTTGTCGATTAGCAGACCTTTTAGGACTTCTCGTAAAGGCAATTCTAACTCGTTCAATATTTTCTGGTGTACAAACTGTTCTTCGACGTCCAGGCTTCTTCAAATTTTGTACAGAACCATTTTCACGCCAATGACGAACCCATTACTTAACAGTTTTACGATTTGGCGCGTGACCCCTATTGTTGTTATTAAACTGACGCCGGAATGCACGCCTAACTTCTTCTATCGAATTGCTTCTTATGTAAGTTTCTACACAAAACACACGTTGTTGGACTGAGTAATCCATGAAAGTTCAAACGGATGTTGAAATAATGTTTCAAAGCAAAAAAATTAAATAATTATTATTGATGAAAACTAACAAACTTCTCGTAGAAAAATGAGGTTTGTGACAGGCGCCTACTTGATTAATAATTTACTTAAATCCCAAAGACTACATAAGATAATCCCATAGAGAACAACCTATTTAACTATCTCGTAGGGAATTTATTAATAATATAAAATGGGTAGTCTATTATGGGGAACCCTGTATAATCAACTCCGAAAAATGGCTAAATAGTTTAATAAATAATCTATGTTAAGAACTCGTTGGAAAAACTTCTGAAATCGGTCATGTCCAGGACAAACTAAATATCCTAATAACAACAAAGGTAAAGTCTGTTCAGAGATATAAGAAAGTGACTAGCTGATCCCTATTAGGAAAGACCAGGCCAGCTGTGAAATTGAAATATGGACGAACAGGTCCGTATTTTGCTTAGAATTTAATCATGGTTTGTAATAAAAATAAGTAAGACATTAAATAATATTTAATTTATGTTTAAATGTGAAATCACAAGTTATTTTATTGTTAAAAATTATATTTATGAGTACAAAAATAAACAAATTATTCGGTATTTATAATAATTATTCACTTAATATATCAATATCACTATCGCTATCATCATCTGTTCTAATTATTATTTGTGCTACTATATATATTGTTTATATGGATTTTTTCACTTTTTCAACATGTGTAACAGAATTCGCCCAACTTTGTGAAGGGATGTTAAAAACTTCAGTTTCTATAAGCCCAAGTACACTGGTGTTAATGATGTTATAATATTGGTGTAATCTTCCTGAAAATAAATGTCATTATCATAAATGTAGTTTTGGATTGTTGCTTTTGTGTCATTTGAGGAGGGAGTCTTGGTCAACTGCCTACTATGGTAGCTTGCATTGTCCATTACAATCACGCTATTCGGAGGTATATTTGGAATTAGCTTGTTTTTAAACCAATCTTCAAATAAATCAGCAGTAGTGTCCTCATGGTAATCCAGAGAAGAATCTTTAATGCTTTTTGAAGACAGAGAAAGTCCATTTGGAATCCATCCGTCTTTAGATCCAGCATGCAAAATCGTAATTCGTTTGATGGCGCGCTTGTTTTACACTTGCCGCTTGAGTCAACCCAACCCTTTTCCGGGGCATCATATGTGTCGAACCAGGTTTCATCCAAGTAAATAATCGGCCTTTGCTGATCTCTGTAAATCCTAATTTTTTGTACATATTTGGATCGCCCTTCCCGAATTCTACTGGATTCCATTAAAACTTGTCTTTTGTTCATTTTTTTAAATCTAAAACCAATGTGTTGGATACAGTTCCATAACGTTGTTCTGTCACATTTAACGCCGGTTTCATCTCCTTCAAGCCTCTTAATTAAATTATCTAATGTAGGCACGCTTTGTATAACTTGTAAATTTTACGCCGTATTATGATCACTTCCATCTGCCTTCGAGAAAATGCCAGTATCGGTTCTTTTTTCCTCGCTAAAATAGGATTATTCACAATTTTCCATACAGTTGATGTTGGAATTTTTGTTAATGTGGCCGTTTCTTCTAACGCTGCTAGCTTGCTGACCGCACGCTCAATGAGAGTCGAATAAACATTGTTTATAACTTCCTTAGTTTCCACAGAAAACTGTTTTCTGCTTTTCGACGGGGTTATCTCCTGAGATACGTTGAGCTCGCACATATTTTCCATGACTCACACACGATTAAACAAACGCTGTATTACACACGAAGAATTATTACTAAGCTTAAAACTAACTATAGTAGGGATTAACCCTCTCATTTTGAATCAGGTAAAAATAGGTTTAAAATCACCAAACTTTTACTTTAATAATGAAATTACGTCTTCCGGAATTGCAGTTTACTTTAAGACATTTTTAAGTATTGACCATAATTTATCTGCATTTATTCATTCATTCATTGTGTGTTTATGGCCACCCTTGGATAATCCCATTCAAAGCCAAAGTGTAACTTTCTTATATCTCTGAACAGGCTTTACCTGATGTGCATACACTAAACTGAGAAAGTCTCTCCACAAGCAAATTTTTGTCTCCTCACCTTCATACATGTGCGCGCGTTTATGTACGTGAGTACATGAATCCAAGCTGAAACAGTAAACCTGTGCATGGGTACTTTAACCGCATTAAATTTGCCGGCCACATGTATTAATACATGTTCATGTGTCTGTAGGCCCCTTTAGAATGAAGAAAATAATCATTTTAACAGGTAAACATAATTTCAGATAGGATTGTGAAAAGAGATCGTTCTGCAGGTAGGATAGCAATTGTTGCTTAATCCTCAATTCTATGTAATGCGCCGGAATACTTGTTTGAAGATAAAGGTAGATTTAATTGTGTTACAATACCATTGTCAATGTCACTATGCAGGTAAGGAATATGTGGGTGTGGGGTTTAGGTATTTGTTCGACCTCTTACGTACCTTGGTGCTATTTTTTTCTTTTCCTCCCTCAGGATACATTGAGGATAAGTGAGCAAAAAATTTCCAAAACATTTTTATATTATATTATTATGGCATGGAAAGAAATAGCTTTATCGGGTTTTTGTGGTTAATTTAAATATATGGCCAACAGGGTATTGGAAAATGCGTAACGAACATTGGAGGGGTGATGCTATA
Organism: Polydrusus tereticollis; assembly: GCA_963920685.1. Lineage (NCBI taxonomy): Eukaryota > Metazoa > Arthropoda > Insecta > Coleoptera > Curculionidae > Polydrusus > Polydrusus tereticollis. Next base: position 22,741,930 of record OY987327.1, read on the forward strand.
ATAAAAAATAAGGATCAGATACTTAACTAAAAAACTTAATTTTACAATATTTTTATTTTTAATATACCTATTGCTATTATTTCTTATCCACATTAAGATTCGGCACAGAGACTCACTGTTGTTTGTTGTTTCTTTTTAGTAAACATAGTAATGCACGGACATGATACAATTTTAAAGTAATTTAAAACTGAAACAAAAAAAGGTTAAGGTGCCCGCTCACTTGGGCGAAGCGGCGCGTCGCGTCGCGAAGCGTAATTTTTCCGCAGGAGAAAGTTACATGTAAGTAAATGTATACTCGCCCACTTGCGCGGCGCGAAGCGTGGCGAAGCGTCAGTCGACGCGGGAGAAGTCTTGAGAGCAACCAGGCGAAGTTTTACGCGACGCGACGCTTCCCGCCGCGCTAGTGAGCGGTGCGAAGCGAAGAGAAGATCCGAAATATTTGTTATTCGTTACCTTTCGCGAGTTGTCGATCGTAACCCAACTGTACGGTGTGTTTTTTTACTATTGCCCAGCAATTTTTAGACAAATAATAAAATCCAGGAATACTCTGTAATTTGGGTGGGTATAAAATGATTGACTTTCGTAAATGGGTGTAAATATAGCTCTAACAAGTTATCTTAATGTTAACAGTTAACAGTTAACAGTTTTCCGGTTGTTCGTTCTCACACGTTTCGGCAAATAGAGCTTCTGAATCATCCCTTAAGAAGTTGTGAAGGCAACATGTGGCTAAGACTTTTTATGTCAAGATGCTCGGCATATATCTCCAGTCTTCGTTGATAAAGGCGAAATTTTTTGGTGAGAATTCCAAAACCATTATCGCTAACATTTCTTGCCCTGCTTAGTCTATAGTTATAGACTTTTTTATCTTCATGGCCAGGAAGTTGTTCACCAGGATATGGTCACACAGTACTATAGTTTGGGGGCTCTGCTCTGTTATATATTTTACTAGATAAATATAGTTTTTACCTTAAACAAACAGCAAGCCTCTCCTCAATTGGCACAGCTCTTCGAAAATTTGTATTTTGCCGTTCTATTGAATGCTTCAGTAAGCCAAGAAGTTCGAAAAATTTTTCTTCAGACATCCGAAAGTATTTAAAAAACTTTTGTAAATCGTTAAAAAGGTGATGGAATTCACCAAAAGTACCCCTCTTTTTATTTATTTCGTGAACCCAATTTTTTTTTCTCTCTTCCTCCATACTGCCAATAAGGCTGAGCACAAAAAGCTCCTCGTCTGATGAAGAACTACTCATTGCACAAACTGAACGGTAGGTACAGTAATAAAATATTAAATAAATCTTTTGGGTAGTGTATCAATCAACAATGCGACTCTTCGCTACGCTTCTCGTCGCCTAAGTGCGCGGACCATACCTAAGCGACGCTTCTCTTCGCCACGCTTCGCGACGCGACGCTTCGCCCAAGTGAGCGGGCACCTTTGTGATCAATTTTGAAATCTTTTACCAAATGGTTCTTCTGGAATATTATCTGAGTTCTTGAATTTGGGCGTCTTTCCATATACACACCGTTATAGTAATCAAGGCACTTTGACTATACTAACGGCGTACTGAAGACCTCTTAATAAACGAGCTACTCTTCATCCCTACCTATTAACTTCGCCGTTTTTCAATCAATTCAATTTTTGAAACGGAAGAAAAAAATCAATTCGACAAATACTTCAAGCTTATCGCTAAAAACTTGTTTTTTATTGTAGAGCCTTAAAAATGCTTTAAAATAGAAATTGTTTTCTTACGATAACTGGCCTCAAATCAAAAGATATTCTTCTATAGTTAGGTATATAGTGGGTCGCTAAGCTTTTGGAAGAGGTTCAAGATTAGATAAAATGTTAAATTCGACAATATACCAGATTATCGGAAAATGAAATAAAAGAATACTTATAACTTATTTGCAAATACTAACTTTATTTAATTACCTAAATTAATAACTTTATTTAATTAATTTAAAACAATTTCAAAACAAAAAAAATTAATTGAGATTTCGATTTTTTAAGCAGGACATACTTTGCTTATTTCACAGCGTAAGATCGTCCATCTAAGAGGTTCTTACCACGTTTTTCGAACACCCTGTATAATAGAGCCATAGTTTTTAAAAATCCATAAAAAAATTGTAATACTTAGTAAGTATACTTCAAGTTCAAAATAATTTCTGTTAGGGACTCATCACTTGCACGTAGAGCTTCGAATTGTGCGACGTCAGGGGAATCAATTCCAGTGGCGGGTGCATTTCAAAAAATAATAAATGATGAAATTGCGTCGGAACGGCATATAATTTTTTATAAATTAAATTTATTGCATTAATCCTTAAAAGCTGATCCTGTAAGACGACAACCTTTTCTACTAGGATTTCTTAGTACTTGCGAAACGAACCCATGCCATACTACGAAAACAGAAAAAAACTCACAAAATCTATTGATAAATTAATAATAAAAACACAAATTAATCAAGCAATGCGAAAACCCTGCCGGCATTTATTTTCAAATCTTTGAAGTTGTGAACTCGTCCTCTGTGTGTTGCCATATTTATTTTCTCCGCGATCAAAATGCCAGTATCGGAATCGCCGTGCTATTTTAAATGCATTTAGCTGATTGCGGCTTGTATAACAACGTCGCCTCTTAAGTTCACTGTATTTGTAGCGGAAAACATATTTATATGCATGAAAAACATTTACTTGTACGATATTTTTATTCGGCTGCTTCATAAATTTGATGGCTGGTATTAAATGAGTCATTGACAGAATATTTTTTTAGTGGATTTTGGATATAGGTACTTATTTTTTTACAAAACTAATTAAAAACGCAGGAAATGTAAAGCGTATCGAATCTTCTTAACTTTCCTACTTTCTGGTATCATGGTTCGGCGCCTGCGGTTACCCATGGTTCCGGCGTCCACAGTCCGCAATGAGTAGACGGTGTTAACTTGGAAATATACAACAATACCGCTTTAAAATATACATAACACTAAATATTTGACAAAGTGACGGCACTTATGCAAAAAATTAATTTCCATTTTTAATACAGTTTTATTTACCATGACTAAATCACTAGTGTTATATACATATTACACAGGGTGCTTCAGAGTACGGTACGGAACTTAAGGAGGTGATTCCATATAATATTCTAAGGGAAAAAGTTCATGAACATGTGTGTATACAGGGTTTTCAAGTTTTTTAAAAAAAATCGGTTTTTCGTAATTTTCTTCAATATCCTTTTCCAGATTTTATTGAAATTTGGTGCCGTTATTCATAATGATAAGGGGCTTAATAAGCCTTAACTAGATTAAATTTTGAATTAATTTCGTGTCTTGCTTTGTTTTCGAGAGAAAAAATAAAAACCACTTTATTGCATGTACAAAATATATCAATGTATTCCAAAGTTAATTAAAACATTTTAAATAAAAACAAAAATTATTTTTTTAAATAATGATACAAAGAAAATGCAACAGTTAATCAAAGCAAATGTTAAAAATGGCCACCTTGTGATAAAACGCACTATTGCAACAGATTTCTTTTAAAAAACTTTAACACCCTATATATCAAAAACGGGGCAACTCCGGACACATGTTTATATGAACTTTTTTTCTTAAAATATCATAAGGAATCACCCCCTTTAATTACGTACCGTACTTGTGACACACCCTGTATACCTATAACATAAATTATTGTCGCTGGTATATATGGAAACGGTCGTTTATTTCTTCAAGGAAGACAGCTGGCAAAAAATATCCAACACAAAAGTTTTAGGGTATTTTAAAGTCTATTAGAATTTAAAAAAAAATAAGTGTATAGGTTGAGTCAGAAAGCCGTAAAATAACAAATTTCCTTATTTTTCAATTGAACCCCTTATATCGTAGAATGTTTTTGGATTCTACATAAAATTATAATTATTGGTTAGTTTCCGAGATATCGACTTTTGAAACTTGACAGTTTTCAGTTTTCTAACGGTACGCGATAGAGCAAAAGGGCTCACATGTGTCCCTATCTAACTTTTTTAGTATCTTCCCAAAAATATTAACTTCCGGTTAAACCGAAAGTACTATATTTCCAGATTTCGAGTGACGTTACGTTTTGCTCTATGGCATACCGTTAGAAAACACGTATTAACAAATAATTCTAATTTTATGTAGAATCCAAAAGTATTCTAAGATTTTTGGTGTTCCATTAAAAAAAGAGTAACTTTTGTTTGTTGTTTCTCTACGGCTTTCTGGCTCATCCTGTATACTGAATTCTTTATTAACCTAAAACTTTTGTAGTTACTATTTCTTGCTAACTGTCTTACTTTAAGAAATAATCGACCGTTTTCATACATATCAGGGACCCTGTATATGGAGCCTTTCCCATTTAATCAATGTAAATATAGTAACGTCAAAATGTCCATGTCGCGTGAGGGGCATCTCGCCCAGTAGGCACGCATGCGCGAACACTTAAAACTATAATAATACCTTAAATTTAACGACGATCTTGCTTTAAAAGATGTTCGAAATTACCATTATTAACTTCTAAACATTTAACAATTATTTTTTGTTTTCTGGTGCGGTTGGTGTTATAGTCATAACTTGATCTTTTATAAAACCCCACAAGAAAAATCCAATGGGTTTAAATCAGGTGACCTTGCAAGCCAGTTCATAGGACCACCACAGCCAATAAATTGATTGACTTAGTCCAAAATCAAACTTAAAATAATCCAGATTAATTTAAATCATTACCTGACCATTGGTACATGTTGCTTCGTGAGAGAAAACTATCTTTCTTAATAATACATTGTTTTCGTAATTTGCAAGTCTTATCCGGTTAGAAAATGTGATCCCAATTTGAAAATCTTGGCCATACAATTCCTGATGAAGAGTTATGTGGTATGGGTAAGATGACCAACAACAAAACTGAAAAACAGAACAAAATGGACGCCAAAAAATGTTAAGAAAACCTGTCGCTATTTACCTTTATAATAAAACTTTGCATGTTTGAAATTTTAAATAGAATTTTAAAAGGCAGTAATTCAAATTAAATATAATTTTATAGGTACGTAAATTCATAAAACTGTGCAATTATTTTTTGCTTTTATTAAACGACCACAAAACGTAAAACAGATTGACCGGCTTGTTCCCAAGTAACTGTCAACAGGAGAGCGCGAAATTAGAAATAGGCCAATGAAAAGTATAGATTAGTTGTTACTGATCAGTTGGATAGCAAATAGACATCTGTGAAAATTTTTGGTACCTTGGCTGTCTCAAATGGGAAAAAAATCAGGACAACATTAAAAAATCAGGACAAATCAGGACTAGGTCGGCTCCCAGGACAATACCCAAAAAACCTAACCCTGGGTAAATCAGGACGATTAGTCATGGTATGGGTGAAAATTGTGCTTATATACAGGGTCGTTGGTATGTATGGAAACGGTCGATTATTTCTTAAAGTATAACAGCTAGCAAAAAATATTTAAGACAAAAGTTTTAGGGTTTATTAAAGTATATTAGAATTAAAAAAAAATAAATATACAGGATGAGTCGAAAAGCCGTAGAGAAACAAACTTACTTTTTTTTTAATGGAACACCCTATATCTTAGAATATTTTTGGATTCTGCATAAAGTTGCAATTATTTTTTAATAAGTGTATTATAAGTCTAAGCCTAATATTTTCCGAGATATCGACTTTTGAAAAATTACATTTTTGAATTTTGACACATTCTAGCTTTCGAATGTTATATCATAGAGCAAAATGGCTTCCATGTCCCTATCTTACTTTTTTATTATCTTCTTAAAAGTTTCAACTTCCGGCTAAACCGGAAGTACTATATTTCCGGCTTTGAGTTACATCCGGTTTAACCGGAAGTTGACACCAGTAGGAAGATAACAAAAAACTAAAATAGGGATATGTAAGCCATTTTACTCTAAGACGTACCGTTAGAAAGCTAGAGGCTGTCAAAGTTCAAAAATGTAATTTTTCAATGGTCGATATCTCGGAAACTATTAGGTTTAGACTTATAATGTATTTATTAAAAAATAATTGTAATTTAATGCTAAATTCAAAAATATTCTAAGACAGAGGGTGTTCCATTTAAAAAAAGGTAACTTTGTTTTCCTACGGCTTTCCGACTGATCCTGTATACTTATTCTTTTAAATTTGTATAGACTTTAAAAAACCCTAAAACTTTGGTCTTAATTATTTTTTGCTAGCTGCTTTACTTAAGGAAATAATCGACCGTTTCCATACGTACAAACGACCCTGTATAAAATAGCCAGTACCGGCTTTTGGCACATTCCGGAATCACGAGCAAGTTCCCTTGAACAAATATAACAGAATAATTAATAACATGTCGATAATTGCAATGTATAAAAAAACCCTATCAAGCTCAAACAATATCTTCGAATCAGATTACAACTTTGTCGAAGTCAAATCAGGGGAGGTAGGTATCCTAGTTTAAAATGTGTAGTTTATATGCTCGGTTACAAAAACAAGGTTTAAGTTGAGTTTAACGAAAAGGTAACCTTAAACTAGCTTGTGATGTGGTACAATTAGGGCTTAGTAGTAAAACTAAGCTTATCATACAGATCTTTGGTTTTAGAAACGAGTTTGACTTGACGTGAAGTTTCGCTAGTAACTAAACTACAGGTCGTACATTCTAGCTTGAGCTCTGAGATGCGTAGATGATAGAAAAGGAGAGTTAATGTATGACAGAGATACGTCAGTGTACGACAGAGATATTACCTAATTTCTACTACGCACCCGAAGGTCAGAGCTTATGCAATATTACTCGACCTGTACCGACATGTATTAATTTTTTTTGCGTTACGTATCTTATCTGCGTTACACTAACTGTCTCATCTCAGACTTAATGTTGTATTTACATTATGTTCTCCATTCGCACTCCCCCCTGACAAAGTCCATGCTTATTATGGGTCCTTTGATGTGCGAGTATTCAGACGATTACAATTAAAACTTTAGAGGTTGATTCAAAAATCACTGAGTTTGCCTATATTTTGTAACGTTTATATAAATAAAAATATTCGAATTGCTTTAAATGTTTTAAAGAACCACCCTGTATAATTCATTAAATAAGCAGATGCGGTTACAAAGCTACCAGTAACACGCTGTTTTGACAAAAACGATTCCACAAATAAGCAAACATTCCTGCCCATGGGTCTCAAAATATATGCGATGATTGAGGCTATAGAAGCTGCATGGTGTTTATTTTTATATTATGTGCAAAGATCCATGGCAAACAAACATTTTTAGAATTATACTTTAGGGTATGACCTAGCGTGGGAACGTACATGTATAAAAGTATTGAGCTTTTCATGGGTTGCTTCGGTATATTATAGTCTTTATTTTTTAAAAGATATCAGGGAGATTGATATCCTAGTCCTAATCTGTCAGCTTAATATACCAATTAGCATGCCATTAGCATATATAAAATAAGTACGTAACATTAATGATATAGAAGCTTACCCCTAATTGGCCCAAGCCCATAAATTTCATTAATTAGTCTTCAACCAAATGTGCTAAAACGAATTTAGCTCACCCCTAATAATCTATTTTTAAACTCAATTTCATTTTTTTAAGTTTACATGTTAAGAGGTATAATGTATTCTAACGTTATAAAGCCCGTATTTTTACCGAAAACATCCTGTACCTACAATTACATTGATACATGCCAATGGACATTAAGGTAATTGACCATGACGATCACAATGTCGGAAATAGCAGTCCTGTGCATTACTCTTTTACATTATTGCGGAAATTCAAAATTTGTTTCCACATAATATAATAAAATATGTTTAATTCACGTTTTAAATAGGCTCGATTTTTTATCTCGATAACCGCAAGACAAGAAATGGTCAGTTCGGGCACAAAATATATTCGCTATATATTCTGTGGTTGGGGTTAAAGCTTAGTTCATATAGATGCGAATCACGAATTGCGAATACGAGTTTCATATCCCAAAAACTACCTCTGTCGTCCTATTTCATATAGATGCGAATTTCGTTGGTGTTTAAGAATATTTTAGTGTTTTTAGTTTTCAACATTTTGAACAGTTGGCAAAATATTGTGCCAACGAAACTACATAACCTCAAGCCTCAACGTAAATTTTTAGTTCGTTCTACCTCTACTTATTTATTTTCCCTGTGACTTCTACGTTTCTATTATGATTATAATCACAAACCTATAAAAAATACCACAAAACTTAAACTTAAACTTAAAAATAAAGTTATAGGAATTGTTAAAAACAGCTGTGCGGTCAGATACAAGGGCATTAGAAACTTCATTCTGATACGTTTACCGCCAAAAGAATATTTGAAATTGACCAATCAGAGCATTATTCGGAATTGGGCGCTATTTTAAAACAACTTGTTTTCTTAAATGGCAACATCACATTTTTTGACAAATTTTGAAACACATTGAGATTCTACACAAAACATAAAGAATGCAAGTTTTTGATTAGAGTGGCGTATATGCTTTTCGTAAACTTACTTCACCAACAGCAAAAAAATTAATTCAATTTTCTCTTGAGGTGTAATACCATCCACTTTAATCCGAGACTACATAGAACTTATTGTAATCTTATGACAGCAGGGACAAACAATACAATTCGTAGCCTACTTTTTCCAAAGAGCAATTTTTTACATTACTTGTATGATGATCAAAATTAAATTTAAACAATAATATCTCGTAAACTGCCACTCTAATCAAAAACTTGCATTATTTATGTGTTGTGTAGAATCTCAAGATGTATCAAAAATTTGTCAAAAAAATGTGGCATTGCCTTTTAAGAAAATAAGTTTTTTTTGGAATAGCGCCCAATCTGGCGACAACTCGTTCATTGTTTCCAAATATTTTTCCTAGTTGGACTCATTCCTAAAACTTTGCATAAGAAACTATATATCTACCTCTTCAAATAAGAAAGTTAGCCTATGTCAAGTTTTAAAAAAACAACTGATAAATTTTACTGTTGTTAAAATTTCTAAAAGCTTTGTCGATAAAGATATTTATTTCAGAAAATAAAGCATATTTTGACTATTTTTTTAGATTTTTGATATGGCTTGAATGTTGGTTAGCACCTTCAACAAACAAACCCTTTTTTTATTACTATAAGGAAAGCAAGAAAGAGGACAAATAAAATGCCTCAGTTACTTTATTTGGTGGTTTATATCCTAATTTATACCTTTTAATTTATATAGATATTTAATGTTGTAATCTAAGCCCTTTTTTACGATTTCTAATCACAATTAAGCCGTAAACTTTTATTGCTATTTGGTTAGCTAAACCTGTGCAAAACGACACATTCGAGGCAGTTAAAGAAATTTTATTGTTTAGAGCCCAAATTCTGATTAAAGAAACGCTTTTATCGGTGCATCTCCATCTGATGTAGGTCAAAAAGACTATTTTAGATTAATGATGGTCTTCATTGAAGGAATAAAATTTTATTACCACTAATTTAATTACCTAGAACGAGTAGTAGATTAAAAGTACAATAATTAGTTCATAGGTCACAAAAAATGTATACCTACAGAGTGTTCACCAATAATTATTTAAATGGTGCTCGTACCTACTCAAACATTTTTTTTTGCCTCAAACATCACTCGTTTAGCCAACAGTACCTATGATATAATAAATATGATATAAGGCGTCTATGTGTCTCTGTCTGGAAAAATGTACCAATTTTCTGCTGGTGAAGTTCGTATCACAATAGAAAGAAAATTTGTTTCTATTACCGTGGCAACTCTCTATGATTCTTTCCGATGGACTTATTGCCCGATAATGAGTTTAAAAAACGTTATTGCTATTGCTTATGAGGATTAAGCAACGATTTGGTATGGAATCTCTAGAGGAAATTACGCCTTACATGCACATGGGGCAGCGAACCATTAAATATCTTTTTTGTGCAGAGTTATGGCCTTATTACGATTTTTTGCTCAAGGATCATATCAAGGAAGTGTCGAAAATGAAACTGCTGTGGCTCAGCAAGGTGCTCTCTGAGGTTTGCATAGTCATTGAGGCTATTACTTATCGATAGCGTAAATTTCCAACAACGTGAGTTGAAAGGGATACCAAAAAAATGGAAAGAAAATACAAAAAATTCATAGTTTTCCCAGTAGAATCCAAATATGCAATCATAATATGCAGGGTGTTCTATTTAAAAAAATTAAGTTAGTTTCTATGGCAACCAAGCCAGAAATGACAGAAAAAGTTTATGCAGGTAGAAATGTGGGGAACAATTTACTGAACAACTTTTATAAAGGTCACTTTTTCGTATAAGAGGTAATTAAAAAGTTACAGGCATTATGCGCGACTTTTTTGCTACTCTGTATATATTTTGATGGCATTCATATTGCCCATTACCCTTAGAAGATGAGCATCTTTATTTTAATCGTAAACGATATCATTCAAAGAATGTACAAATAATATGTGATGCAAACTTAAGCATTCTTAATGGCAATACAAGATATGTAGGTGCCACTCATGACGCTTTTATTTGGAGGAATTCTGCAGTAAAACCTCATTTAGTAAAAATTATGGAAGAGGCGACAGAAATGGCTGGCTAATAGGAGATAGCGGTTATCCACAGGAATCATGGCTTATGACTCCTATTAGAAATGTGCGAGCAGATTCTCCAAAAGGAAGGTAATCTGCCGCATTAATCCGAGCTAGAAATTGTGTGTAAAAGTGTATAATATGTAGGTAAAATAAAAATATTATATCGGTTTTTTTTGTGCACTTTTTAATTATGACTGCGGTGGCGTGAGGAAAGACCCTGCAGGTACTGTTGAAATATGTTTTATTGTAGGTGTTGTAAAGAACTGATTTCATGACATCCTAAAGGAGAGCGTTTTAAAGTATTATCCTTTAAAAGTAGGACAAATTGTAAATGCAGTATGTGTGCTGCATAACGTAAGGGCAAACACTGGAATTGAAGAGCCAGAAAATGAAGATATAATGTACGATCCAAAGGCAGTCAACGACATTGTTGACCAAGATGTTTTGACTTTAGGTTGGTGAATATGTATTTTACCTGTGTAATGATGTATGAGAAGTAGGTAATATAAACATTTTCAGTAGTACCCACATAGAAATATTGCATTATTGTTATACCACAGTTTTTTGTGTCACATATTATTGTTTCGTTTTTACGTTTGATGGAAAAAATTAAAATACACAAACATACAAAGAAAACATATTATACAGGGTCGTTGGTATGTATGGAAACGGTCGATTATTTCTTAAAGTAAAACAGTTAACAAAAAATATTCAAGACAAAAGTTTTATGGTTTTATAAAGTCCATTAAAATTAAAAAAAGATTAGTACACAGGATGAGCCAGAAAGCAGTAGAAAAATAAAGTTACTTTTTTTTAATGAAACACCCTATATCTTACAATATTTTTGGATTTTACATAAAATTACAATTATTTTTTATTAAGTGCTTTATTAGTCTAATCCTAATAGCTTCCGAGATATCGACTTTTGAAAAATATCATTTTTGAACTTTACTGAACAGCTTTCTAGCTTTCTAACGGTACGCTATAGAGCAAAACGGCTTACATGTCCCTATCTTACTTTGTTATTATCTTCCCGAAAATAGTTTACTCTAAGACGTACCGTTAGAAAGCTAGAAGCTGTCAAAACCCAATTTCTCGGAAACTATTAGGTTTAGACTTATAATGCACTTAATAAAAAATAATTAAAATTTTATGCAAAATCCAAAAATATTCTAAGATATAGGGTATTCCATTGAAAAAAAAGTAACTTTATTTCTCTACGGCTTTCTGACTCATCCTCTATACTTAACTTTTTAAAATTCTAATAGACTATAAAAAATCCTAAAACTTTGTCTTAAATATTTTTTGCTAGCTGTTGTACTTTAAGAAATAATCGACCGTTTCCATACATACCAACGACCCTGTATTTTTGGCACTTAACAGTCTCTTACACCGTTGACACTTATTACATATTCAATGTTACAACATTATCGATAATAAAAAATTAAATAATACAAACTCCCGTTGTTGGATATTTAACCCATCGATGAGCAATAGCCTCAATAGCTATGGAAACATCGAAGAGCACTTTGCTGAAAGTTTACTGAGCCATAGCAGTTTCATTTCCGACACTTCTTTGATATAATCATTAAGCAAAAAATCTTAATGAGACCATAACAGCTCTGCACAAAGCAGATACGGCAAGGTGACCATTTTTTTCTAACCTAAAACCAGGACAATATGAATTTTGACCAGCCACGCCCAAATTTTAGAAATCTTTATCAAAAATTCACCCAACGGCCCAACGACCAACCTGTATACCTAAGTAAATAAAAAACTTTTAGATATTAAAAAATGTTGCGTTTATTTAAACACAAGAAATGTGAAAATCAAAATATGATTTTACAATATAAAAATAAAACATAATAAACATAACATAACATGATAATATAAGTCATAATAATAATAACATAATAAAACATAAGTAGTTATTTAATTTAGTTTGGTTTTTTATATTTTTCTGAGGAATGAATTGCTTTTAACAAATTTTCGTTTTCCTGAAGATTTCCATAGAATTCCACACAGGTTGCATTTAAATTATTTTTGACAATCAACAAGGCTTTCAAAGTTTCCACTTTCAATTGGGTTTTCTCGCTAGTCCAGATGTTGTTTAATAAAGAAAAAACCCGTTCGGTAGGTGCATTAGTTCCTGGCATACAGAGGCAATACTCTACCAATTTGCCAACATTATTGTAGGACACATCATTTTCTTTAAAGGCTTTAAAAATTTCAATCCACCTATCTGATACGGAAACACAATTTTGTTTCCAATGCCCAAGTTTCTCATCTGTGGTGTAGCGCTGAATGAAACAAATTTCATCAAAGAGCTCATCTTCAATTAAATTTATTTCCGGATAATGTTGAATTAAATAGTCAGTGCATACTTGAACCATTTGATGCGTAGGTTTCATGTTTAATGTAATCCAATTAAACTTCTCGATTCCCTCAAAATGGCCTTCCCATTCTTCCAGATACTGAAAACATGTCCTGTAAAATTCCACCACTTTTTCTTTGAAAATATTCGATTTAACTAAGCCGTCTTCTTCCAGCCTTTTTAAATTTTGTCGAACTTGCAGGGGCAGAAATACATTTGCTATCCTGTCAGCAATTTTGGTTTTAAGGTCCTTATAAATGATATTTGTTTCCAACATAGAAATATCCTGTCCTTCTATCTTTAAAACCGTGTTATGAAACATTGACGACACATTATGAAGAAAGAAAAGCCAAGATTCGGTCTCAGGATTCTCAAAATAATTTTTAATAATTGTCGGAGTTTTTTCATTAGACGCAAAATACGATTTTAATGAAGGAAATATTTCCAAAACGCGCTCAATAGCTGGTCGTAACGCTAACCACCGCGTAGCACTGTAACCCAATAGTTTTTTTATATTCTATGTCTACAAAATTACAAAATTCTTTTAATTCACTGACGCGCACAGTATAAATGTAAAAGTAAGAGTAAATCTTGGTAATTAAAGTTTGTATATCAATTGGAAGGCAGTCCGCCGCGGTTTGTATCGAATTGTTCAAAATATGCGCTGAGCAACCAATTCCCACAAGCTCCCGTCCGTTCAAAGTAGCTTTCAGCTTGGTAAAAATATTATTTTTCCCAGCTCTTCGCATGCCTCCAAAGTTAGTGTTGGTGTTGTCGGCACAAAACCCTAATATCTTGCTTTCTAACTTATGTTTTTTTAAGACCTCTACAATATATTCGGTAACTATGTCAGACGTTTCTCCTGGCAAATCTTTTACTTCAATAATTTTTACCTGTATTCCATTCTTGTATGAAAAATATCTGACAAGTAAAGGAATAAGTTTAATTTCTTTGTGATTTGAGGCGTCTGAATACACTGATATAAAACTTACGTTTCTTAAATCTTCAGCCAATATTTGATTTGCATAAGGGACAAGTACATCGGTGATTATAGCTTCGCATTTGGTCCTAGAGCATGTGAATTTAGCATCAAAACATGCCTTAATAAGTTTACAGGTACAGTCCATTGATCGAAAAGATTGATTATGCATAACTGTATGGTATGCCCACAAACCTTCAGCTGCAGCTATTTTCTTCTCAGCAGTTTCAAATTCTTTTTTCTTAAAATATGATGTCATACTCGAACTTGCGATTGCTGCTGACACTGCTCGTTTGTGTTTAACTGTTTTCATGTGGTTTTCAATGTCGCTTTTTCCACTATTTGCAATAGAAAACGGACTCCTACATTTTTCACAATATACTTCACTAGGATCAATATTATTACTTTCTTTAATAAATGTATATTTCAATTTTAAATCATCATTAAATACGCACTTTCGTCGTTTTGCCGCCATGGTATGGTAGGTATATTTATATTATATTTATACCAACCACCACTGGCTTGTATGATGACGCGCCGGTCCTGCCCATGCGCCATGCGACACACGACACATGACGATATCACATGGATTTATAGCACAGTGTTGCCAGTTCTTATTTTAATATTTTTAATTTAATATTTTTTTTTGTTTTAATATTTTATATTTAAAATCTAATCTAAAACCAGTACTTTTCGTGTACTGGTTTTGTTTAATGACTAACCAGGACTTATACCCTGAAAACCAGTACTGTACTGTTAAAATCAGTACGAATGGTCACCTTAAGATACGGGTTACGCACTGGTTCGATGTCCTGTGTGCTTGCTCCTTGCTTAATCCTCTTAAGCGATAACGTTTTCTAAATTCATTATCGGGCAATTCAAAAACATTGCTAATTTATTTTCACGGGAGATTGTCATCTTAACATCCAGTTCAGCTATATTTTTTAACTTGAATTCGGACCATACGTATATGTTACGTATGGAAAATGTAATTTCACCAGTAGGTACTTACATAAATAATTCAGCAATTCCAACAATGTGTGGCCCTTCCTTATAGCTTTAATTTGTGCAAAATATAATAGTAATGCTAGTATATAAATGGATTGGAAAATCGTTATATTAAATTCAGATTTGTCGGCACGATATCAAAAGTAAAACTGCAATCATAGCCCCTTCAACCCATATAAACGCTATAGTTTATAATACTAATTCATCCGGTTATCGCAATTTAAACACATGGTTCTCACTGGTCGTATGTGTACATTTGCAGACAGGTTTCAAATATCAACAGAAAATCCGTTGTAATTCGCGTTAGTAACACTGGAATATCCAGTTACTGCAAAAATCCCATAATATAATCCATTTACGCTATGAAACAAATGGTAAAAGTAATTTTATAATGCAAAACAATCGGGTAATAATGGCCTTATTATGAATAATAATAAATAAACTGCACCTTGTGTTATTTAATTATATTAAATAAGTTTGGGTGAGTTCAGTAAAATGGTTTTATTTTACATCTGTTTCTCGTTATAACCAAAACTTTATACCATGAGACAATTGACCGCAGTTTTGGATGCATTGTCCAACACTTTATAAATAAAATGTAAACATAGTTGACAGTCGTTTCCGCAGTTACGTAACAAAATCAGATACACCAACTCTTGTATTTTTAATGAAACACTCAGTATATAACTCGGTATAGAACATCATTTTTTCTTCCTTACAATTTTATAACGCTGCGTGTTTAATGTTAATCATTTTGAACGTACTTGGTATAGTAAAGTTTACATTATACCTTTGACTGCCATAAAACCCCAATTATCCCGCTGGCCATAAAATGCCCCAAATTTATATTTTTCTGAGTTAGAATGTGGCGTCCATAAGCTTGTGCTGAGAGTGGGGCATATTGTAATGTCACTTTCAGAACAAAGCATTTATCTGCCGATGCTAAAGAAATAATTAAAAATGTGCACCAATCTTTGCTGACAAGAGATTTTAATTCCAGTGATGCTTTAGCCAAGACGTCTGCTTCTTTATCTTCGGTGAAGCATATACTACTGAAACCTATCATTCCCAGAAAGAAGCAAAGTGACGTTTAGAAGTATAGACGAAAATTATTTGGATTAAATAAGAAGGAAACTTTATCAAATGTATGAAGAACAATATGTACCTATACCCTGGTTTCCCTAAAAAAGAGGCTTACCAACGCCGAAATGAACATTCCTTGTAGCATTTCAAGTCTAAAAAGAATTTTGCTTAAAATGGATTTTAAATAGCACAGAATTGTTGATAAAAGACAAACCTTAATGAAATCTCAAGGTTTACGGGAATGGAGTCATATATATTTAACGGCCAGTATACAATATATTATGTCAAAACAATAATACACGCAGGTTGACAAAATGGATTTGTTTCAAACTGTCTGTTGCTTTCAGCTAAAAACATAACAGATTCTTCTCTAGATTATCACCAACACGCTAACGCACATTTTTTTTGAAGATTGGTTTGAACATCGACTTCTTATAAATATACCCAAGAATAGCGTTATTGCAATGGACAATGCTAGTTGATCATAGTAGTCAAGTAAAAATATTTCCTAGTTCTAACAATACAAGAGCAGAAATCCAAATGATGTTAAATAGTAATATATAATTATTTTTAAGAAACTTACAAAAACGGGATTTATTACAGGCTTTTAAAATTAATAAAGAATACGCGTGTGATAAACTTGCAACAGAAAATGGACATAGTGTTGCGTTTTCCCTCTACTAAGTATTGTGTATGTATTTAATCCAATCGAACTAATACGGTACCTAGTAAAATCAAATATTAGAGTGAATAATACCCTATGCTCTTTGATAATACTTCCTCCACAAATGAATCTGTAGTAGAATTAATAAAAAACATAGTAAGTAACATTTTTGCAGACAGTTGGAAAAACTGTATACAACAGATAATTCGGATGGAAAATTCTTATATGTGTATGAGCTGGTATGAGCCCTAAATAATAAGTTTAGATGAAGATAGTGATAGTGACACAGAAATTTAAAGTAAAGTAGAATTGAGTTGCCAAAATTGATAATTGTAAAACTTTTCTGTATGTACCTACACACATTCTAGGTACTGTATTTAAATATAAAACTTAATTTTAATCTTGTATTATTGTATAGTCTAAATCGTAACATTGTAAATTTTAATCATATAGGTACAGCTTTATAATCAAACATATATAAGTTAATTCTAGACGCTACCTTCAAAATTACCTGTCTTTCAACCACAGTGAAATATTAACAAGTAGGCTTTTTTCGGTTGCTGTCATGGAAACGGTACGTTAAAATTTAACTAACTTGTGTGTTTGATCATAGGGCTGAATATCTTGTAAAAATATTTTTCATATACCTACCTAGTGTACTTTGTTGACGACTGTAAAAACAGAATTTTTATTGAAACAAATAAATCTGTTTTTCAGTATTTCACTAATTTTTATTGTACCTAGTTGTTATGTCTTAAAATATTATTATTATAATAATTGATCTTTACTTTCATTTGGTTTAAAATATCTTTTTTATTCGAAATAAAAATAAATCAGTATGTAGATAGCTATACTTTTAATCTGAACCTGCCACCATTTGCGATTTTGGGGTTCTATCAGTTACTTAGTTGATTTTTTGTAGGAAGGGCCAACGATATGATGTAAACTTTACTATATTAACAAATCTTTTATTTAAATAGGATCTTATGGAAGCTGAATGTCAGAATAGTTTGTTAAAATGTGTATTGAATTGCATCTTGAAGACATTGCTTATAAGCTTAGAAGAAAAGAGTAGGTAAATAGTGGAAGTAAATAATGTATGATTCTTGATTTATCAGGTTAATAATTATTATTATTATAAAACCTTTTAACTTGCCAGTTCCACTGAATATTCTTTCACGATAATTCCATAGTTAACCAACCGATTACGTACCTAGACCTACATACCTTCATAAATAGGAAAATAGGCATGCTATTTTTTAGTTAATCCATCTAACCTTGGTAATTTTATTGCAATGTTAAAAGGCACATCCTGATGGAAAATTACTCACGTAGTGGACGCTAATTCAAAATAAATTTTGGAATATCAACTGTTTTTATCCCATTAGCTGATGTTTGGACCAAAATGATAACATTTTACTCACTGTCGAATAATTACACTTACTTTGTGAAAATTACTGTTTTTATTTTAGTTTTATTGGAACATATTATTCGATCGCTTTAAGAACCATGCAAACCAGCAATGATAAAGTTTTACTGACCATAAGTTCAAAATAATGTTAATTTAGAAACAGGAAATATGTTTACTAATCAATGTTTGTTGCAGTCAACCCCTTTTAAGAATGTATATTATTTTATAAAATTAAAATTTTATTTATGCGCACTAATTTTTATTTTTCGTAATATCAACTGTTGATCCAATCAGCTGATTCTTGTAGACCAGAATCGCAATAATATGATGACATTTTGCTTACTCTCATATTAAGTGCAAAAATGTTTACCTACTACTTAGTGGAAAATCAGTACTTTTTCCTAAATGCCATTAATTTTATTTTGTAGGAGCATCAATAAAAAGTACCTACCTTAATGCAGGAATAATCATAAAAAAAACTTTAGAAGACTCGGTAGGAGAGATATATGATAACAAGTACAATATATTACTAAGCTTTCAATGACAAAAATATTGTTATTTGGGAACAAAATGCAAAAACAGTAGAATTTGCAAAATTTATTTTTGCCATCGCGCATCCCTATTGGCCAAATCATGGAGGGCAGAAATGGGTCACTTACCCCTTGCAATTTGGTGTATCGATCTCGTAATATCCCTAAAAATCAACCGGGTGAAAGTTCCAAAACCGTCACCTGGTTCACGAAACGCACGTGCACTCAACACTATTTAAAAATCACTCACTATCCTTACTAGTTTCATAACAAACACTGACGGTCTTTCCAGCCGCGCATTTAGCCCTTGCATTCAAAACCCGCTCGATGAATTTTCGAGTGCGCGTATTGCCGTCGCGCACTTTAATGTTTACTACGTTTGGATTGATGCACGCTGTTATGATTGAATGTTACGTTTTGCCGCACTTTTATCGGCTCGGCGAATGCATGAGTCAATGGTCGCCGGCAGAGATTTAATGTTGAATGAAAGAAAATAAAGTTTTTTTTGGTTATTATACGGATTACAACCTACGGCGAATTTTTCGCTCATTTTTTGTTAATAGGCTAGTTTAAGGTCGCTGATTATAAAACCGAATTTTTTATTTGTCACTTACTCAGTTTTTTAGAAAAAAAAATATAGAAATTTTTTTCACTTACTATATTTTACATGCACTCCTTAAAAATTTACAATTTCCGCGAAAATAACACTTGTAGAGCCGATAATATACAGTAAAACCTCACAATAGCGACCACCTTCGGGGAATCAAATGTTGATCGCCTAACATTGGTGGTCGGTTAATACAGAAAAATTAAAACAACAAATATATTATGCAATGTACTGTATGTTTGCTGTGAAATTCTTATTTTTTAAAATAATCAGATCAGATAATAATTGCTTCATATCTTTTATTTTATTTTTATTAAATTCAGATTCACATTCTAATAACAATTGACGAATACCTATTTGTAGACTTGCCAAGATTGTTAACATTATTAAAAAAGTTTTTTTTAAGTCTCTCAAACTTGCGGAGGCTTCAGATAGGCTTGATATTTTTGACTATAGAGCTAGTTCAGGCTCCTCTTCGTCTGTGGTCACTAGCCTTTCTTTTCAAGCAGTTAAGTCTTCGATTTTGATATCGGCTGATTCGCCACATATTTTCTTGAAGGTAATATCGTGCCGACGACGGAATTTTTCTAACCATCCATTTGATGCCTTGAAGTTATCTACTCCTAGACATTGAGCAGATTCGAGGGCTTTTGTTTGAATTATGGGCCCGTTATTGGTAAGTGCTTGTTTGACACCTTACAAAGCCAGTTAAAAGTAACATGGTCCACTGTCAGTCCTTTTCTTGCGAAATTTTCTTTTTTGTTCACCGTTGCCAGTGTTGCCACCTTCTCATAGTCACTTGAGTCTTATCCACTTTAAATTATTCGGCTAATTTCCTGGTACTTCAACCAGTTTTTTTTTTTTTCACTTTCTTTGATTATATCAATTTTTCCGAATTGGTGCCAGGAAGTTAAATACCTGGGACTTATCTTCGACCAAAGGCTGAATTGGAAGCTTAATTCAATTAATAGAGTAAAGCTTGCATTGCGACAATTGAGCTCTATCTTCGCAGGAGGAGTAGAATTGGCAACAGGTCAAAGGTCAACATCTACAAGGTCTTGGTCAGGCCGGTTTTAACTTATGGTGTGCCCTCGTGGTGTAACATAAGCAAGGCGGAGCTGAACAAGTTCCAGGTAGTTCAGAACAAAGCACTAAAGCTAATAGCAAATGTACCGAGATATGCTATGAACCGAGTTCTACACAATGACTTTAAAATACAGACCATAAAGGAATTCTTGTTAAAAATCATGACCGACTACTACAAACGTACGGACATTTCGACCAACGAACTCATAATACAATCACATATTATAAGAGCAAGACCTGACTCGACATACAAATTACCTAAATATTGGCTTCCTATTGGCGAGCCCACTAAACAGTAGGTAGGCACTAGAAATAGTGGAGAAGCACTATCAACACAGCAGCGTTTTAAGGACGGTAAAAAAAGGCGCTAAAAACAAGCAGCATCAAAATCCTAGATAACCACTCACGACTCACCAAGGAATAAAGCTACTGCCGAATAAAAATAAAAAATACATATGAATAATACCGACAAAGTAAACGAGGAAAGAAAAGAAGTCACAGGTCTAACCTAGCTTACGAACACATGGAAGATCCTGTATATCCTATATTTCAGTAAAACAAAAAAACAATGGCCTTCTAACCTGAACTAACCTAACACTGCTTTTTTATAATTTCTCATACGTCCGATTTTGTTATTGGTTAATTCCTTTGCAATTGTTTTTTAATTTTAATTAAAATTGCAGTTGTATCGTTATATTTTGGATAAAATGTTATTGTCATTTTCTGGAGAGATAGGGCAACTCTTATCACCGATGTTTAACAGGAGACAACAAAATCAAGGAAATAAACGCAATAAGAAACATAACCTGTAAGTGACAAATTTTAATATTTTTTTTTCTTAAGAAGTAGTTGAGAAAGATAAAAAAAAATCGGATTTATGATCAGAGACTTCAAATTAGCTTATATAAAAAAATGTTGTAATCCGAACACTACCAAATATTATTACGTTTGCTAAAATAATGAAGTTTATTATTATTTGAAATTGAAACCGTTTCTGCCTACAAAAGGAGATTAAACCCGATTCTTCATTAATATACTTTATCTAAAGTCGGTGATATTTATAGTGAATTTTTTGCTAATTTAATAAAGCCCCTACTATTATAATATTCCATTTCATTTCTACTAAAACAAACAAAGAACTACCAGTTCGGTAATATACCATCAGGATTAGAGATGTAGAACTATCGCTAGTGGCTGGTTTTGATATATCGATAGCTTAAAAAAAAACTATTGATAGTATCGGTCAAATCAGAAAGAAAGCAAAGAAATATACAAACAAAAATATACCATATTTTAGTTAAAAACATATTGAAAAATATAACAACCATCTACCTAACCACTCTGTGGTCTGCTTCTTCCTGTGAGTGTTTCTTTGCCTCACTCTTGTGAAACCTAATCAAATGATCCCGAAGATTTGACGTATTTTCACTGGTATGGTACTCTTTTTTCCTTAATAAATAAGTGGCAAATTCATCTTTCACAAAATTTTCACAAGTAAATTGTAAAAGCACAATTAAATTACATGGAAGTATACTTATACTTTTTTACTATCTAAAGTTTAGAAATTAAATAACAGCATGTCTGCATGATAAATAGGAATTGGGATTGGGAATTCCCCTATCTCAAGGGTTAGTTCAGGTTAGTTCTTTACTCTACCAGAACCAAAAGGGAAAATTTTCTGTTTTGCGTGTGACTTCCATATTTGTTACTTGGTTTTATAACTGTTTTAATTGCTATCGATAGTACTGAGAATACTATCGATCGCTCGATAGTGTAAGAAAACAAACATTTCAAGTTCAAAACTTAAGAAAATGTATTAACGAAACATAAACAATAAATGCAATACCGCGAACGTTTACATTATCGAGTCTCAATCGTAACTAACTCTATAGCCCTCTCTCTTTACATACCTACTTCCTATCTTTTGCCGACGTGGCAATATTCACCTCGCCGCGTTAACATTATATATCGAACTTATCTCAGTAAAGTTTATGTTTTAATAAAATAATTGTTTAAAGCCTTACAATAGCGATTGTTTTAATAAAACTATCGATAATATCGATAGTCAATATCGATAGTTTTACATCTCTTATCAGGATGTCTAAAAATTATTCCTGAACATTGTATACCACAACACACCACGAACAATACGTGAAATTTGCGAAATGACGCTTCAAATGCGGTCTTTCAAAGAATCTATTAAGGGTCTACTCCGTTCAGCAAAGAATTTATCAGCGACTGCAACAGACCTGGACAGACTAGCGAGATCACAACGTACTGCAAAATACACACCAAACACCGCTTACACATCGCAAGTGTGTCGAAGGCCCAGCCGATCAAATTCGGCGAATTGATATACCTTTTATTCCGCCCGTGGCTCGCGTCTAGCCTTGTTATTTACCGGTAATTTTGTTTAATATTGAAAGAGAAATAGGTATTGTACGCAAAAAAATACTTGCGGTTTAAATTAGACACTATGTAGTTAGTGGCTAGATATTTTAGTTATCTGTTGTTTACTTACGCAGTAGGGTTGCCAAGTGTCCTTCTTGCGAGATGACAATCCTTCTATAATATGTTCTTTCTGGTACTATTAGGTATATTGTGATAAAAAAAATCGTTCTCTCCCCAACAAAAAAAATATCTTAAACCAGGTTGCCACTTCTGCTAAAATATACTATTTTTTGAGTAATAAGATTTTTTTCTAGATGATATCTGATTTTTGTTTGCTTTTCTGAATTTTCATTCTGCTCCGTTAAAATGGCATAATAATAACGGATTATTATACATCCTTCATTGGAAAATACGGTTTAATATCAACAAATTGGGATTTTTTTAAATTTAATATTACTGTGATGCCTTTTTGGCATACTTCCCAATTGAATATTGTTTGTTCAATTCATCAGCTTGTTTTCTACTTATCTGAGGAATAGAAAACAAAATTCTAAAAAAATATACAAAAAACCGTTTGAATCTTATGCCGTAATTACATCATTTTGTCGCCAGTTTGCAACATTTAAACTCGCCCTATAGAATTAATTTAACAGGTTTGAAGAACTCCAAATTTTTTCATGGTAGTTAATTTACAGTTATCGAGTAGTTGTATGCCTATGAAACAGGCAAATCAACAGAACTAGCCCTTAACAACCTGGTAGCGGGCATAACGAAATCCTTAGATAACAAGGAGATAGCAGTAGCGATTTTCCTTGACATAGAAGGAGCATTTAATAATGCATTACCAAAGTCCCTACACGATGCTACAATCGCCAGGGGCATTGAACCTCTAATCTGTGACTGGATACGCAATATGCTAATAAGCAGGACCATCAAGACTGAGTTGCGGGGGGAAGAGGTCAGATTTAGGGCCGCCAAGGGGTGCCCGCAGGGAGGCGTTTTATCGCCTCTTCTGTGGTCACTCCTGGTGGATGACCTGCTGGCCATACTCTCCCTGTGGGGGATCAGTCTGCAGGCATATGCAGATGATCTGGTCATATTAATTAATGGAACGTCTGAGGACCGAATATCTGACATTCTCCAAGAAACTCTCGGTATCATATATCAATGGTGCCTGAGAGAGGAAATGTCAATTAATCCTCACAAAACGGTAATTGTGCCATTCACCAGGAAAAGAAGGCTGGATAATCTAAGACCGCCTTCCTTACAAGGAGAGAGCATACCGTTTGCCAACGAGGCAAAGTATCTAGGAGTAACACTGGACAAAACACTAAGTTGGAACTCCCATATGGAGAAGATTATCCGCAAGGCCAGTCTGTCTCTATGGACATGTCGCAGGATTTGTGGGAAATCCTGGGGTATGGCACCAAAGCAGTTATACTGGCTGTACGTAACTGTCATACGACCAATGATAACGTACGGCTCTGTAGCCTGGTGGAATAAGGGCCAACAACGATTGGCCCAAGCAAAATTAGCCGGACTACAAAGACAGGCATGCCTTGCGATCACTGGAGCTATTCGCACCACACCAACGGCAGTCATGGAGGTCCTATTAGGACTAATTCCTCTTCATCTATACTTAGAGAAGGAAGCCAAATGGGCAACCTACAGAATGCATCAAGCAGCAACCAACAAACCGCAGTTGTGCATGCTAGAGGGTACCGGAATGCTGGCGGACATTAAGACCGACAGCATTCTGGAAATGCCCTCAGATATCATGACAAAAGTACCCAATAACGAACTGCCCTATAATGTCGTTTATCCCAGTAGGGAGGAATGGGACAGCAATAGTGGGACTTTGCTCAGTTCGGAATTTGGATTATACACAGACGGCTCCAAAACTAATGAAGGGGTTGGAGCCGGTGTATACGGCAAAAGTCCGAAAGTAGAGCTGACAATCAGTCTGGGATCCATGGCGACCATATTTCAGGCTGAGGTTCACGCCATTGAAATGTGTGCAAGACTGCTGACAAATCGACAGTACGCACACAGGGCAATCAAGATATTCTCTGACAGTCAAGCCGCTCTAAAAGCCCTTGAATCGAGATGGTGCAACTCAAAGACGGTATGGAGCTGTCGCGAGGCACTATTCGAACTAAGTCTCAATAATAGAATTACCCTAGTATGGATTCCGGGACACATGGGTCTAGAGGGCAACGAGGCTGCTGACAAACTCGCCAAGAGTGGGGCGGCAACGAAATTCACGGGACCCGAACCGGCAATAGGTATATCCCATGCTACCGCCAAGATAAAGATCCTGGCCGAAGCAACGGATAAGTGGGGAAGGCATTGGTTGAGCTTACCAGGCCTGAGGCACTCAAAGGCATTCATAAACAACCATAGAAATCAACAGCTAACTGACAAACTACTAGAGCTTAATAGGACGCATCTTAAAGCCCTAGTGGGACTTTATACCGGCCACTGCAGACTGCGACACCATATGCACAAAATTGGACTGACGCAAGATGAGGAGTGCCGACTCTGCATGGAAGATGCGGAAACAGCGGAGCACGTACTGTGGGCCTGCCCTGCAGCAGCAAGAACCAGATTCGCCCTATTTGGCGAGGTGACACTACTGCCGGAAGACATGAAGAATGTCTCCCCCAATACAATTATTAGCTTTATTAAGAAGATAGATCTATTGGGAGAAATATAAATAAGGTGTGGGCCACAATAGATCATTCGGTCGCAGTGGAGGGTTAATTGTAACCCACTCACTTTCAACCTAACCTAACCTAGTTGAAAGAAAACATATATTTAAAAGAAACACTAAATTTTTACTTTGGACTTATAATCTAGAAAATCTTTTTTTTTATTTTATTAGCAGATGTGTTATCTAAAAAAATACAAATATTATACCGAACTAGGCGCGGGTCCAGGGGGTTCAGTGAAGAAAAGTTTATATATCCGTCTTTTCGTTCTTAAATTTTCTTGTGGCGTTGCCAAGTAATTATTTTTTTCTTTCAGGAATTTTCAGTGGCTTGATAAAAAAAATCATAGCATGGGGCATTCAGCTTAGTTAAACAAAATGTTTACCATTAGTACCTTAAGATACGCAGTACATACCGATAGTACTGTTCTTAAGGTTTCTGAGTTTATCATTCAAATATCTTAATTTTATATTAAACATGTCACTATCTAAATCTTATGGTTTTTGAAACAATTTATCCGTACTTTCCTATCGAAACTAATTACGATTCTAATTTAAACTTTTAACAAATTTGTTGAGTGTTATTTTGTGGCAACAAGTAAGGTCTCAATTTTTTTGTTCTGGTTGATTTAGACCTATGACCAAAAACGTTTATTACTCACGTCTATAAGAGCGGATCCAGGGGGAGGGTCATGGGGGTCATGACCCCCCCCCCCCCCCCCCCCCCCCCCCGAAAACAAACAGAGGAACACAAAAAAATATTATATAATCCCAATTGGGTATAACCAACGATGTGTGCAGCGTTGCGCCTTTGTCTCATCGCAGTTTGAGTCCAGCTTCTAAGTAGAAGCCGCAGTAAATACCCCTCACCCCCCTTTCCTGTTGATTGTTTGAGACAGACGATGGACCTTTTTATGAATGACTGGCTACGTCCATCTTGGGTTAAGTCGATGAGTATAACTTTTTAATAGAAATCTTAAAACTTCATCTATTTATTAATGACATGATTTATCCAAAATTAAAAAGCAAATTTTCAATTCTCAGTGAGTTTTCAAGGTTTTTTTAAAAATTCTTGAAGAATTTCGTCTTCAGTCAGTTCAATGTGGGTATTTTTGTAAATTAAACCAATAATTATATTGTCTACTGTGTACGGCAGCTTATAGTCCACGTTTTAATAAAATTACGATTATGATACGATATTTTCGCTGAAAGCGAGAGCGTATGTCAACGTTGGTTAATAATATATAATAGGTAAATACTTAAGAATTTGGAATAAAAGTAACAGAGCAGCTGTTAAATAAAATATATACTTATATTTTGAGGCGTATGTATTTGTATACCTACCTGTAGGTATATGTCATGTATGTAAGTATTTGTATGACTGTCTGGATTTCACATGGTTTTTCACTTTATTGAGAATATTTTAATTAAGGGTGTTAAGAAAGTAGGGGATGATATTATTTTCCAATGCATGATAAAATTTAATTATATTGATCCGTTATAGTTATTTATATTACTAGTACGGTATGAGTTACAGTAAAGAGTGGGGAATATTGGCACGACGAGGTCGTAGACCGAGTCGTAGTAACCACACGGGTGCTGTAATGAGCCTTACCGAACGTGTGATATACAACATTTTATATAAGACCCAGAATTTTGGTTTTTTATGACTTTTTTATGTATTCAAAATGGTTTTCATATTTATGCAGTGACATTACACAAAAAGTGACAGTGACTGACGGAACAAAAATAATCATGGTTTGCTCAAAAATGAGTAATGTAATAAGTTCATTGCATCGCTGAGTGATGTAATAAGTTCATTACATCACTCAGTACGATAATACAGTATATTACATAATGCAAACATGCTAAAATTGTTGTAATAGTAATTAAACACTTAAACACTTTGTTTAATAACATAAACTTTTTATTTTGTCTTCTAGTAGTTTCATACATGACAATGACATTTTATAAACTAAAGGCTTCCAACTATATTATGTTCTTTCTTAACTCTAACTACTACGTATAGACAACCACCAATACACAGTGTATGTTGTGCTATCTACACGTAGTACAAAATGTATCAATATTATTACAAAAATGGGTTATGTAATAAGCTCTGGGTCTTATATAAAATGTATTTATGAAAACTTCTTTTATTATTTTGGAGATTTGTTATATAATAATAGCATTAATACACAAAAGTGAATGACCCTCCCCCAAACGAGGTTTTGGATCCTGCTCCTGCACGTCTATAGGTGCCGTAAAATAAAATAATTTCGGCAGATACAAAAAAAAGTTTAAAGTTTCTTAGATATACAAGCGGACCATACCTTATACAGTGTGTGTCTAAAGTCCGGAAACGGCTTAATAACATCACAAT
Source organism: Polydrusus tereticollis (assembly GCA_963920685.1). Classification (NCBI taxonomy): domain Eukaryota; kingdom Metazoa; phylum Arthropoda; class Insecta; order Coleoptera; family Curculionidae; genus Polydrusus; species Polydrusus tereticollis. The sequence continues at coordinate 22,769,698 of OY987327.1, forward strand.
TTATTGGCCGATTTAAACCAAATTTGGTACAGTTGTATAAGAGGATCTGACGCACCGAATGACGATATTGGCATTGTTGCCAGCTTATTAGTTTGTCTGAATTCGAACGATATTTATATTTTTAAATATAACAACCTGTATATTTTTTTATTAACGTTTTTACTTTAAATTTGTTACACTTTTGGACTAACTTACCTGGTTCCTAATATCAGTAGTTTTCGAAATAACGACGTGTTTTGAAAATATCAACAAATTGTGTTTTATTTATTAATAAACAAAACACCAGTTCAGTTTTGATGTAAAGTCATAAAAGTTGTCATTTATACATGCAAAAATGTCTTTAACTGAAAGGAAAAGAATTACAATTCTTATGATAAGAGGATATGGCTTTAAGGTCTTACGAAGAGGTTAAAAATCTATTTAATGACGCATTTCCAAATTGAAATCCAATTTCAAAAGCAACTGTTCTAAAAACTGTCCGACGACTGTTCGAAGAAACTGGAAATTGTAGGGATAGGCGCCCATCAGGACGACCAGCACTAGTAGATGAAGAGAAAAGTTTAGAAATTTTACAACATGTTGTTGAAACTCCTGTTTCTTCATTAAGAAAAATTTCTTAAGTAAGTGACGTCTGCTTCAAATCCGTCCATAATGTTTTAATAAAACATAAATATCACCCTTTCAAAGTATACATGCAGTTCAAGAGTTATCAGAACATGATTATGAGCGAAGAATTGAATTTTGTGATATTATAATGTTAAGGTTTGGCCAAAATAACCAGTTTTTCAAATTTATAGTATTTTCGGACGAAGCAACATTTATATTAAATGGTAAAGTCAATAGACACAACTGTAGGTTTTGGGCAAATGAAAATCCCTACTGATGAGAGAAGGTCATACACAACGCCTTGGAAAATTGAATGTGTGGGCTGGGCTTCTGGGTAACCACAAGATCGGTCCATTTTTTATTGATGGAAATTTGACATCACAACTTTACCTTGAGCTCTTGGAAACGCAAATAGTGCCTACTATACGAAATGTGATGGGTCCAAATCATGCAAGTACATTCTTCCAACAGGACGGAGCTTCTCCCAATTTTGGTCAAAACGTGCGAGAATTTTTGAACAACACTTTTCCGAACAGGTGGATCGGTAGCGGGGTACAATCGAGTGGCCACCCAGGTCCCCTGATTTGTGGCAGAGTTTATACCACAAAGCCTCAAGATTTGGCCGATTTGCAGCGTCGAATTTTGAACAAGTTTGAATTAATAACGCCAGAAATGATTTACAACACAATTGAAAAATTTTATTTTCAATTAGCACACTGTCAAGCTGTATAGGGAAAACAGTTTGAACATTTAATATAAAAAATATATTTTCTCGTTATATCGAAAACTACTGATATTAGGAACAAAGTATGTTATACCAAAAGTGTAACAAATTTAAAGTAAAAACTATTAATAAAAAATTATACAGGGTGTTACATTTAAAAATATAAAATTCGTTCGAATGCCGGACAAACTAAAAAGCTGGCAACAACGCCAATATACTCATTCGGTGCGTCAGATCCTCTTACACAACTGCACCAAATTTGGTTTAAATCGGCCAATAAATTGTGATGTTATTAAGCCGTTTCCTGACTTTATACACATACTGTATGCAGATAAACGTACATTTTATATCTCTCTTTATGTTGTTAATACAGTTCTTCTAGACTATTTTTTTTATTTTTCCGTCATTGGACTAAATTAATAACTGATCAATTGTATAAGTATTAGTAGTATTTCAAAAGTGCTAGAATTTGCCAAGAGAGTATGCCAAAAAATTTCGTATGAGTTTAAAGGAATATATTTTGTGAACACTCTGCACAAAAAAATCGATTGAGGTAGTCATATTGAAGATTACAATAAACTCCTAGATTTAAACATTTTTATATCAACCTCAGCTCTTTCAGGGGTGGATCTAGGATTTAACAAAGGGGGGGGCTTGAATAATTTTTTTTAAAGTTTTTTAATTTGACAAAAAAATGTATAATAATATAGTGCATATATACATAAATACAACAAATTATATCAACGATAATCTAAGTAGACCAATTACAAGTTTCAATTCTTCTGGACTTCTTTTGACAAAAAGTTTTAACTATATCATTTATATTAAGTTCTCTAGATTTATTAATGTATGCCAAAGCTAGCCCATTGAATCTCTCCTGTCCCATCGTTGATCTCAAATAGGATTTTAGTAGTTTTAGCGATGAAAAACTTCTCTCGCCCGTAGCACTTGTTACAGGGATTGTGGCAAAAATTTTTAGTAGTATCTCTATATTGGGAAAGCATTCTTTGGACATACTTTTTAAGGTTTCTGTTGATGATTTTGGTAGATCAACACTGACAGTGTCACTCCACTTATGTCTCCATATCGCTAATTCCGCCTGTAATTCCAGCATGGATCCTGACATATCATTTTCATATATTCTTGCAGCCTCAACAATTTTGGCATCAGTATATTTTTTAAGGTGTATTGGAATAATACCTTCTATGGGTATTACAGTAGAAAGTTGATTAAATCGGTCTTTCATTTGGATTATAATATGATCCAGGAAAGGTATGAATATCACCCTTCTGTAATATTCTTCTTCGTTATTTGCCTTTATATTGCTCCTGTTTGTTTGTTTGTTGCAAAGTCTAGGCATAGTAATAGTCGTACCAATTCTCTGAAGAGCGTGATGGGCCTCCAAGAAAATTGGTTTAAATTGGAGTTCTTCATTTTGCCTTATATTTTCTAGTTTGCTTGTAATATCGTTTATGTATGAAAAGGCAGTGGAAAGGTCAATTTCAACACTCTGTAAATACTTGCTTAAATTTACAGTGTACGACATCAAAAACGAGGCGACTTCTAAAGCTGTAACAAAATCACTTCTTCTAATGGCGGCATTAAAAGCCATTGCCTTACTTGAAGTCTCTGTATCGTTGTCCTGTTCTAAACTAGCAAGAGCATTGCAAATTGCTTCATATAGTTCTTTAAAAGTTATTACGCTATTATGACGCTCAACCCAGCGCGTAGCACACAGAGGTTTTAACTTCTTTTTTTTAAATTAAAACAACACTTCTGTCTTCCTCCACAAATAATATATATTTTTGAAAAAATGTTTTTAACGATTGTCCCTACATGTTTCGACCATATATATAGTCATCTTCAGGGGAACTAAAAGGAATGTGTGAGAATATAAAGACAATAACAGGCATCATAAGAGACTTACCTATATCGAGTGTGAAATTGGATCCAATAGTTGTCTCAAATTAATGAGTACAACGTTTTATGTTATAGCAAGTGAAATTTTTTGTAGTTGAAGACTAACTTTAGGTAACTCAGAGTTGTGGATAAGTAATTAAGCACATTTTAGTTATTTTAAAAAAAAATTTTTTATGTTGATAAAAGTCAGAAAAAAACATAAAAAAACATAAAAAAAAAAAAAAAAATTAAAAAAAAAAAAAAAAAAAAATTAAAAAAAAAAAAAAAAAAAAAAAATTTTTTTAAAATAACTAAAATGTGCTTAATTACTTATCCACAACTCTGAGTTACCTAAAGTTAGTCTTCAACTACAAAAAATTTCACTTGCTATAACATAAAACGTTGTACTCATTAATTTGAGACAACTATTGGATCCAATTTCACACTCGATATAGGTAAGTCTCTTATGATGCCTGTTATTGTCTTTATATTCTCACACATTCCTTTTAGTTCCCCTGAAGATGACTATATATATGGTCGAAACATGTAGGGACAATCGTTAAAAACATTTTTTCAAAAATATATATTATTTGTGGAGGAAGACAGAAGTGTTGTTTTAATTTATTACCTACACTCCACTGCAAGTATGGACTACTTCTTCAAATTTAAATTCTTTTTTTTAGTTTCGGTTATTTCTAAGTCATCAACGGCTTGTTGAAAAACTAAAACTCTTTTTGCAGAGCAACTAAAAAAAGAACATACCCTACTCAAAATACCCATCATGTTCCTAATTTCAGAAACTTCACAACTTTTGGAAATAGCTAAGTTAAGGCAATGACTTAAACAGTGTAAATACATAGCCATGGGCTGTTCTTGTCTTATTAAGGCTTGGACTCCATTGAACCTTCCAGCCATATTGCTGCCTCCATCATATCCTTGTCCACGAAGATTATCAATAGAAAGTCCAAGTTGCTTAATTTGATTTTTTATGGCCTCTTTGATGCATTGGCCAGTTGTAAGAGTGCAGCTCAATGAAACCCAAAAAAACTTCCTTTATATCACACGTACTATCCAAATACCTCACACAGAATGTCATTTATTTGTTCTTTGGTACTTATATCGGTTGTTTCGTCGCAAATTATTGTAAAAAATTTTGATTGTTTTATAGCATTAACAATTCCAGTAGTTATAACCTTCCCAATGCAAAATATTATTTCATTTTGGATTGTTTTACTAATCATTGTACAGTTCTTTGGTGCTGTTAGTATATGATTTTTAAGGTTTAAATCTCCAGAATCTATACGAAAAGTTAATAAGTTTCTAAAAATGTCATCTTACTTTCTGCAGTGTTTTGGTTTGAGCTATCTTTAATATCTATATTACCATCATCTCTATGAGCTCTAAGTGGTAATTTGTTATGGGCACAAAATAGAATTGTTTTAATAATCGGCACTAACCGCTGTCTATTAGCTTCAATTATTTCTGCTTTTTGTTTGTCTAATTGCACAGAAATACTGACAGACTTTTCAGACATCTGTATGTTTAAAAAATCATTTGCTTTTTTAACTGAAAATTTATGGTAGTTGGTGTTTTCATGCTGCGTAGGCATTTCTCGGGCTTTTTTAAACTTAGTTAGCGGTTCCCTTACAAGCATTTTAAGAATCTGAAAAATAATAAGCTTACGTTACGTTAGTTTCAGTTAGTTTTTTAAAACCTTATTTCATTAAAACTTAAAACAATTATATAACTATTTTATTCTTACTTGGCTACCCATTCCTGCGCCATCTGGTGCAAATAGCACACAAAATTTACAAAATCCTCCAGTTTTACTTTCGCTATACGCAAGCCAGTTATACTGTTGTAGCCAATGAACACCGAATTTACGCATTTGTTGTTTCCCTTCTTGTTTCAATGGAAAAACAAATTTTGAGTCAGGGATCCAAGTATTGCTTAGAAAATTTATTTTTTCATGGACACTTAAAGATTGTCCGACTGCATTCCCAATATCATATAGCTGGCTGCCATTCTTAAAAAAAAATAAACAAATTTAATTTCATATAGTTATCATATTTTTATAGGATATTTTTGACGTATTGTATTGACGTTACAATATTTAAAAGCAAATTTCTTTGACTTTTGGTTGACCTATACATTATTTAACAAATAAAGCAGGTCATAGGTATTAAATTCAAAAAAGTATATTATTTATAATTTTATTTAAATAAAGTTAAAATTACATACCAAATTTGAACTTTACTAACAAATATGACAGAAAAAAAAAATAGAACGAATAGTACGAATTCAATAAAATCCCTTTTTTGCCTATGTAATTAAGATTTTAAACTCAAACGCAAAGACAAAATACCATTACCTTACCATTACCATCCTATAAAATGCTTAAACCAAAATCAATATAAATTCCTTTTTTTCGCCCTAAGAAGCTTCTAACCCAAATCAACACTTAACAGTTTTCACATATTTGAAAATAACGGTAAAGTAAAACTAAAATACAAAATGTTAAAATAATTTTTTTTTAGATCTAACTGTACGTCACATCCTGTAATTCTTTGAACATACAAAAAAATATTGTTTATTTTTATCCCTTTTCCTTTTTATCATTTATTTTTATTACGAAATATGCGTATCAAATTAAAGACCAAAAGGCACATTATAATTATATACTTACGCTTTGCTGCGAGCGCTCCTCAGGAAAACGGCTAGGTTGACTACTACTACTTGCCTCAAATTCTTGCGAGCCACTGCCAGTACTGCCACTACTTGTTGATGCTACTATAACGATGTTTTCTTCTATATCACTACTACCACAATGTCCCACCTCCACAACCGTATTATTTTTTGGCTTTTTTGTAAAAAAAGATGTTAATGTTGTTTGTGATCGCTTCATTTTACGCAGGTCCAAATGAGACAAAAAATAACTTGTATTCGCTATGAACGTCAAACACAATCTGAATACTTAATAAAATAAATTTCTTCTTATCTTCCAGAAATATAGATTTATTATTTAAAGCCATTTCTTCGCCATTTCACATAGAAAAAATGCATCAAAACACATTTTTATTTCAATGTTCTGCAAACCAAAGACGCGGCCCGCGATTGTCTTTATCTTCAATCGGGAAGCGCCGCGTTTGAGCATTTTGCCGACTACCTAAATTCAGACGCTCACCGGGCGGCTGGTTTTGTGGACGTAAAATAAATAAAATTAAATTATTATTTTAATAAAATCATATTTATTTCATTATTCTCAAATAAAGCTTTTGTTAAACATAAAATATAATTACTGTATTTATTATTTATTATTAGTATTTATAGGAATGTTTGACTTTTTATGACATAACAAGTCTTCTTAAAGGGGGGGGGGGGCTTGAGCCCCCAAAGCCCCCCCCCCGTGGATCCGCCCTTGAGCTCTTTGGTAAACCCGAAAATGAAAATATTGGTTCACCTATGCCGGCCGCGCCGTATTGTTTTATTGGATCTAGTAATCCCAATAACCAGTCTACAAATTTAATTAATAATCCTGAAGACTATGTTACATATTATAATGGTATCCGTTGCTTGGCACCCGGAAAGACGACAACTCTGGACGTGCATTCGGCAAAGGTCGGCCGCTTAACGAAGAAGGATCCCCGCTTTGAAAACCGGGATCCATCAAGAGGTCGAATTATTAACATTACATCGGACTTCTGATGCGCAGCTATAATTTTCTTTGATAATAGGAAACTGCCCCATACTTAACGCTAGCTTTATTTTTATTACTGCAGAGAGTTCTTTGATTTTGTCCAGCTATAAAATTTTTAAGAACTAACCTCAACTGTCCATCGTTCCATAGACTGTTACGCTACTGTAGCCTTGTTACTTAATACAATAAAACTATTATATTCTATTACAGCATGTCAATGTACCAGAGCTAGAAACTAATGTCCACAACCGTATACGCCACACAATCCGAAGCTATCTGCACTCTGGGCTTGATTATCATTTGTCGTGATGGATTTGCTTGCAGAAAGCACAACTTGCATGCAAAGGGGATGGCTCGCTTGGGACCCATACCAACCCTTTCGGCACGAGCTGAGTGTGTATGTGTATGATTAGATCACGTTGCCGCTTGTCGGATTTTAATGAATGTGCTCGAAGGGGCAGCACAGTCACCCCGGAGATTTAAATCAAGGCCAGCGGTAACATTAGGGAAGGCTGGTTAGGTATGGTAATTTTTTTATTTGGAAATTTAATCCACTTTGTTTTATTGTAATAAGTATAGAATCGTCAAGATTGTCTTTAGAATAGTTGTGTAATGGTTTTTGCGAGCTGGTACCGCTAGCACTATAAAGGTGTTTCTTTTTGGCTTTAAATTTTCTAAAATGCTGCTAAATTTTATTTAATTTATCAAAGAAAAGTATAGCTAGTTAACGTAAATTGACCAATAGCTGACACTATAAGGCAATGGTGGTTTTAGCTTTTCAACATGAGGGGGGGGGGGGGGGTTAATATCAAATCCCAATTTTTTTTAAAAAATGGTATTAATTACCTATGCATTTGGATAGGTAAATTTTTTTTTAAACAAGCATGCAGTAATAAATAGAAAAGCTCTTATTAACCTGAAGTAACCAGAAAATAAGTGGGAGGGGGGGGGGGGCAGAAAGAAAATAGCGCCGCAGCCGAAAATTTTTTGGGTGCCACGCCCTTTTTTTCAATGATGATGCTTAAAATTCTAATCTTCTAATTCTGTTGGCTTTTTAATAAATTTCTTTGACAAAGTAGGTATACTTTTCCCAAAGTCAATTTAATGACATAAAAAAGCTTCGACCGAGCTTCAAAGGGACCGGCTCTTAATCGGGGTTGTCAGATCTTTTTTTAAAAATTCTTTAAGTTTTTATTATTAAAAGTGTTCTTTTATATTTTTATATCAGTATTTAATTGATAGTCCGTAACTCTCTTTGAAAGCTAGTTTGCAAATGTACTTTGAACCAAAAAATTTTTAATGTCAAACGAAGAAGGAACAAACCATTCATGAATATTATAATAATTTTTTTATACTTAAATAAATATTATTTATACAAAAATAATTTAAATCAAACTTATACAAATTTATATGCTACAGACAAGAACAGCAAATAGTTAAAGGTTCTCTCTATTGGGTGATCCCTTATCAGCTTTAAAATCAGTTGATATTTGAGGTATGCGATATTGGGAATCGGACAGCGGCGTGGCTGGTTGAAACGATTTACTGTAATTTACATATTCCATTTTCTGCTATAACTGTGTGGTTTCAGACAAGTAAGTTTTTACTTGGTGCCTATATTTTATTATATAAGTATGGCTTTTTGGCGACAATTTGAAACATAAGGTCAAGGTGAATTATCACAGGAATATGAGTCGGTGACAGAGTCGGCCATCGATAGCGAAGTAAGTCCGGAATTAAGAATCAAAGATTTACATGCTCAATGTGAACGCATTATTTTAAATACGTACGCGGGTTTAAAAAAAGAAAATCCGGGATAACCTGAAAATGCGCTTTGTATAAGAATGTACTTGTAATGAATTAACACAACTTGGGTTTTATAAGAATTTATAACGTTATTAATTTGGGGACTGTAACCGGTTATTCCATAAAGCGTATACCAATAAATCAAAAACTAAAACAAAAATTCAAAACGGCTGAGAATACTACAAGGGATTATATTTTGCGAGCTATTTACAACTTTTACGATGATGATATAGTGCCAACTTTAGAACTGGTTCGTGATAAATTGCGAGGTTACCCTGATTATAAGTACCAATCTTTAGAAACATTGCGTGGTTTATTAAAATGTGGCTTTAAACATAAAATATTAGATAATGTAATGGTTATAATGAAATCCCCGCGTATCATTGAAGTACGACAGGAGTATTTACGCAAAATAAAGGAGTAACATGAATCCGATAAAAGTATAAATTATTCAGACGAAACTTGGTTCGATACTTATGATGTTGTTAAGTATGGTTGGGTAGATAGTACAGTAAGTACAGATTGTACTTTTGGTACACCGTGTTCGAGAGGAAGAACTTTAAGCGCAGTTTTCCTTGATAATATTCGGCAGGTAATAACGAAATGAGGAGCGATTTATGGAAAAATTACGTAGCTCATGTTATAAAAACAGAAAATGGATATTCTGTTTCACCGCCTTTAGCGCCAGTAGTAATCCAACCTGGAAACGATTCTACTTCTGAAAGTTCTGACGATTCCAGTCATTAATTTGTTTATGAATTTTAAATTAATTATGTTCGTTTAACATGTATCTTAAAAACTTGTTATATTACAAAACGTTTACTGTGATTCTGGTGATGCGATCTGCAACTTGTTGTTAAAACAACTGTATATTCCAACTAACATAGTACCTGCCCCAATCCCTTCTTGGCAAGGAAAGCTCATACCTCCTCGCGGTCCTGGCTGGACAAAGACAATCTTTTTAATTGTTTTCGGCAAAATGAGCATTTTTTTTCCGAAGGATCATTTTAAAAATATTAAAGCCATGTGTTCTTTGCAGGCGAAGTCACGGGTACAAATCTCTTATCGATATTTACGATATTTTTAAATTGTTTTTGGCAAAATTAGCATTTTTCTTTACATAAAGACCATTTTAAAAATATTCTCTGCAGGCAAGTCACGGGTACAAACCTTTTATCGATATAAACTATAATGAACAAGTTGTAATATAATATACTATTCAATCATATTAAAAATGTTCAACAATCCGCATTTTAATTATTTGGTAGAAACGACGCTTATGGTCACCAGTTTAATGCTTTTTTACGTCATCAAATTAAGCTTGGAACAACTTTATCATTTTCTAGATAGCAGTGAGAAGAATATTTAATGTTGCCATTTTTTTTAGTTAACAAATGAAAAAAAAAACGTTCTTTTAATCCAATGCCTGACTTTAAAAGAAAATTAAAATCCTATAATTGACTGATTTAATACCAATATCTGAATAATTAAAAAAAAAAAGCAAATAAAGGCGATTTTAAATCATTTTTATTTCCCTTTATATAATTATTTGAAGTATTTGGACATATCTGCTGCTACTTTATAGAATCCTAATGTGTCAAATGAAATTGGGGAATTTACTTTTTTTTAACATCACTAATAGGATACCATAGTTAGTAACTTTTCTATGACCACTTAAAGTTCAGAGAACCCTCAAAACTTCTTTGTTTAATGGCACTGGTATAGTAGGTTTCATCAACATGATTATCAGTTTTAATCATACTAGCATAATGTAGTACATAAAAATTACAGAATCTCCCGAAAGTATGTTGGTTGACTTATTATTTAATTTTAAGGCAGGAGGGGCGTAATATTGCGCAGTCATCTCCCTCCCCTTCTGTTTCCTTGGGTACCTACATTTCTAGAGAAGTCTGGAGAAGATTCTAACCATTTCTGTGTCCGCTTTTACTCTTTTTCTTTTTGCTATTCTTTTCTATTTCTTTCATTCTTTATGTTTCCATCGCGTAATTTTTTCCGGTCTTCTTTATTTTGTAGTTTTTGTTCTTGGTCTTTTTGTGTTTTTTTTAGAAAGGCAGGCAAGGCAGTTATCACCGACGGAATTCATTCTTTTGACTTAGTATTATTTATTTCATCATTACACGATTTTGGCCAAAACAGTGTCTTCTTAAACGAGCATATTTTGTTTTTTTTTTGTCAGACACCGTAAAGTACAATAAATCGTTAAAATTTGATGAGGGGCCTACTCTGTCTTCTTGTATGTATATCTGCCAGTTGCTTATTTCCGGTTTTTCAATATTATCTTTGCATTCTCTTCCTCTTTTTCAGTTTTCACTCTCGATTCAATAGTGCAATTATTTTCTTTTCCTTCTTCTTTCTTTTTTGCATTTTTCTCCCCTATTGTAGTTTCCAATCTCGATTCAGTTATATAGTTTCTTTCTTTTCCTTCTTTTTAATTTGAATTCACTCCTCTTTTTCAGTATCTTCTCTCGATTAAATTAAAATTATGTTGTCCCGTTTTTCTTATACAGTTTTCAACTTTTACCACAACTGATATAAATATGTGTCTTTCACGTTGATTTCTCTTTTTTCAAATTTATTTCGCCTTATTTCCCTGATTTCTTCTCCTATAGTTTTTTCTACCTTAGGGGTATTTTCCAGTGACTTTGTAGTACAGTGTGATACGGGAAATATTAAAGGTTCTTGCAGCAGTTTTGACAGGTTGGCCATTTCTGACTGCTTAAATGGCCTTTTGAATAAGTTCAGGATAATATTTCAATATTTTGCTGCATGACATCTCTGAAAAGAAACATATTCCAATAGCTGACATAAAATGGTCGAATACATATATCAGCGGTTGGTATGTTATGTTGCATGGTTTTTAAATTTTGTTGAGAATTTAGGCCATGTGCAAATATAATATTAGGAAATACTGGGTAAGAATAATATTACTACTGAAATTTTGCTAAAATCCCAAGGGCTGACACACAGGGTCAGGTATGAGAAAAATAATCATTGAAATACTTCCAATAGCTGACACCCCTATTTTACTTTGTGTTACAAAATACGCAATCATTATATTAAGGTCACTAGTCAATAGAGATTATTATTTAAAACAAAACTATTACATAAACTTACCTCAAGATTTACTACGGAAATCATACAAACTCTTAAGGAAACTGTTAAGAAACCTAATGAAAATTAGGAGGCTTGGCAAAAGCTTTACAGATCACACAGTTTATTGCCAGCTAACGTTCTAATCTTGACTGGAAGTCCGTTACACATTACTACCAACATAAATTACCGCAAAATTCAAATTTCCGTTAAAACGGTTACTAATATATGAATAGATTTAGTAAAGTGTCCTCAGGTATTGGACTTGTCAGCTATTGGGTGTTTTACGTTATAGCATGTCTAAAATTATACTGTTGCATTGAAAAGATATGTACAATCAATAAAGTTTATTAAAGGTCACAAAACCAAACTTTGCCTTTTTTTTAACTGTTAAGATCAGGAAATGGGAAGTTTTGCCATTTTCCCGACATTTTATCAAAATTGATATGCACGGAAGCTCCTCGTTTGTACTGTGATTTGGAGATAACCTTCAACCGCCATTCAAAAAAATTCTAATACCATTTTTCTCATTTGTACGTAATTTGCTGCCGGAATTCCTTGCAAGTTAGAAGGCGATATAATACAAACCCCATTCATTCACTAATGCTCACAAAGGCAATCCTGATTAGGTCACGTGCCGACTAAATTAACACGGCCTTATCTTGCCTACCGAAATTTAAAAATGTTTTAATATGCATCGCTTTGGGACAGACATTACGAATCAGGAATTAGCAGCTTTAAATGGCAATCGCCTGAAATATCTATCTTGAAGCGTGACGGAAATATGGACGTTTAAGCTTAAAGAGATTTAGGAACCGCTTAGGATATTACGGTTATCTTTGTTTAGATGTTACGAGTAACCCTATATTTGCTATTTTTTATTTCTTTATAGAAACATACAGAGTATTTATTTCCAAGGTATTTGTCTGCTTGTAACGACTAAAACCTGTTACGAACGGTGTGAACTATTGTGAACTGAAGGTGAGGAATAATATACTATAATATAATAGAAAGTTCTTGGATTTTTCAGGCTACGCTATTACGGTAACGCTACCATACGGAAAAATTATTTAGCGGTTCATTAGATTTCGAGTTCTTAGACTCCTTGTTATAATCTTATAATTTGAAGGGCACACTGCAAAAACGATAAGTGTCAATTATTTTCGTAATATGAGTTATGTATACTAAAAAATAGCGGATTATCACGGAGTTCAATCAAATGGCTTCTAGGGATGAACAAAATTTGTAACTATCTGGATTAATAATGGTGCATCAAATAAAACAACGCCGATCACGAGCACATGAAGATGTTGCCAAGATGCCAAGTTTAATGATAAAGTATATTCGTGTAAAGTAAGAGATTCTGTGGAGAATTATTTTATGGAAGTACGGGTCTGTCAGAGGGCATTTGTATCTTTACATGGAATTACTGGAAGGCGTTTACAAAGCATACAGGAGTCCCTAAAGAAATATAGCCAGGCTCCAAAAGACATGAGGGACAAATATGACCATACCCATTGCCAAAAGCCCAACAACTATCTACCAGAGACTCTTATTATTAAAAAGATGTATGAAATGTACAAGGATTTAAAACTTCCTTCTGTGTCTTACGAATATTATCGCAAGGTGTTTAATAATGACTTTAATGTTAAATTTGGTTATCCGCGCAGTGACACCTGTAGCTTGTGCGGCACCTATAATGCGGAAAAAATAAGTTCGTAGAGAAAAATTAAAGAATCATTGACAGCAGAACAGAAAATAGAACTAATTCAAGAAATTCGAAACATAGAAATTCAAACCGAAGTACACTTGAAAAAGGCTGAAGTATTTTATGCACGAAAGCGGTATAGAAGGTATAGCTATGGATTTCCAGAAAAATCTGCCAATCCCCAATATATCGACAAATGATGTTTATTATAAACGTCAACTGTCATTCTACTCCTTTAACATTCATGTTCTTTCTCTTTAGCCGCATCCTACTTCTATTGCTATTCGGAAAATATCGAAGCTAAAGGATCTGAAGAAGTAATCTCTTTTCTCCATAATTTAATTTTTTCTCACTTAGACATCCGAGTAAGAAGTCCAGAAATATTTTGCGATTCATGTGGGGGGCAAAATAAAAATTACAATATTTTCAAATTTATCTACTAAGTGGTAGTTACTGCCTGACGGCTTGAAAGTATAATAATTATATTTCCAATTCGAGGCCATTCTTATCTCGAATGTGATAAGAATATGGGCCTCATCAACCAGCAGACGAAAGCTGAAACCGTGACTGGATCGACGAGTTTAAGAGAGCAAGAACGAACCCCGCTTCTTTCCAGGTGTTTGAAGTAAATCAGTGTTTAATTCGTCAATGAAATAACTACTTTGCACCGTCTTACACATTAAAATGTCCATTTGTAATACGACCTATTCGTGAATTACTGGTAGAAGCAATTCACCCTCAATTTGTGACACATCGATCAACTTATAATGGATCATAATTTGAAACATCCATAGTTCGTAAAGTCCCTATTGAACAAATTGATGTCCCAGGATCTAAAGAATTTTTTCTTCCTAACAGAAAATACACTGATAATAAAAGTAGATTAGTGTTTTTGTCAAAATGATAAATCAAAATATTTTTTGTTTTCAGATCAGTTACCAATCAGTCTTGAAAAATGGGAAGACCTGCAGCATCTCAAGCAGTTTTGAGACACTCCTGCCAAAGAGTTTCTTAATACGCTTGCTCATAAGACAACAAAGAAAGTACCCAAAAATACTCGCACGCCTATTGAAAAAGAAAAGGTAAAACCTAACAAAAGCAGTTCAGGAAAAAAAAAGGGGAGGAAATAAAAAAAAATGTACGATCTTAAAGACAAGTTATGAAAGAAATATGAAAAAAAAAAACTCTTTTAGTTTGTTTATTGTATTCTGAGGTTATAGCTAGTACAACTTATCTCATTATTTCCTAATTTCTTGAATATAACTATCATCGTTTTTATTATGTTTTTATGGCAACCATCGTTTTTGTCAGTTTATTTTTGTAGGAAGACCAAAACTTTAAGTTTATTAAAAAATATGACAAATTCCTTCCACTTGTTTGTTTCTATTGGCAATAAGAAATAAATTATCCTTAAAATGCATACAGTTAATTTTCTTAACTTTGCCTTGCTGTCGTAGTATTTTCGTTTTAAAATTTAAAATGCATTTTCTGGCAAATAAACTTAAAGTGACTATCATCGTTTTTGCAGTGAGCCCTTCGTTTGATAACCTTACTTTCTTTAAAAATTGAAACTTGCGTTTTCTTTGCGCTTTGCGATTGATATAATTTTTATTATGGGTAGAAATAAAAATTACTTGCTATGTTTCACAGTTTTAATATTCAGTTACCTGACACGCGTGTTTCGGCCCTTTCGGGTCATTTTCAAAGGAGTGCAAAGACTCCAAAGTCTCGAGTCAGTTACCGACTTTAGGCTCGACACTGCAGAATTGTTTATGTTTACACATTGCTTTGAAGAAATGAATTTGAGACGTTTTTAATTTATTATTAAATAAATAATACTAAAGATAGCCTCATATTCTGTTACATGCTAAAATATGTCTAATATGTATATTATGCAGTGCCTAATTTCATAAAGGCGTCAGGCATCAGTTGACTCCTCGGCTAGTTGGATATTTTTTTAACCTAAAAAGAAAATCTGATTGTAGACAAATTATAGTCTCCGATTGCTCTGGGGAGTACCATACGGTAAAATTATTTAGCGGTTCATTAGATTTCGAGTTCTTGGACGTCTTGTTACCTTACTTTCTTTAAAAATTGAAATTCACATTTTCTTTGCGCTTTGCGATTGATATAATTTTTATTATGGGTAGATCAATTATTATAGTCTCCGATTGCTCTGGGGAGAAAGTCCGGGTACAATTGATACATTCATTAACAGAAAGAAAACACTGAAAACGTAACATATTATAGCCTGAATTCTCCTGTTAAGCTCGTAGATAATTAATATTCAAGCTCATCTGCTTGCTGGAAGCTGCACAGCTTATTTGCAGCAAATGCTCCTCAACCTCTTTTATTGTCTGACTTGACTAAAATTTGGACTTGACCTTGGAAGTGACCTTGAACTTTCAAGGTCACAGACAAGGTCATATTCAAGGTTATGCTCAATGTCAAACTAAGTTCAAGGTCACTTTACTAAAAATTGGGTTTGACCTTGAACTTTGAAGGTCATATTCAAACCCAAGTTTAAGGTCACTTTACTAAAATTTGGACTTGGCCTTGGAAGTGCCCTTGAACTTTCAAGGTCACGTACACTGCGCGTCATATAAAACTGGTACACTTTGAGTTTATCAATGTAAATCGGGTTTTATAATATTCGCTATCAATCATGCTTTGCATAAGAATGACACCTAATACACCTGTCACTATGACAAATAATAGGATATTATGTCAAATATTTCCATTTTACGTTATAGCGATGCCAAGGCAGTTGAGTAATTTCAAAAAGTTGCAAATAATTTCCAAAATAGAGGCTGGTTGGTCTGTAAGAATACTGGCCGAAGAATATAATAGAAGCAAAACTACTATCCGGAATTTAAAAGAAATATGGGATAATGAACAAACTGTTGAAAGAAGAAGAGGGACAGGAAGATCGTGTCTAACTAACAAACAGCAAGATGCAAATTTAGTTAATTTTGTAAGAGACCATCTTTTGATTGTGCAAGAAAAGCTAAAGTTGAAACAAATTTCCCCGCTTCTGTCACAACTGCTTTAAGAAGGATTCGAAAAACGGAATTAAAAAATTGTGCAGCGCCAAAAAAATATAAACTTTCCCAAGAAAAAAACAAGGTAGAATTATTTTTGCTCTTAATTACCTGTTAAATGATGTAGTAAATTTTTGGGGGAGAGTTATATTCTCTGACGAGAAAGTGTTTCAATCGTATCATGATGGTCATATTGGAGTATATAGACCGCCTCGCTCCAGATACGAAGAAAAGTATATTTCTCCAAGCGACAAATCGGGAAGATTTTCAGTGAACGTTTGGGCTTGGATATACAGAGGGGGATTAGGAGTATGTTTGGACATTGACGGAAGATTGAATGCGAGGAAATATATAGATATTTTAGATAATGTAATGTTGCCTTCAGTCAGGGAGGTTTTTCCGAACAACAATTTTATTTTTCAACAAGATAATTGTTCAGTTTACACTGCTAACTGTGTGAGGAATTATTTTGATGAACACAATATCCAAGTTCTTCCTTGGCAATCAAAGAGTCCGGATATTAATCCTATAGAAAATATTTGGGGAATTATGGTAAAAAAAATTCGAAAATTAAATATCGTTCCGCAAAATAGGCAACAGCTGTGGACTCTTATTGAGGATGTTTGGGAAAACCTGTCCGAAGATCCAAATTTAGCATTAAATTTAATAAATTCTGTGCCAATAAGGTAACAAAAAGTGTTAGATAATAATGGAGCTATGACTAGTTATTAACTTAAAATAATGTATAAGTTTACTTAGCAGATTAATTTTTTTAAAATTAAACCGATTTAATTATCTTTTCTATAGTGAAGTTTATTTATTTACTCAGAAGGTTAAAGGAATTTTCGAATAGCTGACAGTACTGTTTCTTAAAGCCATAACCAACAAAATTCATTGTTATACAAACGTCATTAACGACCAATTTACAAAGCTTAAAAAAGCTAATTTTTAGCCTACAACAGTTGTACCAGTTTTATATGATGCGCAGTGTACAAGGCCATGTTCAATGTCAGAAGCAAGTTCGAAGTCACTTGACTAAAAATTGGATTTAACCTTAAACTATCAAGGTCACTTCCAAGGTCAAGGTTAGGTGAATCTCAAGGTTACACTAAATTTTAGCAAAATTGTGCACTGTTATGTTCAAAGTCTCAAAAACAACTTAAAGTCGAGGTCAAATCCAAGTTGAGGCTTACTTGACTAAAAATTGGATTTGACCTTGAGGCCAAGGTTAGGTTAATTTTAAGGTTACACTAAATTTTCAAGATCAAACACAAGTGCACAATTTCAACGTAAAATATAATAGCAAAGGTGTGCACTGTTATGCTCAATAGTTTATAAGAAGATTGAGAATAAATCACAATCTAAGCACGAGAAAGTCGAAATGTGTTTCTCTGATAAGAAGTCAAGGTATGAACAGGCAAGAAGTTCAAAATTATTTTCAACTTCTCGAAAAAATAAATTGGCAAAAATGCAATGAAGCATTGATGCAGAGCGCATCTTTAACATGGATGAATCTGGACTCCAATTAAACAACGAAGCTACGAATGTTATAGCGGCAAATGTAGCAGCTGTTACTTCTTCTGAAAAAGGCAAAACTCTTACGACTTTTTACTGTTGTAATGCTGAAGGAATTTTTTTGCCACCGTGTTGCAATTTAAAAGGAAAAGGTGTAGGTTAATTACAATATCCTATATTTCGAATAGCAAAGCAATTTGTACACAAGTGTATAGTAACTGTTTAGATTTTTTTGATATCCTCTATCCTGTGGTACTATGCATTGCATTTTTTTTCAATGTCACCCTGTATAACAGTCGTCTTTGATAGCACCTAAATGACAAGGGATACAAAAAAAATTATGTAAATGTTGTTGGGTTTACCAAAAAGCATGACGTAAAAAAAGTTTACACTATACTGAGTGATCCAAAAAAGCTACTACATGAACATATTTTTTTTTAATGAAACACCCTGTATAATTTTAGTTACTTGATTCAGTAAAGAAAAGTCAGGTGTTAAAGGTGTTCTTAAAAGTTATTCATAGGCGCATACGCAGAAAATGCGAACAAGATGTAAGCGAATTGCAAATGGGTTTTTGTGAAGGACTGGGTACCAGGGAGGCCTTCGTCCCGTCACACCGTCTGTATTATTGCAAAAATGCAGAGACCAACAGAAGGAAGTATATCTGTGCTTCATAGACTATACTAAAGCTTTTGACTGTGTCAATCACACGACACTATTAGAACTGCTGGAAAGAAAAGGTGTCGATGCCCAAGATCTAAAAATCGTACAAAATCTTTATGAACAGCAAGTGGCTTCTGTAAAACTGGAAAACACCGAAACAAGTACCGTACCTATAGGGTGTGGAGTCAGACAAGGGTGTGTACTTAGTCCAATGCTCTTTAATATGTATTCAGAAGTTATTTTCCAAAACGCTTTGGACGAGACAGAAGATGGTCTGAAAGTCAATGGGAAACTCGTAAACAACTTAAGATATGCCGATGACACAGTGATAATCGCAGACAGTCCTGAAGGGCTGCAACGCCTAATCGACTGCATATCGACTTCCGGTGACGCAATGGGACTGAGGATTAATATCTCAAAAACAAAGATCATGCAAATAAGTCGCAATCCGAATAACAACTTCAACATAAATATATACGGTTCACCAATAGAGCGAGTCACAAAATTCAAATGCCTAGGAAGTTGGATCAGCGAGGATCTGAATCCTGAGATTGAAATTAGATCCAGCGTAGAGCAAGCTAGAGCCAATTTTATTAAGATGAGGAACCTGTTAACCGACAGAACACTCAATTTGAGCATAAGATTTAACTTTGTTAGATGTTATGTGTATTCCACGTTACTGTATGGAGTCGAGGCCTAGTCGCTAAAAGTCAGCAGTATTGACAAGCTGGAAGCATTTGAGATGTGGGTATATCGTAGAATGCTTCGCATACCATGGACCGACTATATCACCAATCAAGAGGTCTTACATAGAATGAACAAGGACCGAAGAATTCTCGAGACCATAAAAAACCGAAAGACAGCATGAGGCAGGACAAGTACAGATTCCTGCAACTAATTATGGAGGACAAGATTGAGGGAAAGCGTGGTCCGGGGCGTAGACAGTGCTCTTGGCTGAAAAACATAAGGGATTGGACAGGCTTAGATTCAAACACCCTACTGAGAAGAGCCCAAGACAGAGACGAATTTGCCAAAATTGTTGCCGATCTTCATTGAATGGAAAAGGCACTTAAAGAGGAAGAAAGAAAACTAACCTCTATATCCGTTTATCTTGCCAAGTATTTTCTGATATTTAAGGAATTTTCAGCGACTCGTTAAAAAAATCATATCATGGGGCATTCAACCTGGTTAGGACAAAATTTTTATCATAAGTACCTTTACATAAGCCCTACATACCCAATTACCCATACTACTGTTTTTGAGGTTTATGATACGTACATGGCGACTTGACAAATTCGGCTAATTTACATATGTGTTATTTAATTTTTTTCAAAGTGGCGAATTTAGGGGGGTCTGGACACTCCCCTCTCTCCGTGGGCTCGATAGTAGAGAAAGCTCAAAATCACATTCATTCATTTGCAATAAACAACATGAAATTATTTCAAATTTTCCAATTCATTAATAAACCCAAAAAAGATGACATTATTGAAGTACCGATCCTGAACTCTGGCGTATATAAGATGTTTGGGGATTCCCACAGTTGTTGCAATTGTTGAATTTTATTGTTTGTTCCGAATTCTCTAATTAAGGGGATAAAATAATATACGTCTTACATACCTTTAAAAAACTGATAATTTAAAATAAAAATTTTTTGCATTTATATTTAAAAACTTCTTTTTTTGTACGTTTCTTCGGGTCGGGTGATCGAAACGTAGAAGTTTTGATATTTGGAAAAAGGGCGTGGCACCACAAAATTTCTGCCTGCGGCGTATTTTTTATGTCAGGAATAGTGTTAGATCCCCCCCCCCCCATGTTATAATCCTAAATACGCCACTGATGAAACAACCTGTATTTTTCAACTGATGATCTTTTAAATACATTAATTTTTTATGAAACATGTTATTATTTAAATCTTATATTTTTTTAACAATAATTTATCCTGGGCTTTGCAAAATAGGTAATCCTATTATTCTTTATCAATAATGCTAAGAACTCGTACTCTCCTATTGAAAATAAACGGGACTCTAATTAAAACTTTTAACAAACTTTTTGAATCATAAGTCATTTTGTGACAACATGTAAGATTTCAATTTTTTGGTTCTTGTCGTTTTAGATCTATGACTAAAAACGTTAATTACTCACGTCTAGCTGCCGTAAAATAAAATATATTTGGCAGGTACAAAAAAATTGTAAAGTTTCTTAGATATGCAACAACATATTTTTTTGAGCCACCTTATATGCCGATAAGCGTACATTTTATATCCCTTTTTATGTTGGTGATACAGTAGTTCTAGAATTTTTATTTTAGCTTCCCGTCATTAAACTAAATCAATAACTAATTAATTTTATAAAGTATTGGTAGTATATCAAAAATGCCAGAAGTTGTCCGGAGATTATGCCTAGAGAATTTGTATAAGTTTAAAGGAATATATTTTGCGAACACTCTGTACCAAAAAATAGATTCCAGTAGCAAAATTGAAGATTATAATAAACTCCTAGAATTAAACATTTTTATTTCAGTCTGCCAACTCTTTGGTAAACCAGAAAATGAAAATTACATTGCCGGCCGCGCCTTATTATTTTATTGAATTTAGTAATCTCAATAACTAGTTTACAGATTCAATTAATAGTGCTGAAGGCTATAATAATAATATAATGATAACCGTTGCTTCGCAGCCGAAAAGACGACAACACTGGACGTGCATTCGGCAAAGCCCAGCCGCTTAAAGAAGCAGGATCCCGGCTTTGAAAACCGGGATCCATCGAGAGGACGAATTATTAACATTATACCGGACTTCTATTGCGTCGCTATAATTTTCTTTGCTGCTACTGAACCAGGGCCTCGTCCTCTTTTTAACCTCACAATTTGACTTTCTGATGTGTGGTCAGGAAACATTATACCCAAATTGTTCCAAAAAAGTTTCCTATATCTTTAAATAATTTGTTTATAAACAGTCTATAAACAGTTTCCAATTTTTTGTTTCTATATCTGTTGTACTGGGCATAACGTTTAGTCTGTTACAAAACCCTCGCCTATGCTTAGCTAAGCTATGCTGGGACACGGCCGGCCTAAGTCTGGGGGTTTACTAGGCTTAGGCAAATTTCTTAGATTGGGTAGGAAAAGAGGAAGTAAAGAGAAAATGAAAGAAACAGCGCTGTTAGCCGCTATGTTGAATTTACCGGCTTTTTTGCAAATAAAGGCACTGTCGCGCACTGTTTCGACTCGACATCTCCCCTCAAAATACGATTTACATTTTCATAACGGACAAGTGAGTTTATATCAATTGTGTTGAAAATGAAATTTTCTGTAAATGTTTTAATTATTATTTATCGATTTGGAGCTCGATCAAACCTTTTGAAGGGGATTGAAAATGATATGGGCTCGGTTAACTCGTTTTCTATCACTCCAACAATAAAAAGGGTCATTAGAAAAATGGTCGAGCACATTAATATCTGAATTTTTTATAACAACCACTTGTTTGTTCTTTTTTTTCAAAGATGATTATATTAGTTTACCTTATAAGTGGAATTGAATAAGATCCATTACACTGTGCCCATTGCCATCGCCGCCTTTACTTTTAGGCTTCAAATCACGTTCGTCAAAAGAAGCAGGCATTATTGACATCGTTCGTCTGCTGGATCTTCCCGCTTTCTCCTCGGCTCTAACTCCTGGTATAACTACCATTCGTCTCGAGGCTGGCATGGCTGCCATCTGTCTAAAGAGATGCGCAACTTCATCTTTCATCTTCGAACTGGCCATCATCTGTATAATCTTATTTTCGCGCTTTTCTAACTGCTTTTCACCATACACATCGTCGAATTCATAAGATTCTACAATTTCTAAGCATCTTCGTAAATACACAAGTTTACTTGTATCATTTAAACTTTCCGCGCACGCTATTGCCTTAATAACATCATTTTTAGCATCGTTTTTGTTGTGTTCTGCCAAATTGCATTTTAACGATATCATTAAGCAATTGAAAACCCATTGCGGATTTTCAATTAATGTCGCTTCATGAATGCATTTTCGGGCATATATTCTGGATACTTCATATTTCTTTATATCATAATTATACCTAAAAAGTAACATTATATTTTCCATACTCGTATATACTATTATAATCCTGCACAATAATTATACGATTGGATACACTGCTCTTTGTGGGTGACACATCGAATATTTGGCGATAGACAGGGTGTCCGGTAAGTATATGCCGTACCTACTCTCGGAAACGTATAGAGGAGGTCAAGATCCCCCTAATTTGACATAGAGAAAAAATTCCTAAAGTGCCCCATAACGGAGATACAGAGCACCAAATGGGTTCCCAGCGACTTACCTTTTCTGCTCTAACTTTTGAACCGACATGTATAACTTAATTAAATTTCAATATTTTATCCAACACTTACATACACTGAGAGAATTTTCTAATAACCACTAATAGAAATTGCATAGCCTTTACCCAGATTTCTGCATAAAATAGGCTCCAATACAAGTGTCTAATACTGGTTATAAGTTCTGTCTAATAGAAACCATCTAATAGCTACTATCAGATTTTCTAATAGAATTTTTTATATTGTTTTTTATTAATCAGTATACATTTGTCTAATAAAGGCTATTAGATTTCCGAATAGGGTATTAAGAATAACAAATAGCCATTATAAAAGTATTTTGTTGCCTTTATGCAGACTTCTAATAACGGCTATATTGTAAACAACTAGCCATAACACAAGTGTCCCAATACCTTTATACAGATTTCTAATAGCGGTTATACAATATTTTTATTGTGAGTATTCATAAAAAGAATAACCACCATACAAGTTTCTTATAGTCTTTATTAATATACTGTATTGCCCTTATTAATGTACTTTATTGTCCTTATTTGCTTTTCTTATTGCCCTTATTAATGCACTTTATAGTCCCTATTTGCTTTTCTTATTGCCCTTATTTGCTTTTTTCATTGCCCTAATACTTTATTGTCGTTGTTTAAGGTAAAAAAAAAACACTTCTTAAAGTTAAAACCTATTTATTATGTTAGCAACGTAGTAAAAGAAATTAAAGAAAAAAAAAAAGAGAACACAAGCTTTAACCAAAATATATAACTTAACATAAAATATTTCAAACAAAACAATAGTAGTTTCACGATGGATGGCGTATTAGACGCTTATGACAAAGCAGTCAACCGGAATACCAGGATGAAATTTATCAAAATTATAAGTTCTGTATATGAATTTCATAGTTTGCCGAGTGTTACTTTGACATATAAGTGAAAAAGCTGGTGAAAAAATAACACTTTTGTTTAAAATCTTGATCAATTTCATGGTAGTATTTATTGAGGCACCTTTTATGTCGTCTTAGGTCACGATTTCTTAAGGTCTGCCTAGGCACTTCAATGTTTATAGGCAACTAAAAATATAAATTCTGTCTAGGCTGGGTTTTGTGTCGTGGACGTGAACTCTCACTTGATTACAAAGTATTTCTTACCTTCAAATTTTTCAATGAATGCCTCCAAACCCCATTCTATCAGTTTAAACTTATACTCTGCCATAATGGGATTCCTATAAAAGTAGCTAAATGAATACGTAAATAAATAAATATTCCTTTGCTTGCAGGAAATTTCAGAAATCGAAACATTTTTTTAAGGGCCTTTAAAAAATTTACAGAAAGGTATTTCCCAATTTAAAGGAACGGAAATAGAAGTTTAGTAACTCCATAGATTTTCTCACAAAAAATAATCAGCAAATGTTTTCTTTTAATGATATAGGTAACCAATCCCACAGATAATTAATTTAATTTTAAAATTTTTGGGCATCGCTTCGGTTACAACTGTTTAAAGGTTAAACATGGCGGCATAGCGGTAAAGGAAAGGCAAGGAATATCCACTGAACTCCCACCACTGGAAAAACAAAGCTAATTGCCGACCGATCTAAAAATGTCCCCGGCATGCTTGACTTTCCGGAACTTTAACTCATGCGCAGTACGTCGGATTTCTACGATTTCTTGATATTTGACGTTTATATTGTTCAGAGCCGGTTGTCACTTAATTCTTAATTTACACAGTATTTCGCGTGTTAATTGTGAGATTTAGAGCGTTATTTTTAGTGATTTTTAGTTATTTCTAGTACTTTGTGGAAGTTTCGTTAAAGATTTATTGAGATTATAGTGCAGTTACCTTTTAGTGTAAGTTTATGATGAAAAACAAGTGTATGGTGTTGCTTTGCAAGCCAACGACCCAAATTCAGTTCTTCAGGTAAGTACCTAGGTTACTTAAAATAATTTTAAAATTGTATCCCCGCATAGAATTTACCTTGCTTTCAACACAATCATGTATTTATTAAGGTAAGTGTTTTTTTTTTGAATATTTAAGCAGTTCGTGGGTATTACCATAACGTTCAAATACTTTACAAAAATATATCCGATTTGAAACTGGACACAGTTTTAACTAGGGATAATAATATGTTATTTGTGTCCAACTTGTTTACTGATTTTTGACAAATTAAAAGAAGCAAATTTGTTACATTGCTTTTAGTGGTAAACCGGTGGTAAACTAACCTGGACTAACAGTTCAGATTATGTTGTAAGAGATTTGATTTACTCAGAGGATCAAAGGATCTAAAGTCTTGCGTGGGATATCCTTTTATAGTAAAAAATGCTTTCCTGAACATTGTTGCTTGTCCAAGCTAGATCATTTTAATTCTTCGCCTAAAATGCAATGCAGAGAGACCTAAATAATATGTACATATGTCCCCATATATTATATAAAGACATGTTTGCAGATTGACTGCAGCACGACATGATGCATGGTTAAGAGCTCTAGGAAGAAACCCCAATATAGAACATCTTAGTGATGGCAATCGTGTTTGCGGATTACATTTTGCCCAGGATGATTTTATTATCAAAAATAAAAGGGCACGCCTAAAACCAGGTGCCATTCCAACTAAGCAATTGGGTCCTCGTAAGCCTCTAGCTGCACTTCACAATACATGTTTAATGACAATTAGCAGGTAAGAAACTTCTATAACTTATTTAAGGCTTCCTGTAGTAAGTATCTGTCTTTAGGTGTAAAACATGTTGTTGTAGTTTTTTGTCCAAGAATTATACATTTTCATAGCTTCAATGTATAATTCATGAAATATTTTTAGTGTGAAAAAAGTACTCATATCCTTACTAGTTATCTATTTCTTTTTTATCGTAGACTTCATCCATTTAAATGGGCAGTAATATGTGCATGAAACTGTGAACATAAAATATAATAACAAGTTACAAAACCTATCTAATAAATAAATGCTAACCTACTCCAAGTGATCTGAAGGAAGTACAGTTTAATATTGTTTAAAAATTTTTTTTTGTGTTTCCAACATTATAGTTTTGTACTTTGTACAAACTTACAGCAAGGCATTAATTGGTAAGGGTATTCGGAAAATGAGTTATAAATCTTGGAGAGACAATTTCGCTTGATAAAGTAGAGGCAAAAGAATATGCCATATAACATAGAATGGACTAAATATTTTTTAAGTTACATCCTGTCAAAGTTTTTTTCTTCCCCTTTTTTTAATACCTATATATCGTGCTTATCTCATTACTTTTGAAATAAATACTTGGCGCAGAGCCTCTTGATTTCTATCATTTCCTTACAAAAAGTTTGTGGAGTATGCATTTAATTTTTCGCATATTTTTTAAAAGATTATTCCCCATCTGAATAATTCTTACCCCTTAGTGGCAAATTAGATTTAAGGATTTTATAACCAAAGCAAAAAATATAATTGATCATGATTCAAATTTCGTGAAATCTGACAATGGGGTGTCTTGAAGGTATATTTTACAGTTTATTTGTTAGTTTTTATTTTAATTTTTTCGGTTTTTATGGAATTTTTAAATCACTTACGTAAAAAATATTAAAATTTCAATTGTTGTTACACATAGCTATTACCACGTCGAATCATTGCTCTAAGTTTCCTAACAAATTTTCCGATTACCCTATATAATTTGTAGAACAAATGTTTACATACATTTATGTTAAATTCTGGGTTTCCAGGATTATATTTCGGGAGTAAAGACAAAATTTATTTTCACATCTGTGAAAACTTAAAAAAAATATGTTATAGCGGACAGCAAGAAATCCCGATGGTCTTTAGACATCCTATGCCTTCAATTCCTTATCACGAGAATATAACTGCTGTGCCCTCAAATTTGTATGGTGGGGATACTGTTGAAGAAGATGGAATAAGTTTTGAACACTTCGAAATTCTGGTAGATAATCAAGAAAACCAAGAACTATTGGAGAAGTAAGTATTAATATTGTGTTCTTGTGTTATTTACAGGGTTGGAAAAAACCCGGGTTTTTTATATAAAGCCCAGCCCACTGGGCTTTTTTGGGTTTTATAAGCGGGTTTAATTGTTTTTTTTTAATTCTATCAAGATTTTAATAAATTAATAGAATCATTTATGACATTTATGTAGTAGTAGGATCCTCATTTTTTTCTTCCTATTTTTGTTAGTTTTGTGTTACGTTTATTTTTTATAGCAATGTGTTTTATTAATATGTTTTATTTTTTTACAAAATATAAAAATGTAAAATGTAAACAGAGTTTCAGTTTAAGAAAAAACATTCAAAAAACATAGTTTAAAAAAAAACACCGGGTTTTTTTAAGTGGGTTTTACCCAAAAAAAAACCACTGGGTTTTTTTGGGTTACCCACTGGGCAGCCAACCCTGGTTATTTATTGGTTATTTTTTTTTAAGTGTTTATAGCAATATTTACATGTAATTATCATTAAATGAAAAGCTACTTGCTAATTTTTATGAATGCTGGCTCCTCTATTATAATATGATTAAATTGGACAGAAATATAAGTAACACAGCACATGCCAAACAGTTTTTGAAGGAAGGTAGCAATTCTTTTGGACGTATTATTATCTAATATGTGTTTTTGCTGCACGTCCAATGCCTTACCTCTAAGTATGTATTAGTAGATCCAATTACGACCATTTTTTAAAAATCATTTATTAATTTTTGTGGTCTGTTTGCAAAAGAGCTTAGCATAAAATTATAAACACAAGTATTGGCAATTGTAAAAAATGCACTTACATCGAAGTTGGTATTTAAAGGTGATTTTTTTGTAGTTCATCCTCGGATGTTCTATCAGCGTCTTCGACTGAAGGTGAGATGAATGTGTACAGTAGTTGCCTTATGATAATTTATATCCTGCTGGGTATATTTTTGTTGTGTTCATTAAACAACGATACAGAAAGTCTCCAATTACGACAACTGAAGAGGAAATTGCAAATTGTGACAAACTCTAGCAGTGACAGCGAAGGCTACGAAAGTATCATAAAAAGGGCTAGAAAAGATGTTAAAACTATTCATACGTATAGGTAAGGCTTGTCCAATAACGTTCCTGCATTTTATAATAGCAATTTTTGTCAATTAGAACCCTGTATAATAGATTAAAAAATATATATTAATGACTTAATGATTAAAAGCATTAGGTAACCTTTCCCCAAGACAGATATTCAAAGACCAATTCATGGATTATGTAAAGAATTCTGTTATATTTGCATGTACAGGGATTTTGTTAAAAAATGACGCAACCCCTTTATACAGGGTTTCCCAAATGAAGGGGTCATACTTAAAAGGCGTAAACTATATGCCAAAATATTCACATTTTTTCCCATAAAGAAATCTGTCATAAGGGAGCCCTGAAGGTGATTTGTTTAATAACCGACGAAACTATTTATGCAATTTGAGTGTGATAGTCAGCTTTATGGGATTGATATAGGATGTAGATATCGTCGTCTAAGTATGACCCGTAAATTTAGGTACACCGATGTCTTCAATTGCGTATTTATTTTTTAATTAATACAATTTTTTTAGCAAAAATCCAGAAACTGTCGTCGAGAAGTTACGTACTGCCAGATTACCAAAAAACGTTTTCCGAGAAAAACTGAAAGGGTCCCAAAAAAGAATACAACGCCTCTCCCAAAAAGTAAAAAGCTTGAAGCAAATTGTATTACACTTGCACCAAAAAAAATTTTGGAACATGATGCTGTGTCTGTTCTGGAGAAATCGTACACAGGAATTCCGCTAATACTTTTAAGACGAGCACTAAAAAACGTTACCCTAACTGACAAGAGTAAAAAACAAACAAGAGCAGAATTTCCCCCAGAGCTGAGGAGTTTTGCTCTAACCCTTCAATTTTATTCCTCCAAGGCGTATAATTACGTCAGAAGAGTATTTAATTTAGCACTGCCTGCTCCATCTACAATAAGAAGTTGGGTACGAAACGTTAATTGTGAGCCAGGCTTTTCCGATTGTTCTTTCACAACATTAAAGAGGACTGTTGAAGAAAATAAAGTTAACAACAAACTGACAATATGTGCTTTAATGCTTGATGAAATGGCAATAAAGAAGTTTATTGGATATAAAGGAGACAAGACATGGGGATATCCGGACTTGGGAACAGGTATTGTGACTGATGATAGTATGAAATGTGCCACTGAGGCTTTAACATTAATGGTTGTATCCATTAACGCCAGTTGAAAAATTCCAATTGCATATTTTCTTATTTCTTCATTGGGAGGGCAAGCTAAAGCCAACATTGTTAGCGAGGCCATCAAGAGATTGGAAGCCATTGGCGTAAAGATTGTGTCAGTTACATGTGATGGCCCAAATGTCAATTTTGCAATGCTACAACATCTTGGGGCAGATATAAAGGACATAGACTGTTTAAGACCATACTTCAAAACTACCGAAACGTCAAAAGCATTTGTTATATTGGACGCCGCACATATGCTAAAGCTAATTAGAAATAATTGGTCCAACCTTGGGTTATTTTATGACGAAGATGGAGAAGAAATTAATTATAATTTCATAACCAAACTGGGAAAAGTTCAAGAGGAAGAGTTTTGTCGTTTAGGTACAAAATTACGAAAAACTCATCTAGAATTGCGAAGTTATAAAATGAAGGTATATTTTTTTGCCATTAGCAGTTGGCATACTGATCAAGTAAAAAAGTTAATTAACAGTTTGAACTTTCACCTATAAAATATTATGTTTAATTTGTTTGCTTTATCTTTCCATAATGAAAAGCACTTTGTACAAATCTAATAATACCAGTAATTATGTTGCAGGTCAACTTGGCTGCTCAAACATTGAGCCGCAGCGTTGCCGACGCACTTCAATTTTTGTCGGAGGTGCACCCGGACTTCAGAAATGCGAAAGCGACCATACAATTTCTACGCATAGTAGATGAACTCTTTGACATGGCAAATTCACGTAATCCATTTGGAAGGGGTTCAAAATCACCACTACAAGAGGCCAACAAAGAGTCGTGGAAACCCAAAATTATAAATGGAGTTAATTATCTGAAGCAACTGAAAAATCCTCAAGGAAAATATATTCATTATACAGTTAACAAAACCCCAATAAAAGGAATGTGTATTACCTTGATGTCATTATTGGGACTGTATGATGATCTAGTTGGTTCTCAAAATTCCCTTTTAAATTACCTTCTAACATATAAATTTAGCCAAGACCACCTCCAATTATTTTTCTGTTGTGTGAGGTAAGTTATCTTCTTTATCTTTTGGGTTATTTTTTTTTTCTATTATATGTATTATGTACTAAGCTTTCTTACAACATTATAATAATTATTCTCATTAATTTATTACATTCAAATGAATAATCCAAATGTGTAATAGTTTACTTCACATCCTTGTTTCAAAAAGTTTTTAGTCAGTATTAAACACAATTAATGCTGATAACTATTTTGAAAACAAATTCAAGAAATTTTAATGTAACACCAGTAATGTGGCAGGATAAGGGTTAACATAATAAATATAATTGAACAAACAGCAGATTCCTTTTGTTTATTAAAAATGTTTTAAATTATTATTCTGTTCTATGGATCTATATTACTCTTCCTATAATTATTTTTAGGGGACGAAATGGGTGGAATAATAACCCTACTGCATATCAATTTTATTATACCTACAAAAGGATGGCATTGAACATGGATATCAAATCTATAAATGGAAATTGCGTTTCCTTTGACGATGCGCACATATTAACAACAAGTAGTAAGAAGCAGATTATACCATCATTGACGGTGGATGATATGCTAATAGTAAAAAAATACAATTTAGATCTGAACGACCTTTTCATTAATGAGGATGATATTGAAGGTGTGGTAACACTGTTAACTAAACTAAGTGAACTTTCTGAGAATGTAGTTGCATATATTGCAGGATTTGTGATAAGAACCTTAAACAAATCTATTAAGTGTCAGGAATGTTTAGAGTTTTTTATTACAAATCGTCAAGACGACCACGTTAGCAGTTTAAGATTGTTTCACATTAAAAATAGAGGAGGTTTAATAAAACCCAAAAACTATCTAGTCAATGTTTGTTTCTATATAGAAAAAAAAAATAAGACAGGTTCTTCTTCTAACAAACCAATTTATGCCGAATGACTTAAATTTTATCACTGTATTTAACAAAGAAATATCAATGTTTCTTTTTGAAAATAATTATTTACACGGTATAGATAAGCACATATATTTAAGTTCATTTGGTGAAGAATGAAAGTAATTAAATTAATAGCAAAAATATATACCGCATCAGATTTTTTAATGTTAGCAAAGAGCAAACTCTACATTTAAAAGGACCAGCAATCGGCAAAACATATTCAAAATTGATTTTGTTTTATCATCAGTAAAGTTTATATCTATTATAGATATTTGTAATAATTGATTTATACATGGTTTTCATTTTACACCGAACCACCCAAAATACCCAAAATACCCCCTAGGGGGATTTTCAGCGAAATAGGATGTGACAAAAAACACGTCAATTTTAATATCCAGGGGAAAGTTTAACTACAGATTTGATAGAATTTTACTATTCACCTTTACACCTCCAACCAACCTCACATTCAAATGTCACATCGCACTACGTATCGAGTGGTACATCGTTGCAAAAAGCAATAAATTGCCTATCCAACTGTGCCAAGAGAAGTCAAATCGTATCATCGGTCTGCGAGTTGCAAAATGTTAATGTAAAATTGAAGGATATATATTGTTATTATCTTGACAATAACAAGTGATATATGTTGTTATTATCTTGATTTTGAACACTTAATAAAATAATTTGTTTAAACTAAATTAATTGGTTGCATTGTCATTACATTTTCCCACCTCAATTTCACTTCTCTTGGCACGGTTGGTTAGCCAATTTAATACCCTCTGCAACATTGTATCACTCGATAGGTAGTGCCATGTGACATTTCAATGTGAGGTTGGCTGGAGGTGTCAATAGTAAAATTCTATCAAATGTGTAATTAAACTTCTTATTTGTAATAGCAATTCGTAATAGCAATTCCAAGAAGATATTATGACATAATCATTAGTTTCGTGTTGTAACGTTTAGTACTACTTATGTTTTTACACATACATTTTGTTAACACCTTAATATTTTTTCCTGTAATTTCGGGCACGAAAAAAGCTCTAACATCAATTATTGATATCATATAGTTTATTGGTGCTAAAGTTTTCGAACGTACACAAGTCAAATCCACATGATAAAAACACGTTACCAATTAATAGATGTTTGTTACCGATATATTTATGCTAGTAGTAGTAGTAGTAGGTGAGGGGAGGCACACGGACCTGGCAAGTAGACCAAATGCGATCCTTTTTACCTATATATTTATGCTAACTTTTGTGTTTTTTCAATTAGGTTTAGTTGGAATAACGTTTTTTTTATTAATTTTTCCCGTACTTATTAATATATTTGTACTTTGCAATACTAGTCATGGTTGCCTATTTACTTTCCAGTGCCAATGTATGGGTATCATCCTAATTCACAGCGCACATTAGTTATATTGAATGTCTAGTAGTGAAAAATTTAAAAATGCTTTTCACGTCTTGCCACCCTAACAAAATAATTCACAATATATCTAATTATGCATTAATATTATGTGTTTCGTCAATACGGCTGCCATTTTACTGTTGCCTCCATATTTCAACGTAAAAACCTTTATTTGTGTTTAAAGATTACATAATACATCCAAATTCTACTTTTATTACCCCTTTACCCCACTACTTTTGTTTTTTTTTTAGTGTGCTGATCATTAACATTTTTTCTACTAGAACCCTAACTGTAGTTTAATAATATAAATAAATATATTAACAGCATAATTGTTTGTTTCACTGTTTTATAGTTTTTATAATGCGCTGCATTCGGGCTTTTCACAATTATATGATAACATATTTACTTTCTCTCCTACAAAGTGCCAAGGCAAGACAAATGCACATGGTTATCAAGTCTACTATAAACATTTAAAATCTCCATTCTGGCTTACTTTTAATCCGAAAAGAAAGTAATTGTCTTGCAACTTTCGTCATATGTTGTATAGAAAATGATGGGAGACCAGACCAGGCGACATAGGGCACCTATTATAATGTTTAGAGCAACCACTATTACTTACGAAACTATGCCAGAAACTAAATTGTAATTCAAAATTTCAATTTCTGTATTTACGCCCTAAAATACACAAGTCCTGAAATTTTCATAATTTCTTGCAGTGTATTGCTTTTTCGAGAAGATTGATGCCTTACATCTTCTTATATTTCATATTATACCAAGATTTAATATAGTTGCTTTTTTTTTATAAATCAATACCTATTTCAACATATTATGTTAAATAATTATAAAGCCGGACCTGACGTACACGCGAACTGCGCAGGCCCAGAAGTTCCGGAAAAGGCCGCATGCTGGGGACATTTCTGTAACACGGTATTAGCAATATATTGGTTATATATATGTGGGAATATCCCAATTATTAGTTATGATGATCATTAGGTATAGCGAAAATATGATACAGTAATTCTACGAAACAGAATAAATGTTGTAATACCTACCTTCTATTTTTGGAGGATTCTTCCTATGATAACAAGATATCACTTTAACCCGAGAAGCTTTAACCACACACTAGATTCGCGATTAGCGAAATTCAAATGGTGCTAAGAATCGCTGCGGACTGCATTGAATCGCGTCAAATCGTCTTGAGTACCTGCTACTCGGGGTAGGTCGGAAAGAAACATACGCTTTCGGCAATGGTCGGAGGTTTCAAAAAATCAAACGGCTCTCTGGCTATTCCGAATTTAGATAAGAGTTATACAGCAATCTAATGGGCATTATATATTATTTTATTAATATTTTTTCTAATACCTATAATAAGGTATAGTTATAGGGATAATATGATTATCTAATAAAAGAATTTCTATTGTGATAGCATATTATTCCTATTAAAGTATCTAATAGTTACAGTATAAATTATGATAATGACAGCAAAATTATCTGCATAACGCTCTATTAGACGAGATCTTTAGCAGCAATTAGGTCAACTAATAGTGTGTATTGACATATCAAATTACTGCTATTAAAGTTCATTCTATTCGAAAATCTAATAGCATGAATTTTCTCAGTGTATAAAGTTAACATTATTAGTTCCATTTTAGGCTAATAAAGTAGCTTATAACTCATACGTGGGTGATAACCATAACTCACACGTGGATTATAACCATAACTCACTAGTGGGTTATTATATAACTCACTGGTGTGGTAAAATATGTATTTATATAAGGCTTTGTCATAATAAGTGTCTCTTGACTTGTGGGGAATAATAAATGAACACGCAAGGTTCGCTTCTTTTTGAATTTTGGCTGAAGTTTCTTCCATATTTTGAAAAAGTACCCTCGAAAATAGCAAAAATAATAATTTTATTTATTGCCTTTAAATTTTTGTTGTTAATCAATTCCATAACAACAAAAATCATCTTAGCCTACTTTTACGTGTCAAATTTGTCATTCAAAAATATGCCAATTAAAATATAATACAGGGTTTTCCAGTATACATTGATACAATATAATTTTTTATTTTTTAATAATGTCTATCAAGTGTTGGATAAAATTTTGTATGGCACTTGTGTGTTAAGCCATATAAGTCACTTGTGACTTATATATAACATAACACACTTGTACCATAATAGTATATTATGTAATAAGTGTTGTAAAAAGCATTTTACGCACGAATGGAAAAGTTACGCACGACGCCGCGTAGCGGCGAGTGCCTAATTGCATTACAACACGTATTACGTACCATACTTCACCTACGACCTACTTATTCACACAACATCATTTAGTTTTAGTTTTCTATCTGAACTGGTAACAATATTAATAATTTAAGAACGTGATAACATCAACGAGAAGGTATATATTGTAATAATTCTACAGTATGATTATTTAAATTTACAAATGTTATTTTTTATTATATTATTTATTCTCATTATAATAATTATTTATAGTTACAGAACAATTATTGAAGACAAAAGGTATATCGTAAGTTGAAACATAAGTAAGATTTACATTATTAGTTGCCTCAATGAAATTTTCATTAATACTATTAGTACTATTACTAGTACTTGCTATTGCAGATGATATTTTAGACGAATTGTTAGTTTGATTATTTAGGGAATTATCCACATACCCTTTAGCTACGGCTGATGACTGCCATCGGCCATGTCTTTTTAAATCTAATAGGCCCCCACACACGAAGGGATATTTTGCGAGACCTGGTATGCGGTAGATAGTGTCTGTCGAATTTTGTATATTTGGACCATACGTTAGTGCTGAACGACGGACCCGGCCTGTGAAATACGTCGTCGGTGAAGGAACAGGTACAGGTCGCTACAAGTCAAATTTGTACTTACAACTAACGTAAGGAGACAGTCGTTGAGCTCGTCGTTTGATTTTGTTTAAACTTTGTGGTTTAATGGAGTGGACAAAAGAAATATTAACAGAGTTTATAGAATTATAAAGAAAACGACCCTGTTTGTGGAAAATTAAAGATACAGATTATATAAATAAGAATTTAAAAAGAGAAGCATATGAAGAGTTGATAAAATTTTTAAAAAGCGAAAATTATAATGATATTACTATACTACTTAGTAACTCATCAAAAATTGGACCGCGCTCATTCTTAAGTAATTTTTCAAATCGTCTTGTTCATTTTGTCTCAATTCACGTACTAAAGGCCTAGGACCATATTTTCCTCGTTCTCAAAGCCATTTCTTAATCCATTTTTTTCTTTTCTTTTTTCTATTATCCTTTTGGCTGATTTTTAAAATACATAAACCTATGAGAGCAATTTTTTTGTCCATTTTGTACCAACTCAGATTTCACCGACTAAAGAGGTATTTTAGACCAGCCTAAAATACGAAGTTGCACTACCCGGTATGTCGAAATTTAAAATTATCTCCCAACTAATTCAGAGACAGCGTAGGTGCAGGAACCGATCGTTTAACAAATCGCGGACTAAGTATGTTCGTGTGTAGACACGACAAATTAGATCCCTCACAGACCAAGTCGGCAGATCTGGTCGGTCGACACCGTCGGCCGACTACATCACTTCGTGTATGGGCGCCTAAATAAGTCACCACCCGCGTCAACTAGAATAGTCGCGGACGAGCGTCGAAAACAGTGTCCTGTATAAGTCGCTGCTTCTGGTAGTCCCAGATATATGGCTATTTGTTTTGGAATCTTTCCTAACTTGTTAATACCAACAGACTGTTCCGTACATTTTCCGTTTATATAGTTTAGAAAAAAAGGTAAATTTGGAGCTGTATTTCCTGCAGAGCAAAAGTTTATATATTTTTTAACCTTGGGGTAAAAATATTCTGACACCACAAAAGAACGTTGCCGTTTAGTTTTTGAATCGGGAATATTAATAATTAGATTCTTCCCTGTGTCTTGAATATCTGACGGTTTTATATTACGCAACTCTTGTTTCCTGCATGCACCGCGCAACGCGTCTTTCGCTGTTATAAAAAAAAAATATTTATTTATTTATTTTTTTTATTTTTATTTTTATTTTTTTTTTAAATTAGAAAATTTATTTTAACTTAAATTGAAAGAAATTTAAGTGAAGCCAAAACGAAGCCAAGCTGAGGTGAGAGGCTTAGGAACCGCGTGCAAATGCCCTAGCTCTATTGCCTGAGAGTAAGGGGGGGTTTTAAATAGGGCGCCACCGTTTTGCAGCCTGGTCAAAACGGAAACCTTCGAGATGGTGCTGGGGCCTCACTCTCAGCTGGACTTCTCAACCTAGGTAAAAAAAAGAAAAAGAAAACCACAGGGGGGAGCTGTATAAGTAAAACAACAAAGAATTAAAATTATTGCTGGCTTTATTCAAAAATAAAAAAAAATATATGGGGGTTAGTATTAAACCTAAAATTATCTGTAGACGTTCAATACAGAAGACGTCCCAAGGATGGTGTCCAAAAGGACAGATCCATCAAGATCAGAAGATCAGGAGTTCAGAAGAAGTGATCTAAAGAGAAGAAGATGGAGAAGAAAAGAGGAAAGAGAAAGACAGAGAAAGAAAGACCCTGTTAAAAAGAGAAAAGCATTAGCTGATGGCTTATTATTAAAAAAAAATTACCTAGTTCCTTTTCCCTTTGTATAATAAATTTATAATAAAGTAATTAAATTAAAATGGCAAAACCAACTGATTAAAAATAACCAAAAGGAAAATGGAACTATATAAAAAAATAAAGCAACTATAAAAATGTCCAATTATAAGCAAGAATTAAACTTAAATTATTTTGAATTAAATTAAATTTTGAATTAAATTAAACTAGAATTAAATTAAATTTGAATTAGATTAAATTTGAATTAAATTAAATTTGAATTAAATTCGAATTAAACTAATTTTGAAAAATGGCAATAAAGATAATTAGTCAGAAATCAAGTTTTGGTTTGAGGTAAACAAAAATAAATTTATAAAATTATATTCAGGGGCGTTAATATATAGTGATTAAATATTTTAATTAAGCTTGAAGAGCCAAAAACTTAAAATAAAATTAATTTATTAAGCCACCACGTACGCCTATGTACTAAGGTTACATCATAAAATATAAAATAATCAATTATGTACACACATAAGGGAAATATACAACTATATAAAATTTAGCACAAGTCATCTCAACATATAGGTTATCAAACAGCAGACCAATCGATAATTTATTTAAGCTAAGACATAATAAAAAAAAATAATTACATAATCAGGATATGCCGCTATTAAAAGAGAGATCATCAGACTCCAGTGTTACCATTTAAAATAAACATTACAAACTAAAATGTATATTCAAGAACCACCTTGACAAATTGGTGGATTTGCACCAATTATAAACAAACAAGGCTCCATTATACAAAATAACTCAAATTTGATCAAATAATTTGTTTTAATTTTGTAGATGTTAAAATGATTTAAATTGTGACAATCAATTATATTTTCAAATTTTCAAAACACTTAAAATATTTATATTTAGGGCACACCCTGTATGGCAAGAATTAGGATACCATGTCACACTGGCCTCCAAGCAACTTGTGCTATATAAAACAGATATGTGAACAACGAGGCAAATTGGACCCCTTTATAAAGGAATTAACAAAACACAAAAAAAACACTGGTGTTGTGATAAGATAATTAATTAAAAATTCCAAGGTCATGACCCCTTGATTACTTTTCTTTAAACTTTAAAAATAATTACATACAAATTGACAGTACACCAGCAACTGAAATAAAATATGAATCTCTATTTAAATACATGTCTCGATAGTTCACATTACATGAATAAAAATGGGGTCGAACTACTCGAGATGTCCAATTGCCTCATAAAAAAAAAATTAAATGGTGTCAAGAAATATTTACTCAGCTAACGAAGCCAGTTATACTCGGTCATAAGTACGGAAGCACATTTATCTGACAAAGCATGTGGTGTTAAATTATGGCCATTTTAAAGCAATATACAGGGACAAATGTGAAAGAAAAATGAATTATGCTTACCTAAGGAGCTGTAGGGTCTTTAAAATTGAAATATGAGGTTCCAACGTTGGTGTGTGCTCTAAATGGTCGGCCTCTTATGGTCTTAGTGACCCGACTTAACTAAAAGAGAGCCCCAGATGGTGTTTTAGGAGAAAAGTTGAAAAATTGACAAAGAA
The DNA here is from genome assembly GCA_963920685.1 of Polydrusus tereticollis. Classification (NCBI taxonomy): domain Eukaryota; kingdom Metazoa; phylum Arthropoda; class Insecta; order Coleoptera; family Curculionidae; genus Polydrusus; species Polydrusus tereticollis. The sequence goes on from OY987327.1 coordinate 22,808,521, forward strand.
ACGGCATGGTATATAAAAAAACTCACCTCCAAACAGCGAACAACTTTGACAAAAAAATCCCACGATGTGGCTTTCTGTGGCCCCGAAAGCCAAAATAAACTAAAGCAAATTAAGGGAGCACAGAAAGTGACGCTTCAAGATCCCAAATCCTGGAAAACAGATGGCTTGAATAGCCCTGGGTCTAGAAACGCCTGCTGCCTCGTTGAACGCTGGAGGTTAAGTGAAGTCACTGAAGAATTGCAGGTTAAAAGTTAAAAAAAACGTGCCGTTAACAGGATATGAGAGAGAAGAGCAACGCCAGAGAGGGGTGGAGAGAGATAAAGCGAAAGAGCGACCCATTTCCGGCCAGAACCACAGAACAATAAAGGTTAGGGCAGAACTACCTGCTCGCTCCGAAAGAGAGAGACCAGTTCACACACTGGCGGCGACACGGAATGAAGTCTTTCGAGCCGTGAGCATTCAATTGCAGATACTCCAAGCCAAGAGAAATGAAACAGATGCACCCAAATTTAGTTTTACATAAGCAGTCAATTCGAAAATCCTACAATTCACTAAAAATTGTTTAAAGAAAACCCAAGTCCTAAGATATCCCTGCCATTCTCGGAGCAACCGGCCATTAATGTTATGGCCCACACATGTGCAGAAGAAGAATATTAACCTAGAAAATTCATTAGTCGATTTGACAGGTTATCATAACAAAGGAATATATTTTACCTAATGAAACACTAGAATAAGTCTTCGATAGTGTATTCCAGGGAGATATGTGATTTAAAACAGGGGGATAATGTAGCCTGCTTCGTCAAAGACAACGAAAACAGAGGCCGTTGACCTTGGGTACGTACTTACTATTTGTATGGTATTTATTGGTATTTGTAGAAGCTATGTCAGACCAAACTATTAAAACTGTTGAGGAACTTATTTATGAAGAGTATACAGGGAACCAAACATCGTTTTAAAAGGGCAAGGTATGTATTTACTTTTAACAGGGAAGCAAACATCGTTTTAAAAGGCAAAATTCAATTTTTTTAAACGACACAACACAAGTCAGGCTGTGATACCTATAAGGCATTAGATTCTAAGAGTTTATTTGTGACAAAATCGGATTGTCACAACCGCTTATACCAATTATAAGAGCAACCTAAAAGACGATTTGAAATAAATTTACACATCTAACATTATACTGAGCTCAATATATTACCTTCATAAACAAATATTTATCATCTGGTGCGTTTTCCAGAAAATCGTTTATATTCTTGTTTGTCAAAATCTTGGATTTTTTGGATGTCCGATTTTCTCTTCAGGAGAACTTGTAATTTGGAGTAGTTTGCATTATCGACATTGTGATTTATATTAATTGTGGCCTTTAACATTGAGTAAAATGACCAAAGTGAGGAAGGCTTCATCGTTTTTGATAGTTCTTGGAAATATGCCATCATTACATTCTCGGAAAATGATTTAACGTCGTTTTTTAATCTTCATTCCATAAATCTTTGGTAAGTAAATTTGTATCGATATTCAGATTTCGTCGGTAACAAGTTGTTTTTAGCAGCTTCTGCAATTTCGCTAATATTGGGTGGAGTTAAATTTTCTATTTCACTGTCACTCGACATTTTTTATGTAATCAAACTAATTTCACTTTATAATATTACTCACATACAAATTTGATTTAAGATTATGTCAGTTTTTGAATAAGTTTGTTTGTATTGACCGTTGCTAAGCGGTTGCTAGGAAAACTGTACGATTTTTATACCAAGCTGTGCGATTTTTTTACCGTGCGTAATAGGAATCTTACATTGATCGGAGACGGTGTGTTTTTAAGTATTTACAGTAGTGGTCGTAGGTAAATAACTATTATGTAGGTCATAAAGGCTGATAAAACCATTGGCCAAAATTTTGGCAGGTGTCATTTTACTGAGCTGAAAAATGATTTTTAAAAATCCTTAAGAAAGATACTCTACATATAGTACAGTAGGAGCTTTCTATAGTCCGCCAAGTACCAATGCTAATAATTTTATTCCTGACTTTGACTATTTTGTTATTCATCTGTCCGATTTTTGATCATCCCTGAATGTCTTGAATTCTATGGTTTATAACAAAACAAATACTACGAGTAAGCTTATCGATTCTATTTTCGTTAACAATTTAGAAAAAGTAGAAAGTTGCGAGACCCTACCCACAGATGATCTATCAGACCATAATTTTAATTAAAATTTGAAGTACCCCTAATGTGGGTAGGCAGGACACGGTAGGTTAAAATTTAAGGATTAGTACCTAACATAATTATAATTTATTATTGTAAGTATTTTACGACTAATATTTACCACAATCACACACACGACTTATTTTATTTTTCCCGTCGAAAAATATTCCTCTCGAAAATGTGTGGACTAATAACTGTGTAATAGATGAATTGTGCTGTCAAAAAACTGTGGTAGAAAAATTGTGTGAAAAGAATTGTGGTCGAAGAATTGTGATCGAAGAATCTTCCGGATCCCGATTGCGATAAACATTAAATAACCACTAAAATACTAGTAAATAATTGTTTTTTTTAAAGGTATCTAATGAAGTATAATATGTTTTCTCTTTAGACTGGCTCATGACCCAGCGCTTATTAATTTTGTACAAACTAAAATTTTCAATATATTAACATTGAAAATGTTTATATTATCGCACGGGCACGTTAGTATGGGTACCGAATTCGAAATTCTTGTGTTGCATTTGTCCCTGACGTCACACCGAATTAAAATGATCGGGATCAGACCAAGTCGGGAGTAAACGTATGGTTTCGCTGGAGCAGTAAGCGGGTGCGGCTGGCGGCTGGCGTTCGCGATCGAGCGTAGAGAGTGTAGCAATCGGCCGTCGCTGCAGGGTGGTTTGGCTGGAGTAGCGCGCTTCAGATCATATTCGTATCTCGTAGAGCAAGCGCTTATGTATGATTTATAATGAACGCCGATAACATTAGTTGCATGCTGTTGCTGTAGGAAGAAGATGAAGAGGAGATGTTAGCCCAAATTCCTCCATTTCGACAAGCGTCTTATTAACACTTGAATTTATACTATACCATATTTAAATCAGAGCTGCAGCATACCAAGTAAACAAATCAATTTGATTAAGACGTCAAAGTATCAAAACATTTTAAAATTGTATCATTAGTTGGTATATCCGGAAAAAATATCAAAATTAGAAGAAAGTCAGTGGCGTACATTTTTTGTCAATAATATAATATGTTGAAGTGTTTCCCGGGACGCCACTGGACTTAATAAATTTAATCTAGTTAGGGCTAATTAAGCCTCTTATCATTATGAATGACGGTACCAAATTGCAATTAAATCGGGAAAAGGATATTTACAAAAATAATAAAAAAAACTATTTTTTTAAAAATCTTACGCACCCTGTACATCAAAAACGGGGCAACTCCGGACACATGTTCAACATGACACAACGTCACTCTTTGAGTATGAAAAAACCACAAAGCTTAGAGTACTGCAGAAAGAAATTTACGAACCCATTCATAATAGACCAATATTTTGTTTTATTGGAAAAGGCTATATTGGAGTTGGGTCTTCAGGATCGTCCTGAATGTATTTACAATTTAGATGAGACGTCACTGTGTACAGATCCTTCTCGTCTTAAATTGTTGGCGCGAAAGGCAAACCCTATTCAAGAATTATTGCTGGATCGGGCTGAGAATATATAACCGTCCTGGCAGGAGCAAGTGCTAGTGGTAGAAAATTGCCACCATTGATAATATTTAAAGGCAATAATGTATGGAGTTCCGGGATTTCAGAAAGAAATGAAGACCTCTTCAAAGACACCGTATATGCAGCCAGCGCCAATGGATGGATGACCTCCGAAATATTTAGAAATTACTTTCTAAAGACTTTTATTCCTTTGGTTCGTGATCAGGCACCAATTATTGTTATATATAATAATAATAATAATAATAATAATAATAAATGCCTTTATTTAATGTATGAACAAAATGTACAAAAAAAATCATTTCAATTCGAGTGGCGGTATCCAACTGCTGCTGCTCATACAACCACTCCAGTGTAAAGAATTATTTACAATATTACTACATACTTAAACTAAGATATACAGATTAACTGATATAAGGAAAGATACAAAAATAATAAAAATAAATGATGTGCACAAAAATAATAATAAAGGAAATAAATTAATTAAATTAAAATAGAGCACGATCCTCAGTACGCATTCCGACCCGCAAGCAAACGGCCCTTAACTCCCTTACAAAACACGGAAGAACTAGAAGCTATCTTCAAGCTATCGGGTAAAGAATTAAAAGCAGTAACTGCTGTGTAGCTAAATGAACGCTGGAAGAATGCATGAGTATGCCTGGGAACACTATACAAGTCCCTGTGTCGTGTCAAAAGGTTATGCAGATCTGAGCCCTTAATAAGTTTATCATAAAGATATTTAGGAAGATGGTGATGTCTAACTTTGTAAATAAGATGCAAGAGATGTAGTTCGAATCTTTCTTTAATGGTGAGCCACCCAGACTCGTTCAATGAAGCAGTAATATGATCAAATTTACGTACATTGAAGCTAAACCTGAGGCATGCATTTTGAAGTTTTTGCAGACTATCTCGGTCCCTCTGCAAGAGAGCAGGCCAGTAGACAGTATCGCAATAACCGAGATGGGATAATATAAGCGAGTCAGTTAAGCGTAACTTAGTAGCTGTATCAAATATGTCTTTATGCATGTATAAAAGTTTTAATTTAGCGAAAGTCTTTTGAATTAGAGACGAGACATGATCAGAAAATCTCATTTCAGAATCAATAACCAAACCCAGGTTTTTGCACTTATTGATGGGGTTCAGCACTGTGCCATTAACAGTAATTTTAAATAAAGGATTCTCAACCAGGGTAGATTTAGATGCACCAAACACCACCAACTGGGTTTTTTTTTCATTCAAAACTAAAGAGTGGTATTTAGAGATACCACCAATAATTTCAAGATCCTGGTTAATTCTTTCAACAGAGACAGCGACATCAGGGGGTGTAAAAGAAAAGTATAATTGTGTATCATCTGCATATTGATGAGATGTACAACTTTTGAGAAATTTGGAAAAGTCAGAAGTATAAATGGAGAAAATTAGTGGTCCTAGAATACTGCCCTGAGCTACACCCCTGCTAATATTAGAGAGTTGAGAAGGATTATTACCAATTAAAACACGCTGACATCTGTTCTGAAAATAAGATTCAAAGAAATTCAAAGCCACATCTCCCAAGCCGAAAAACCTGAGCTTAGCCTGCAAGATATCATGACTTATAGTATCAAAAGCCTTACTATAGTCGAGCAATATAAGGCAAGTGCATTGATTGTTGTCCCAAGCTCTCAAGAGGTCATCTGTTATATTAAGTAAGGCCGTAGTTGTGCTATGATTTTTACGGAATCCCGATTGAGTTGGAGGGAGAATATTATGGGCATCCAAAAAAACGGTTAATTGATTTGCTACAACTCTTTCAAGGATTTTAGATAAAGTGGGCAGGATACTTATCGGCCTATAATCATAAAGCTGCTTAGGATTCGAAACCTTTGGCACCGGTACAATATCAGCGAGCTTCCAGCAACTAGGAAAATAGCCAGTGGAAAGGCAGCTATTGATTATAAAGGATATGTGATCAGTTAAGTGGGGGGTTAAATAAAGTAACATTTTTAAGTTGATGCCATCAGTGCCAACTGCGTTACTTTTAAGGCTGTTGATTATTTTATTGATATCATCATTAGTAACATTAATAAATTTAAATTTATCACCTTGGAGAGAGTTTTCATTTCTATAGTGTAAATTAATAAAAGCACGATCATTGGGACCAACGGGAGGAAGAGAGTTATTAAAAAAGTTATTGAAATCGTTAGGATTTCCGACATTAAGCAAAGAATTAGAATCTTGAGAGGTAGAGCTTAAATTTAGATATTTTATCATCCGCCAAAAGTTCCTGGGATCTCTTTTAAAGGTGTGTTGAAGAAAAGCTTTTTTTTCTGCCCTGACAGTAATATTGACGCGATTACGCAAGGCTTTGTATTGTATCCAAGCTACGTCACTCTTAAGTTTTTTATATTTTGAGAATGCTTTGTCCCTGAGTTTCATCATGAATTTCAAATTAGGAGTTATCCAGGGGGCAGGAGATTTAGTAATTTTAGAAGTTTTGATCGGAGCATGTATATTGAATAATTCATTAATGTTACAATTAAAATAGTTCAGCATTAAGTCGATATTAGTTAAAGAATGTATATATTGCCAGTTGATTTTGCTCAGGTCTCGCAAAAAATTATTATAATCGAAATAAGAATAATCTCGATAGGTTCTGAATGATGGCCTAGGCTTAGCTTTTGTTATTTTAATCTCAAAGTTAACCAACTTATGGTCAGATATGTCGTCCATATTAATAACGGTCACATTTTCAACAAGATTAGAATCTGAACACACAAGTACATCTAGAAGGGTGCTACTTACATTAGTGACGCGAGTAGGATCTTTTACACATTGATGTAATCCATATTTATTTAACAAATTAGTAAAATTCAAGGTACAAGGACTATTAAGATTGCTGAGATCTATATTAAGATCTCCACCAAATGCAACGAAGTCATATTCAGGTAAGATACCAATTAAAGTATTCTCTAATACATCCATGAATTCATTTAGATTAGAGCCAGGGGGCCTATACAATGCACCCAAACAGACTCGCCTTCCACCTGACTTAACAGATATCCAAACTTGTTCCAAGGAATTAGCATTGTTTGTTTCTACCAAGGAATATTTCAAATTATTTTTTACATAGAAGGCGACACCCCCACCACGTCCATCACGATCGTTCCTAATTAAATCAAAACCCTCAATCCCAATACCATCGTTTCCCATGTTAGGGCTGAGCCAAGTCTCTGAGAGACCGACAACATCAAAGGAGCCCCCAGTCAGAACATCCGCAAACAGGTCGAAACCAGCGCATAAGGATCGCACATTAAAATGAGCAAAACCAATCCATGTATCCCGCATAGAACCGTTTTCCCCAGCTTATGGGTTAAAAGAATGAAAATTAGTCCCCCGCATGTAATATATAACATAATTAGGAAAAATCAAAAATTTATAAAACAATAACCTGCTAACTAGAGAACCGATACCAGTTGAAATCTAAGTATATTATAATAAGGCATGCCACAAAAATCAAAAACCAATCCCAACTTTCCCTTTAACACAGGTAAAAATATTTATTATTTAAAAAATGTATTGATAGAACATTATAAATTATATTGGATTTGAAAGATCATGCGATAAGAAATTTGTTCACACAGATATAAAAAATATGTTCCTATGCTACGTATTGTTCTGACTCTACCGCGACGACCAAATACTGACCGTCAGTAAACAATAAACGATATACAATATACATTATAGCTTAAAAGAAGTGTTGAATAAACTTATGCAGAGATTTGTTTCTTTCTATTTTCAGAAATACACCAACAATAAATACTACCATTCACAGACCACACTTTATTTTTCCCGTACTTGCGTTTGGCACTCATCAGTAATTCGTATCGTTTTTTTGTTAGGTCTTCAAATACAGCTAATTGAGAGTTTTTTAAAACTTTTTTAGCATTAAAGACTTCATTGCGCACCCAGTTTAACGTAAAGGTAACAAGAATAGCACGTGATTTATTACTATCTTCCGCTTTAGACATTCGGAAAGCACAATCAATATCCCGCTTAGAACACTGTACATTTAAGGTGGTGTTAATAAAATTGACGACAGTGTCGAGCACATTCTCCCCCTCTGTTTCGGGGAATCCAAGGAATCGAAGAGAGTTTCTTTTGGCAAGTTGTTTGGACGCATCCAATTGTGCATCCAGAGTTGAGGTTGCATCCTTGATAGATTCGATATCGTTGTTTATCGCATTAAATTTGTTAGATAAAACGTTTAATTGATCCTCCAGTTTATTGAATCTTAAATCGAAGTCAGCTTTCAACTGATTCACAAAATTGGTACATACCCTTTGAATGAGCTTCTCAACTGAATCATCACTGTTGGATGCACTTCTTGTTTTTGACGCCATGATTGCCAGAACACAACTGTGAAGATACACCCACAATAGGTCACGAATTTATCCAAGTGGAAGAGCTGTAAAAGTCACCAGGTGGACCCACTACTTAATTTCTTTGATTACGAACACAATTAACGACTTGGGAAAACGAGATTTTGACACACAACGGCTAGGAACGCTATTAATGTCCCGGTATACTTTTTAGAAATTTTTTCAAACTTACACCGGAGTAATTTAAGAATAAAACCGGAACTCAGGTAAACCGCTATCGACACATGAATCAGTGATATGATGGGCATGTCTCGCATGTGGATTGCTTATTAATTCAAGCCGCAAGAGAAGAGAATATTCATATACTTAAACTGCCAGCCCATACAAGTCATTTACTTCAACCTCTCGATTTGGGTGTGTTTAGATCCTTTAAGGCAATATGGGAGAGGGAAGTAATAACATGGCAAAGACGTCATCAGGGACAACGACTACCAAAAAGGGAATTCGCCACATTGCTAGTGAAAACCTGGGCTGAAGTAGATTCCGGAATCATAAAAAAAGAATTCAGAAAGGGTGGTATTGTTCCATTTAATAGACATGTTATTCCTAAAGAGAAGTATGACATCGATGCCCTAAAAAGGTGGGAGGACCACTTGAAAAATCAAGGATCTCTAACAGATTTACAACCGAGGTCAGGACGCATTGATATTGAATGAACATGATGCTGTAGCACCAAATGTAACAGAAAAAAAACCGCTACTTTCGAACAGTCCATGTTAAAAACAGCAAAGCCTTTTACATCTGGCGCTTCACTTAAAAGAAAACTAGCATCTAATGCAGAATTACTTACAGCTCCTTCATCAGCATCTAATAGTGCCACCAATCTCAAAGTAATTGTCAGCTCTGATCAAAATGAATAAAATATACTCAATAATCGTCAGGATCCTATAACTGAAGCTGTATTAACAGCTACAACCAAAAATCGGCAAGAAAAAAAGACAAGTTTTGATGACCTACTACTTGATTCGCTCCGACAGAGTCCTTCTTCTAATCCAAGGAAACGATAGCGCTTAATTCAAGGTGGCCAAACCATTGCAGCTACTATCGCAAGTAGTCAGTAAAAACTCTCTACAAGTTCATCTACTATATCTAAACCAGCTATGAAAATTGACCGAAAGAGTAAACAAAGTCGGCCAAGTCCGTATCAATTTGAATCCAGCTCCAGTGAATCAGATAATGAAAGTGTACCTTTTATGGAATCGGATCAAAGTTTCACTTTAGAATCGCATTGCGAAGATCAGATTCCTGAAATAAACAAAGACAATATTTCCATTGGAGACTGGGTACTGGTTAAATACACATTACCAAAAGCAAACAAACATTTCATTGGCCAGGTAAACACTGTTGACAACGGCTTTGAAATCAAGTTTACTAGAAAATTAAAAGACAATTTTTTATGGCCACTCACCAATGATGTCAATGTAGAACAGCTAGACGATATAGTGACTCGTTTACCTGAACCGGTAGGAACACGCCGAGCAGGTTTTCATTTTAATGTGAAATTTGCGGGATACAATATTTAACAAGTTCCATAAAATTATTCGAATTTTTAAACTTTAAGTTTCTTTTCTGTTTTAGTTTCTCCTTGGGAATAATTCCTACTGTTTTAGAGATTAAAGCCAAACATTGGGTTTTGAACGGATAAATACGTTTACAAAAATATTTTTCTTGTTATTAGGACTTTTTTAAGTGTTATTTTGGATTACTTATTATTTTTCAGAATAAATAATAATAAAAAAAAATCATTCAAATCTCAAGATCTCAAAAATAATTCATGTGTGCCCCATGCAGTATGAAAAGTAAACATATTAAACTATTACTTTCTTACAAAGACATTTTTATAAATATTGTATATTTAAAGTAGGAAGGAAATAAACTTGAACTATTAAAAAGGGCTTCGCACTTGTCCCAGTCTACCCTAATTATAAACTTTGTAATGTAATGCTGAAAAATAAACAAAATGGTTTTGTACACTTTACCGTTGTTCCCTACACTTGCTGCCACTTTTTTTCATGCATTTTCTTTCATTACAACATTTTTGTAATTTTCGTTCTCGTAGTTGTATAAAAGGGGCTACTTTTGCACCTCCTTTATCAAACACTCGTCAGCAATTGCCGAGAACGGTGGCATTCTGCTGAACGATCGCGGCTGGACTGGTCTCTCTAGCAGTCCGAACACAGCCGCTGCAATTGACGGCGAACGCCGTGACGCTGAGCTCCGGCAATGAAACCGTGTACATACAAATCGCATTAAACCAGTACCGAGCTACCAATCGCGAACGTCAGCCGTGGCCGCCGACTGCTCCAGCGAAACCATACCTTAGAGGCGCGTTAGAGTTTATAACCTTTATTTTACTATTTTTTATATTATGAATCAATAAAACTTATATCAACTACCCAAATATTACATTCAAATCTATGAGTTTTCGCAGATCTCAAATCTTACAGTAGGCACAAGCGTTGCACTCTGCTTCGGCATTTTCAATGTCTTCCCCGGTTGCATCTTTGTAAAGGACTGTACATTTTTTTTTATATAACATAAACTGGTTCATGGGCTTGTTCTCTGCATTTTCATAGACATCGTCTGTCTTTTTTTCTTTTTTAATTTTTATTTAATATTTTGAGGCGAACCATGCTCGGTAAGTGGTTAAGTAGGAGTAGCCTCCTCTGGCTAGACTTTGCCAGCCCGACTATGGTTCGATTTCGTTAATAATTTTGTTTTACCTTAATGTACATTTTCTTAAATTGTATTCTGTGTATATTATATTCAATATAATGTCTTTATTATTATTATTATTATTATTATTATTATTATTATTATTATTATTATATTTGTTTCGATAAAATTAGAGGTTTTTAAAGAAGGTAATATTTTCGTATATTAAAATAATAAATCAGAATACTACAATAAAATACCAGTCGTTTTTATTTCGTTAACAATATGTTATTGACAACACTTTTCTAAATTGCCTGATTGATTGAGTACAAAAGACTTAAGTAATAGAGGTTTATTCCTATAGTGAATATGCTGACATGCATGTAATTTATGGACAAGCACTCGGCAGTTGTGTGGAGGCAAGAATAATTTATTCTGATACATCTCCAAATCAACGTTTTCCGCACCGAAGAACTTATAAAAGGCTTGATCGTAGCTCAAGAAAAATAGGTAAAAAGTCAAGTGAAATAAAAAAGTGCTAAAAGAAGCTAATTTCCGCTAATCTATTTAAGGAAGTTTTTTGTCGCATCATGGTAGAGAAGGGCCTTACAGAAGAGCGAAGAACCGCCGTTATTCAAAAGATTTATTTTCTTGGAAAACAGCTAATTTTATCGAAACAAATGTAGAGTACCGTTTTTAAAGAGGAACGACCATAGTATATAATAAATCAGTTTTCAGCTCTGTAAAATGACACCGGTCTAAATTTTAACCTAACGAGTATGTTGGCAAGTCCGTTCGTGACTTCCCCGACGATGTAAAACATCTCCTATCCTGTAGTATGGATATATGAGTCTTTATAGCCTTCATAAAATATCTCGTAAAATATTAAAATTTCAATAAGTTATACATGTCGGCTCAAAAGTTAGACCCGAAAAGGTAAGTCACTGAGTTTCCCTTGAGGGCTCTGTATCTATGTTACTGAAAACTTTAGGAATTTGTTTCTATGACAAATTATGGTTATCTTATCCTATCCGCTCCCAAATGTATGCCATACACCTACCGGACACCCTGTATAACGGAGGTTTTAACTGCAAAATCTGTAGTATTGAAGGGGTGTCGCCCAGTGGCGTAGATAGAGGGGGGATCAGGGGGATATATCCCCCCCCCCCCATGAGTCCAGAAAACATATCATAAAATTATATGAAGATCTCTGTATCTAAGTATATTTATTCCTTTACGTTTTGCCATATGATGGTATGTGCAATTATCTGCGAGCTGCAGGTTATAAAATTTTTTAATCATAAAAGTGTAATTATTATTGTGACGACTGTAAATTAGAACAGTTTTAAATTTTCGCGCCCATCAAATGCTCGCGCCGCGGGCAATCGGTCATGTTCTTCCCGTGGTTCTCCCCGATCTGCTGCTGCTGGGCGCTGGCGCTAAATGCGCTGATTGGTACGCGATGTATCCAGCCAGCTGATCCTTGGTCCGGCGAGACAGGCGACTTTTGAACGGGAGGTTGCCACACTATTGTCTAATGTCAAAAAACTCCACATTGTTTTTGTTTTGTCCAGTATTATAAAATGAACAAAAATTAAAAGGTTTTTAATAAATCTAAACAGTGAAAAAAACAAAAATGAAAACGAAAAAAAAACAAAAAACCGAAACCGAAAATGCAGAATCATCCTCTGCAGAAACAACCGCGAAAAAAGCTTGTGTTGATGTACATAAAAAAGACGTCGGAAATTTCGTTGACACTCAACTAAATTCGCTTGAAGCACTGAATGATTGTCCAGAAGTCAATTTTCTAAACATATATATATATGTTGCTCAAAATATTAGCTACATTGCCAGTCCCAACATCCACTCCAGAAAGAACGTTTTCGAGTTTGAAACGGATAAAAACAATTAAAAGATATGCGATAAAAAATATAAGATTTTTCTTCATTTTCTAGTAGTTTTGATTTCCTAACGGTGAAGGAGTCGTGATTGAAAATAACAGTGACTTTAAACCACAGTATATTAATGTGTATGACATACACAGATATATCACTGTGACTCACGATCGTGGCGATTTCAAGTCCTCAGTGACTCCTTCGTCCCATTGGTTCGATTGCGAAACTAAAATGTCATATTCTTGTCAACTTCTTTGTCTTTCTAGGACCGTTTGAATGGTTTGGCTGCACTAGCACTTCATCATGTCATCGGAATCACAACTGAGGAAGTTATTGATGAGTTACCAAAAAAAAACCCGAAAACTCGATTTTGTTCTTTAATTTGTTGCCATAACTTATTTTCCAAAGAATGTTTACATTTTTTAAGGAGCACCTATTTTTGTGCATGTGTGTATACTATATGTAATTGATAATTATTGTGATAATAGGTAATTAACACTTAAACAAAATTTATAACATTAAAATTTAAGTGAGTCATATCCCCCCCCCCCCATGGCAAAAACCTATCTACGCCACTGGTGTCGCCGCCCAATCCATAACCAGATAATATAGAGCTCCAGAATAACTGAATATAGCTTAACTAGGGGACGCAGAATAGATTTAATGACATGTCCGGTTTAGCTAGCTTATACTGTTATACAATTATGGCTAAAATAGTAAAACTAAGCTTATCATACAGATATTAGGAGTTTAAGCCAAAATTTAGGAACAAATATTCTGAAAAGTCAAGTTTGACGTTTATGATAAAAAGGTAAAACGTACAATGGATTTTGATCATTTCTAAAATATTACTGACGATGAGGAGTTTCTAGAGTTTCTTGATGTCGTAGGTCCGACGTTGCCAATTTATGCACTTAACTTTATACAAGAAAGACAGGTTTAATTACACTTGAGCTTAAGTTTCTATGAATTTAATGAGCAATTTAATACGCACCTTAGTTTAGCGGAACTCGGGCTTGAGCGCGAATTGTATAACCGGGCATTAATGATGCAGGGGTACTTCCAGCTTTGGACGGACCACAACAAAACAACATAATATCGTCGGCCTAATGTGAAAATTGCACAAGTCCCAAAACCTAAATTTTACAGGAGAGCAAAAAAACTATTTTATTTCTTTAAAAATAATGTAATTTGGGTAAAAGTGGAATTTGGATTAAAAAAACATTAGGGAACTGCTATCAAGTATTGATTTTTTTTATAATAGTTACCTGTTGAAAAATAAAGGAGTTATGCAAAATTCATTCTTATATCCAGTACAAAGATGGACTTATGCAAATTTCACATAATAAAACAACGCTAGTATTTACCTACCTAAGGCATTATTTTTATTAAATCGAAAATAACTACTAATAAAACAACATTAAAGAACTTGGAAGATAATAGTACATAACTTATAATATTAAAAAATAATCAAATGTTTAAGTCTTATGGTTAATAAGTTATTCATGTCTTAGATTATCATAAAAATCATGATAATCTTTGGCAAGAGATTTTTTCAAAAACATAAGATGTTCAAACTTTTCTTTTTTAATTTTCAATTATTCTTTGTACAGTAAGGGAAGAGAGTCAATTGATATATAATTTAAATTTGGTTTTAATCTCATAGGCATATCTTGAAACTCCTCGGAATGTTTAATCTTAAACTCATCATCGTCGATTTGATATGTAGGGTCATTGTTTTCATTATCTACTTCTTCTGGATGATTTGTTGCATCCTCTTCATCATTATCTTCATTTCTAATATTTCCTTCTCGTTGGTTTTTATTGAAATCCAAAGGAGTTTCTGTTTGCGCGGCAATATCGTTTGTTGTATTGGCATTGATCATATCATCGGAAAAAATAAAACTATCATAGTTTGTAATAATATCCGTTGTTTGCTCTATGCCGGATATTATTGCATTGTTGAGAAAGCTGGCTAAGTCATTGTTTCCCCCTATGTCTAAAATGTTTTGTGTCTTATGAATTTCTTTTTGTAATTCTGTTAGAGCTGACTGCAGTTCCTCGTTTTCTTCTGCAAAACACTTTTCATTTTCCGCGCTCTTTGTATCAGTATGATTGTCTTGATCTTTTTCTTTGAACAGTTTTATTGTCTTGTTAATTCTACAGAATCACTAGTTAATGTTCCAGAGCTATCGTTAGTTATGTCCTTCAAAGCGTTGGCCGGATGTTTTGTTAAACTCAACAGTTTGAAACCCCTGCTTCTACGATCCATAGCTGAAACAAAATAGTTGTTTATTCCTACCTTTAGCCACAAAGTGTAAAGCCTCCGGTAAAAACGACCCCGGTATTGTTCGGATGTTTGACTTACAAAAAAATATGTTTTTATTATTATCAGGGGCCTTTTTTTGGAATGAATTTTTTTCACTGGGGGCTTTTAACGGGAGCTTTTTCACTGGAACGTTTTTAACAGCGGCTTTTTTACCTGGTACCAATATTTCTAGTAAAATTTGTTTCTTTTTTATACCAAAAGGAGGGTTTACTAATACCTCAAGATTTGACAAGAATTTCCATCTACGCGAACTGTTCAAAACTTGTAGGTAAGGCAAAAAAATGTGAATTTCTCATCATTCTTAATTGGTATTCAAAATGCTTTGAAACATGCATAACTCCCGTGAGTTCTAAATATATCAACAGTGTGAAAAATGCACAACTCCTTAAGTTTACAAAAAAGGCATTAATCCAGTCTAATGTATGATAACACATTTAAAAAGCTTAAATTTACATAGTATGTACTTACCTAAATGATATTGAAGCTCGGTCTGATAAAATAACGGCCAATTTAAAGCCTGACAAACTAAAAAGCATGACACCAAACATAGACAGAACACCAACTTACACCTTGCTAGGACTTATGCAACTTTCTTACTGATGTAGAACGAGTTGGACTTACGCGCATTTCATACTGTTGTTTCTACCGCCATCTAAATACTTTTTGCCATAGTTTTTTTATTTGGATGTATAGATACGCTGCTTTTCTAACAGATGGAGCTAAAAACCAATTTTGTGAAAAATTGGACTTATGCAATTTTCACATTAGGCCGACGATATGACGAATGATATAATAGGGACAAATTAAAAACCGCTGCTTTAAAAGTCGCTGAATATTTTTGATAACCCCCAAGTCTATTAACAGCAAGTCATTCTAAACTTACCTAGCTAAGTCGTAGTAGTACCAACAAATTTCTTCCGATGAATTCGCCTCTGTTATTATCTTCTCCAGCTCCAAAATTTCCTTTTTGTAGTCGATAAACACATTCTTGAAATAGGAAATTACCGAATCTGTAGAAGTTTCTCTACTAACCGGTAAACCAAGCATGAAATGAAGTCTTCTAGATTGTTCAATTACATTCTGCTCGGGGTTGATTCGATAGTATTCGTACCACGCTTTAGCTACACTATCGTAAATTTTGTCCATGTATACATCCTTGTTGGGTAATAGCTTTTTAGGTTTACCATCGCAGAAGCGTTTGAGTTTCTTTACCATTTCTAAGAACGCCCTAATATCATTTCGCTCATAGGATTCGGTCATTCTTCCCAACAAAGCTGAAAAATGGTTTAAAATATATTTTTAATACCAATTTAGATAAATAGTAACCTAAACTATAATTTTCTCTTTACTGCTAATACTAACAGCAACATTTCTTTTATCTCCTGTGGATGAAGGTCACTGCCTTCGAAACATGTAGACTTAATAATACGAAAAAATTGAGCATTTGATTGCTCTTTTATTAACTTAGTAGAGAAAGACTTTTTGAATTTCTTTCCTAGGGGATGGGACTATTCGCCGTCGTCGTTTCACCGTCGCCGTTTCGCCGGCAGGACAATTCGCCGGCAGCTGATTCGCCGTGGGCCGTTTTGACGTGGTGCAAGAAATTTCGGCCCCAAACATTGCAGGTAAGCTTATTATCATGGACCCAAAAAGGTGGATTAGATGCCGTGTTAGCGCTGTTTAACCAATATAAGTCTATAATTATTACAATTTTTTTATATCTAGCATATACCGAATTGGACCCAAAAAGGTGGATTAGATGCCGTGTTAGCGCTGTTTAACCAATATAAGTCTATAATTATTACAATTTTTTTATATCTAGCATATACCGAATTGGACCCAAAAAGGTGGATTAGATGCCGTGTTAGCGCTGTTTAACCAATATAAGTCTATAATTATTACAATTTTTTTATATCTAGCATATACCGAATTGGACCCAAAAAGGTGGATTAGATGCCGTGTTAGCGCTGTTTAACCAATATAAGTCTATAATTATTACAATTTTTTTATATCCAGCATATACCGAATTGGACCCAAAAAGGTGGATTAGATGCCGTGTTAGCGCTGTTTAACCAATATAAGTCTATAATTATTATTATTATTATTATTATTAAACTATAATTATAACGTTAGACCATTGCTTTTTACGTATTTTATTAATTTCTATTTGACGTCAAAACGGCTTACGGCGAATCAGCTACCGGCGAATGGTCGCGACGCGACGGCGAAACCGCGGCGGCGAAACGGCGACGGCTGAACGTCCTAGACCCTCTTTCCTATCCCTATAATTTCAACTCCTCAACTTATTTTATTTGCATTCTTACAGATCGATTTTAATTGACCAAGTTTTTTCCCTACCCTCACTAACTACCGCCGTAGAATCTTACCAGCTGAGACCGTAAAATTGAAGGTAAGAAGACAATGTAGAAGCTGCTAATGTTCACAAGAGTTGTGATAAATAGAATATCAGATACTCCTTAAGAATAAAAGGAAAAAGTTCTAGAAAAATCAAAAAATGGGGTCTGGATACCTATTAATATACTCAGGAATTCAGGAGAAGGCTAACTAAATAGGTGTAATATTATGAACTACCTAAACATGAAATTCGGTCACAAAACAAAGAATAACATATATTGAACGAGTGACCATGAGTTTATAAAAATCATCCTTCGAAACGCCTTGGTTTTACAAGAACAAACACAAAAGCAGGAAAAAAAATGAGTCTCCTACGCAGAAGGAGAACAGTGCACTGTTTAACTAACTCTCAAACATCTTGCATAAAAACAACTAACCCGAACTAACCTTACACACTCTGTTCTGAAATGTTAGAACCGACCAAACCGGAAGAAACTCCAAGACATCCTGATAAAAGCAAACAGTGAAGTCGCTTATATCATGACTAAATTTCTCAAAAGTAGAATTATATTGTGGGCCATACTTATGTCATTAACAGAAATAGGATATTAGAAGATCCATACGATTTTAGCTGGACGTTGAAACGCGAAAGGTTATCGCACTTCATTAAAACTAGAACTAGAACTAAAGTTCCTCTATTTGTTCAAAATTAAAGTTGATCAATAATGCAGCGCATTTAAACGTTGAATTTCTGAATTAAAAGTTATACTAGTATTAATATTATTATTATTAAAAAATAGATATCGGTAGGTTTCAAGTCGCTGTTTCATTCGAAACGACAAAATTCTTCAAAAAGTTTCATTTGAAACTGATTCTTTAGTCAAACTTCTCCACTGAAAAGCCAAAAAGGTTTATCAGCTGAGTTGAAGATCACGTCAATTTTCATTCAACTCATATTGATCAACTGTATTTGTCAAGTAAAATCGATAAGTAATGTGAGTTTTAAATAAAAAGCAATACTGTCTGCTTCCAGCTTCGTATTTCGTTGTTGGCTCTCAAGTTCCATTTTCTGTCTGGCTTTAAGAGCGCCAGACACGGTCGCCTCCTGATATTTAATTAAATAAAAAGGTCTTCTTGTTCTTAATAGTTCCTGTTTGTAAGAAACTGATTTAAAACTATTTTTGGCGAGTTGCTTGATCTTTATCGATCCATCCCGATTCGGACATGAGGCTCCCGGTTCTGATTGTAGCTTTTTCAAAAATATCTTGTCCAGATACATGGAGTCCAAGTAAATCTCGGCCATGTAATTTTCGATATTGGTCGTGTAATTTTGTAAAGGTTTGAATGGCGCTGAATCGGGATGTGGTGGCACGAATTCATCATTAGGCTCTTTTGAATTTAGGGAGTCTTTTATTGTGCCGGCAAGTGAAACTTCAGTTGAAACTGTAATAACAAAGAAAGTGAATTTAATTGAACGCTTTATCAGCGTTTTCACCTGAAAAAACAAACTGTGTTTAATATGTTAGATAAAATTCCATAATAATAAAATAATCCGCAAAAACTTTTTTTTATTTTTAATTTTCCAATTGTTTATTCCCAACTAACTATTATAGTTCATTGCAGAAAATATAATACAAACGTAGAATACTATTAACTAGAATGATAGATAAAATAATATTAAAAGAATAATTTCACAATAAATTATCTATTTCACAAACTTCTAACAAAATAATTTTCCAGAATTGCTTTTGTTAGTTTATTTCTATTTTTTTTTTATTGCTTGAATATCTCTAAGAAACGTTTGTAATTAATTAAATATATTATTTCGCTCATGTGAAATTAATCGTTTATCGAAATTAGATCTGATTTAGGTTATCTGGAAATCATAACATTCTCTTGTATAATGTTGATGAACTCTAAATTGAATTTAATAATTTTATATTTGGATTTTTATTTTTAGGTTTATTGTCTGTATTAATATACTAATCTTTAATTTATACAATTGCTTCAGGTTTAGATACCTTGTTGATCGATATAAATTTGTTAATGTTGGTTCTAAAAACAGGTAAGTTGTGTATACATTTAACTACTTTATTTTGTAAAGTTTGTAATGGTTTTAAATTATTAGTTCTACTTGCGGGTCCCCAGATCGATATTAAATATTTAATTTTTGAATAAAGGCAAACAATATTTTAAGGGAACAAAATGTCTTATTATATAAAAATTCCTATTAATTGAGATATATTAGTTTTTAGGTTTTTTATATGGTACTTACTTCTCAGATTTTCATATAAATATAATCCTAATCTAATATAACGGTTAAGATAGCTAGCAAAAAATACTCAAGACAGTTTTAGGGGTTTTTAAAATATATTAGAGTAAAAGAAGAATTCAGTATACAGAATGACCCAGAAAGTCATAGAATGTGACTTTCTTTAAATTTTAGAATATTTTTGGATTCAACATAAAATCAGAATTATTTTATACTTTCCGAGATATCGACTTTTGAAAAATTACATTTTTGAAATTTGAAACCTTTCTAACGGTACGCTATAGAGCAAGACGGCTTACATATCCCTGTCTTACTTTTTTATCATCTCCCCAAAAATATCAATGTCCTGCTATAGTGCTATATTGCCGGCTTTCGGGTTACATTTAATTTTGGGAAGATAATGAAAAGTAAGATAGGAACATGTGAGCCGCTTTACTCTAAGACGTACCGTCAGAAAGCTCGAAGCTGGTAAAGTTCAAAAATATAGTTTTTCAAAAGTCCGATATTTCTGAAACAATTAACTTTAGGCTTATTAAAAGATAATATTGTAATTTTATGTAAAACCCACAAAAAATTCTCAGATACAGGGGTTCCATTAAAAAAGAAGTAACTTTGTTTTTCTACGGCTTTCTGACTCATCCGGTATACTTATTTTTTTTTTAATTATAATAGACTTAAAAAAAAAACCCTAAAACTTGAATATTTCTTGCCAGCTGTCTTGCTTTAAGAAATAGTCGACCATTTCCATACATACCAGCGACCCTGATGTATACATATACTTTTTAACGTTGTTAATTGCGTTTACGACAACATTTCGACTTAAGTTACTTTTTGTAAAGTAATAATAATAATAATATTAATAATAATAATAATAATAATGATAATAATAATAACAATAATAAAATAAGACAAGATGCAGAAAATATCTCCCCACAACAAGGCATTGATACATTAAAACAGGAACTGTCCGTATACGCAGGCCGCTTGAGACCATACAAAACCAGTAATGCGAGGAGACAAGACAACGCTCTATTCCAAAAATCGGAAAAAGCTTTCTACAGGGCACCAAATGGTGGCGAAAAAGAGGAGGACAACACCCATCCAACAAAAGAAGCTATAGACCAATTCTGGAGGGATCAGCTAATCAGACCTACAAACTGCAACCTTAACGCTAGTTCGATTTGTGAAGTAAATGTAATCTTCCAGAACTACAACGAAATGCAACACGAACCATTCACGGCGGCAGAAATATCTGATACCACCAGGGTATAACTGAAAAGCGCCTGACCCAGATGGAGTACATAATTACTGGATTAAGAAATTCTGGTGCGCGCATGAGAAACTGGCTGCATTAATTAATGAAACTCTGAAATACCGCCCGGAAGCTGCCACCATTTTTCACTTAAGGAACAACGTATCTTTTGCCAAGAGACCGAAAGAATACACACGACCCATGAAAGTATCGACCAATCACCTGCCTCTCCACATTAAACAAGCTGATAACATCCTGCATTACCAAGAGAATTTTTTCCAACTATGAAGGATGCAACATTATAGCCCTACAACAGAAAGGGTGCACCAAAGGAGCCATGGGATGCAAGGAACAATTAATAATTAATTCAGTCATCAGCAATCATGCTAATTCAAAGCAAAGAAACCTATATACTGCCTTTGACTCCGTACCGCATGAGTGGCTCCTTTGCATATTAAAGATCTACAAAATCGATCCTTAATTTCTACTTCTACAGTACGCAATGGGCATGTGGAAGACCAAGATACATCTTAATGAGGGGACCACCAATGTTTCCACCGGCACAGTTCCAATAAACCGGGAAATATTCCAGAGTGATTCATTGAGTTCTCTGTGGTTCTGTCTAGAGATGAACCCTCTGTCTAAGCGACTATACTTCACAAGATATGGATTCAGTATCAACAACGGCAACCAAGAAGCAAGTAAAGTTAACCATCTTCTATATTTAATTTAAGAAACTAATGGCCGCTACAAGAAACCAACTAGACTAGTTGCTTAAAATAGTGGAGGAGTTCTTTAGTGATGTCGGAATACAGTGTCGCCTCGATAAATGTCGTACTCTCACCATGATAAAGGGAGAAATACAGCAAAGCCCGTTCGTTATGCGAGATGGCTAGGAGATTTGGAGAACGCGAGAACTACAAATACTTGGGGATGAAACAGGCTCAACGTATTAGTCATGCATCGATAAAGACAGATATAGGGGAGGAGTTTTTTAAGAGAACAAGAAGGCTGCTAAGGACGAAACTGAACAGCAAGAACTAGTTCAAAGCAATCAGCACCTACGCCTGCTCAGTTTTGTCCTACTCATTCGGCACTTTAGTGAGCGTGAGTAAGATCGAAGAGCTACAGCGCAAAATCAGATGTCAACTTACCAAAATACTTCTTAAACATCACCCAAGTGCGGTAGAGCGGACCACCCTACCACGACATTAAGGCGGAAGAGGACTGACAGATAATGGAAAAATATTGGATCGAGAAGTAACTAACTTGAGGGAGTACTTCCGCAAGAGCCCAAACTTTGGACCTACACCATGCTATTTGCGGGGCAGACCACTCTCAACTAGAAACTACATAATTAAAGACGACTCAGTACAGGCAGACAAATGCAGATACGGATGTCAAACGGCAGAAACGATCCAGCACATCACGGGATGCCAGATGTTTTTAGCAACAGAATACAAAGATAGGCATGACGCAGTGGCGAAGATCATACACCAGGGGTTAGCGGTAAAGCTACAGCTTGTCCAAAACGTAACCAAGGTTCTGGAAAACCTTAGAATGCTAGACGTACCCCAGGATATCTACAAGGATATGCAGAAAGCAGTGCTACTTTCAACAAGCCGAACAGTCAAGAAGTATATGGGCAACCAAAGAAGAACACTACGGGCCCAATAACACGGAAGGGCCCGCACAGAGCTCATTCCTTTTGATATGGGTGATTTCTGGGATGAGTGAATGTTCCCCGTAGAGGGAGTGCATGACAAGTCTCGCGACCTGTCAGAAAATCATAATAATAATAACAATAATAATAGTTATTTTTACTAGTACGGTATGAGCTTCATTGCAGTAACGAGTGGGGAATATTGGTACGACGAGGTCGTAGACCGAGTCGTAGTAACCACACGAGTGCTGTAATGAGCCTTACCGTACGTGTGATATACAACATTTTATATAAGACCCAGAATTTTGTTTTTTTATGATTTTTTTTTATGTATTTTTGGGTTGCTTTCTTTAGTAACTAAAAAGTGATGACATGTCTCACCTCAACTAACTATTTTCTCAGCTGAAAAATAGTATATTATATTTACTTACTTCTACTTTTTTTGGATTTTAACTTTCTCGGTAGAACTAGCTCACGCCGTCCATGCGGTTCATGCGCCACTATATGCATTTTCTTCTTTTTAGGCTTGTTGGAAGGTTTCGGCTCAAATGGTTTCTGAGCAGCATAATTTTTTTTCCAAGCAAGCTTCCTAATGATCATAAAATGATCCTTTAGAGGTCGTCCCGTTCTTTCGCCTACACAGTTCTCTATGGCGTCTGAACATTGCATTACACCCATAGCGAAGTTTTCTGGTTTTTGGCGTTTGGGGACCAATCGCGAGTTTTGAACCAGGCCTAAAGAAAAAAAATGTCTTTTTATATCATTTTAATTAGGTACTTTCTATTTCTTAAAACAAGAAAAAGTTAATAATCATGCTGTATTAGATAGATTGGAAGTTTAGATCTTTACAGTACTCCATAGGATTGCGTCAAATTTCAGAATAATTTCTGTTGCCCTAATGATTATGTTCCGTTGACAATATTAAATATAATACATTATTCTATATGATAGAAGAAGCAATATAGTTCTTATATGTGGACTGTGAGTTAGATCTGATCTTTTACTCCTCTTACGACCTAAGGAATGGGTTTGGATGATGGCAATTTTCTGTGGATCAGGCTGAAGTTTTTTTATTTATTGTTGCTTTTTAGTTATTTTTAATTTTATTGTTTAAATTTATATCTGATGCAGTTTGTCGTTTCTCTAGGGTGGTAGTCTGTATTTAGCTCTGTGTGGTGCGTATGTATGTGATTCTGCGATTAGTAAATTGTCCGTCCGTGTCTAGTATTTTGTTATTATTTTAACAAAGTATTCATCTAGTATTTTCAAATGAATGTCGTTGTAAAGAACTCGTGTCGGTGTGTGTCTACGTGCATTTGTAATGATCCGTAATGTTCTACTTTGAAAAACTTGTAACTTTTTGTACTTAGTCTTATTTATGGTACACCAGGTCAGTATACCATAGGTCAGTACCGGTTTCAGTAAAATTCTGTACATGTTTGTCTTCGCCCTTGCATCTGTTGGACTCTGGTGGTTTATAAGGGGGTAAAGTGCACAAAGTTGTTTATTGGCAAACGGTAAGGGGGCATCTGCGTGCGCGTTTCACGCCAACTTTTTATCGAAAACGAGCCCAAGATATTTGACTATGTTTTCTATGGACTTTGTCTATTCTTGACCTTATCTCGGCTTTCTGGTAGTGTCACTCGTGCTTTCGATAAAAAGATGGCCTGTATTTTGGCCTCGTTTAGACGAAATTTTCAGTCATTTAACCATTTTTGAAGTAGATTTATGTGGCGTTGCAAACGTGAGATTACCAACCACGGTTGCCTCGAGGTGGCAGTAATCGCAGTATCGTCATCACGCAAATAGAGTTTTGTTTGTGGATGCTTAGGTATGTCGCCAGTGTAGATATCGTATACGACTGGCGCAAGAGGAGACCCCTGTGTCTTCGAGAATGAGAATAGAAATAATATGATTTTGATCAAGTAAGGCCATATGGGCAAGGTCTTGCGACGCCCGACGGCGCCAAAGCCTTAAAGGCGCCTGGCCTTCAACACAAATTAGCACATAACTAAAAAAAATGATCTATGAATAACGGTGGTGACAATGGATTTTCCACCAACACCGACCGCCGGTCGGCGACCAGTACCAGTGGTGAAATTTTAGCACTCCTCTTCCTGTGGGGGCGCGAAAGTCCGCGTGCGTTGGGCGCGCTGCCTGGTTTCAACTTGCAAAATTTTGCGTGTTCGTAATCGATGTAGCCGGTTAATTTTTCATTCTTGTCTTGATAAGCACATAAGACGTATAGAGTGCCTTATTTGCTATTACGTATTTACCGCAATTGTGAAAAATAATTACAAATAAGGTAAGTAAGAGATTAAGTAAATTAATTAACAGGGATGCAAATAACTGCTTTTGTTTTAATAACTTTTGTTTATAAGACAAATAAGGCTTAATGTTTAATATTTTTATTAATTTTGTTCAGATGGCCAGAAAAGAGAAAAATAAATTGTCTGGTTACCAAAACTTGCTTAACAAGCGAAAACGGGAGAAAATCAATTTCAAAATTAATTAGTAACTTTTTTCCAAAGACCACACAAGACATTACTTCTGATAACATTGATTTTCTACATTCAACAAAATCTAACTTGCCATCAGAATTAGAAAAGCAAGCTAATGAGGATGAATATCCAAAAGAGTTAGATCCTAGAACGTTTCAGTCAGTGTCGGTACCATCATGTTCGAGTAAGCAAGACGAATTACCCGAAGAAGCGCCCCTTTCTAAGGATCCAGGATCCAGGTCCTTGGCCGAGTGTATTGTCAATCCAGGTGCAAGAACTTGTCGAAAAAGGTTCAATGCATTATCAAAATAGAACTATGTATCCTAAAGACAAAGGTGGACGTAAGTTTTCCGATATATATTTTACTCGAATTGTGTAAAATGGTGAAAAGGTTCAGCGTCATTGGTTGCTATATTCTATTGAAAAAAATGCAGTTTCCTGCTTCTGCTGTAAAATATTCAATGACCCCAACCCCAACAATCCATTGACTTTTAAAAACACTAAATTAAGTAACCAAGACGGTTTCAATGATTGGCATCATTTAAGCGAACATTTGAAAATCCGCGAAAAAATTTCCACATTTCAAAATTTACATGTCTGGTCAGATTTACTAGAAAGATTAAAAACTAATCGAAGCGTTGATTCGGAAATGCAAAATTTATTAAAAAATGAAACTAAACATTGGTACAGTGTCATTGAAAGAATAATTTATACTATTCAATTTTTGGTTGAACAAAACTTGGCTTTTCGTGGTCCTAGTAACACATTATTTAAAAGAAATAATGGAATTTTTTTAAAATGTATAGAAATTATAGCAAAATTTGATCCAGTCATGTCTGCACATATTAATGGATCTCGAAAAAATATTCCACTTTACCTTTCAGATAAAATTCAAAACGAGACCATTAAATTAATAGGTGACAACATAAGAAATAATATTTTAAAGAAGTTGAAGAATCAAAGTATTTTTCTATATTACTTAATTGTACTCCTGATGTGAGCCGCCAGAAGCAGATTTTTGTTTGCCTAAGATACGTTAATTTAAAAAACAATAAATTTTGTGTCGAAGAACGTTTTTTAACATTTCGTCTTATAAGTGATACAACAGGTGAAGGTCTAACCAACTCTTTACTAAAAACTTTGGATAATTATGGTTTAGACATTTATAATATGCGCGGCCAAGGTTATGATAATGGTTTAAATATGATGGGTAAACATTAAGGTGTACAAAAAGGAATTTTAGACATTAATCCACGAGCTTGTTGTAACCACAGTTTAAACCGTGTCATAAACGATGCTGTGAAATGCAATATTTCTGGTATACATTTTGTTTTAACTGTTCTAGAATTTTATAATTTTTCTTTTGTCTCAACCCATCGGTGGGAGAGAAGGGTGGTAATTTTAGCTCAATATTATAATATTGGTTAAAGGCGCATTATTTCGCACGACGGCGCCGAAAATACTTGGCGCGTCCCTGAGAGGCATACCTAGCTGTATTGTCAAGCCATTATGCCAGACATTGTCAATAGTTTTGGAAATATCGAAAAACACTGCCCCCATTGAAAATCGACCATTTAACCCTTTCAGAACATTAGCCGACAATCTATTTGTCTGGCGCCCCATGCAATGAGCAGCTCTAAATCCGACCTACTCTGGTGATTAACCCAACTAACTCTTTTGTAAATCGTCATTGTCCTACACAAAATCGTTAAACCGATAAAGTATAAGTTTTTTAACTCCTTTACCTTGACTGATGGGTCTATAACTAGCTGAGCTATCCTGAGTCGAGTTAGACGAGTATAAAGTGCTACTTTAGCTTTTTTGCAAGCCCTCGGAAAATAACCCCTTTCGATTATAACAATGATAAGTCCACAACTGTATTTTGTGGCAGATCCTTTAGTGCTTTATTTTTAGTGCCGTTAAAGCCAGGCGCGTTTTTCACATTGGTAATTTGCATATTTAAAGCTACTATTTCGGTCCAATATTTTGATTCTCATTCATCCTGACGCATATTTTTATAAATTTGGACTGTTCTGAAGATGCTCGCATCTCTCTGTGAGTCGCTAGTTGGATTTATGCCCGCGAACAATTCAGCTTTCTCCAATGGCTCTGTCAGAGAAAGCAATATACTCAAGTATTGATCTAGAACTTTCTTACCTTCTTCAAATTCACAGCATAAGTAAGTGGTTAAAGCTTTGTCTGCAAGAACCACCAAATCTTCGGGGTCTAAACCTAACGCCTTGTTGATGTCATTCAAACCACCTTCGTACTGGCTAACCCTAGCTCTGGCCCTTGCCCTTCCAATCAATGCCCTCTTGTCAGTGGGGGTTTTCTTAAGAGCTTCATCGAAGTATCTTAGAGACCCTTCGTATTGTTCAAGCCTAAAGTAAATTAAAAATAGTTGGGCAAGAAAAAAGGCAAAATCCACTTCAAATTGGGAATTGCTTGATTACCTTGACATGTAGTAGCCTATTTCACGAAAGAGCGTTTGAAATCCATAAACTTCTGCAGGTTTTCCATATTGAGTCATATTTAAAAATCGCTACAAAAATAAAAATATGGTAAAATACTTAAATTAAATGTTCTTTACCGCTATATTTGTCACTTGTAAGTCATAATGTTGCCATAGTAAGCAGGAAGCAGGTAAACTCAAATCGATGTAATCAACAATAAAAATCAGTTTTGACAAATAACCACACGGTTAAAAGATTATTTTCCACTAGGAAACATTACTCAAAATTAAAGCAGCATTTTTTTGTGGCATATGCAGATAAAATTGTTTTAAATAAGTAACCAGTGTACTATATCCAATTTTGATAACGGGAACGATTTTCTTCGACGTCTCGAAAGCTTTTTATCAAAAGCTGCGGCCTGACCTTAAAATTGATAAGACTGGGGGCTCTCAGTAATCTTCTTAAAATTATTGCTTCCTTTTTAGGAGAGGAGAAGTTTTGCAGCCTCGTTAGAGGGCGCGCTTTCTAAGATCAAACACATCAGGGCGGGAGTCGCGCAAGGGTCTCCTCTTGCTCCGATGCTGTACCATATACACTTTTTTGATATTAAGAGCGACAGATTTTACGAGCTCTTCTTATTTGCTGAGGACACTGCAATTACTTCAGTTTTAGAACAATCGCGGCTGGTAGTGGCTAGATTGCAGAGGCACATACGAGTTTTGAAAAAGTGGCTTTCGAGGTGGACGATTCGCCTGAATCCTGCCAAAACAAAGGACTTTTTGTGTTAAAGAGCAGAGTTAGAAGATCCGAGACTAGGCTCTTGGTTAAGAAATTTGTTTTTGATGAGAGACTAAATTGGAGAAAGAACTTGAGGAATTGAGATTAAAAAAAGTTATTAAATTAACGATTAATGATTAACATATAAACGTTCGTAATGCTATGTTAGCATTTATGCAAAAAGGTAAACAAAATAAAGAAAAATTACTGTCTTTTTTAGTTTGCATAAATTCACCATGTCATCCAAATTCACGTCCAGATACTTAACTTCGTATTGTTTGCTGGTTACCAATAACTAGCACATAGTCTTACTTCTTGTTGGTAAAATTGGCATAATTCGACTTCACCTTATCTTGATGAACGATTTCTTTGTCCAACTGGTGACATTGTTGGCGGCTGCTTGTAATTCGACTGCCGGTCGGAACAAATCTTTTAGAGATCAGAGTATTCTTCACCATCTTTGACACAAACATATTAAGAAATACAGTTGCACAGATCTCTCTTTCTTTATAATATGCTGTACCGATTACCTCTGTGCATCTGATCTTTTGTCGACTATTTCTTGTAGAAACCTTGCTGGTAACATCAAATAAGCTGCCTTGCGTTAACGATGGGCTTGAGGCGTTCTAGCCGAAGCTTTCAGAATAATTTGAACATAATCGGCAACTGGGATATTGATCGATATGGCTTTCGGTTTTCAGGTGGTTTGCCAGATTTGGAAATCATTATAATGATGTTGGAGAGTTCAGCGGGTGTTGCAAGGGTGAATATCGTACCGTCTCTGTTAACAATTTGTGGGATTTCTTCCATGCTAGCAGAGTTATGTGTGGGATTAAAATGGACAGCAAATATATCGACCTTTTCTTCATCCCTTTGAACATAATTCATCAGTTGGTAAGATGTGGAGGCTGTTGTTGCCTGCTACTCACATCATTATATTTGCCTATTTTACCTATTGCAGTTTTGCATAGTTTAAGGACGAGGGGACGTTCATACCTCGCCTGTTCGTATGTTCGAAGTGTAATATGAATATGTGATGGTCTTTAAGAAAACTGCATTAGGTATAGCATGACGTCGTTCTTCACCTATTCGAAGATAGAGGCTCTGCCGAGGGGTCTGATGTCAAGTCAAAGCATTTCTCAATGCTGACATACAAGGATGCCATGTTACGCAGGACGGAAAAGTCAATTCAACTTTGCAGTTCTCCTCTATCCGTAGGCCAGTACCAACGCAACGTTGGTGTGCCGGGAAAACCAGAATTAAATTTAATTCGAAACGCACACACTTTAAAAAAATTTACTAATAAAAGTTTCAAATATAGAGACACTAAATTTCGCTGTAACTGTAACTTCAGGGTGAAGACAAATCAGGGATCAAAATAGACCTTTCTCAATCTACTTCCTATCGGTTCCTCTTTTGAACAATTTGTCGTCGATAAGAACTGGTTATTTCCAGACGCACGTGCCTAATAACCACAAAAGGACCCCTCAGATTGCAGTCAACAATAAGACAGTTGACATGGGGCGGTATTTGAGGAGTCGTAGAATAAATGTGCCGGCAAGTAGAACACGTACAAGCGGGGGATTTCATTTTTATTATCGTTTTAATCGAGCTTATAGCTTTTGTTTTAATTTTATACACAGAAGGTTAACCCCACTGGCGTAGCACATACGTTAAAAAAAAATAACAGAACAAGGGCAATTCCATTCCCTTGAATTGATGAAAAACAGGTAACTTTAAAAATAATTACTTTAGATATGAGACATGTGTATTAAATTATTGTCGGATTTAAGAGGATGAAAAGCTGAAGCATTAAAATATATGGGTTGTCTCATTGAAAAAAGTGAAATATTATGTTTGAGAAGTAGTCGTTTCATTCCATGCGTTTTGAACACTCTATACATGTATGCTATTTGACAACAAATAAATGAAATATTGTTAATACAGTTGATGCAAAACAAAAACCGATGCACGTTATCAATTAGCTGATAATAAAGTCCGTGAGAAAACACGAGGAAATTAAATTTGGGCAAAAAGTATTAAAACTTTATGCGATATTAAATTTACTACAAACTTAAAGTATTCTTCTTTGATACGAACCCACTAACTTTAATTGTTTTGTGCTTCTGTGTTACTGTGCCGTCTATTTTTTAAGAAAAACTAGAGATCTTTTTATAAATAGCACTAAAAAACTGTTTTTTTTTAAGAACAACAAAAGTGCGCATACATATCTCTGTCGATTACGTTGTTTACTTTTGTGAAAACTGCCGAAGCATTTAAATAGCCGGTGCAAAGAGCTTATAGCTTGTTTAATAAGCTATTTTCAGAAAGAACTTAACAACAATGACCAATTGTTACGGTTGACAGCAGTTGTAAATGTGTCAAGATTGGATAAAAGCTCTATCCGTGACACCATTTATGGAATGTATGAAACAAGTAAGTTGTATTACTCAAAAACTAACATTTTACATTGGTTATGCTTAAGCTGTAATTTTGTTTAAAACATCATGTAACTTTGATAACTTTAAGTAAGAAATTAAGAGACAGAAAACGTTTGATGGTTGTCTTAACCCTTTAAGAAGCCTCTTAAAGGAAATATGCTTCGGATGGGAAAAAGATGAACCGATGCGAGGGCTTATGGAACTTTCCCATGTAGTTTTCAAACGATTGGTATTTTTGAAAGAATATATTAAAGAAAAAGAGGCATCCTTGTACCAATTCGTTTTCTTGGATCAAACATGGATTTTTCAGAATAGTACCATTGGTCGATCTTGGCAAGATAAAAATAAAAAAAGTGTTAGATCTACTAAAGTTGATGGTAAAATGTATTATGCAGTAAACAAATATATAAACTTATAAAATTTTTGTATATTTACCTTTATTTGTGAAAAAAAAACTGTAATTCCCTCACTCGGATATTTTGGTTACAAGCTGGCAACACTGTCGATATCTGACGTCACTCCAAGGGTATGACGCGCATCGGTTTTTGTTTTGCATTAAGTATATATATATATATATATATATTCAGTTGTCTGTATTAGTAGGTACTCTGTACTGTAAATTAAAATAATTGATTTAAAGTATGAAAAATATTGTTGTTTTGTAAAAATTGGCAATTTTCTAAAAAATATAGAATAACTTAATTTCGGTTCAGAATTTTATAAGTATTATATGTACTGGGTGACCCACTCTCAACGTAGGATTTCATAGCATCTAAACTACTCAAATTTTTAATATTTTTCAAAAACAGGGTCATAGAGAGACATTATATAGGCCTACAGTTTAAAATTATTTTGAAATCTACCGGATGTCCCAAAAAGAAGATCCATAGCAAGGTTATATTTTTTTTAAATGGAACACCATATATCTTACAATATTTTTGGATTCTACATAAAATAACAATTATTTTTTAGTAAGTGCATTATAAGTCCAAACTTAATAGTTTCTGAGATATCGAGTTTTGAATTTCTTCATTTAAAATGGTTAGTCCAGGCTCAAAACCAATAACACGTTAAAGAAAAGGTCGGTGCACATAAAGTTTTTCATTATTTTTCTAGGTGATCATTTATTATCGTTATTTCTTGGGTAGAGAAATTTCATTTCCCATTAGAGACTTGAAATAAATAATGACGATTTCTCAAGTTAGTAGTAGAAAAATAATTTTTGCTCGCACGGTGCAATAAAGTAGCTTTATTTTACTATAATTTCTAATAGTAGTACGTCTTAGAGCAAAGCGGCTTGCATGTCCCTATCTTACTTTTTTATTATCTTCCTAAAAATACAAATTTCCGGTTAAACCGAAAGTACCATATTTCCGCCTTTCGAGTCATATCCGGTTTAACAATTAAATGTCTGGGCTGGAATTTATGGTGCTTGTGTTGTCACTGTCGGTGTCGATGCCGCATTAATAGAAATTCTTGAACATAACGTGAATAAGTTGACCTTTTAACAAAATCACTATGCCATTGTTGTTCGTCAGTATATTTGAACGAAATGTTTGCTGGCAGATGGATCGACCGAAGAGAAGCAGTAGAGTGGCCCGCAAGGTCACATAAAGAGTAAAATTTTTAAAACTCTTTAAATCTTTAAATTATTTACGTCAACGGATTATTGATGAATGTCGCAACGTTACGCTTGAAATACTCCAGAACGTCCGAAACCGTTTTGAACACAACCTCTATTACTCAATAGAAGCAGGAGGCCAGTAAAATAAGTACATTTTAAATGTACAGGGTTATCCAACACCAAGACTAGACAAGGCGATTTTTTGACTTTTCCTGTACTTTTATAAAAAAACTGAAATAGCCATCTTAAGTCATTTTCTCCCGCGAATTCGAATATCTTCAGCAAAAAACAATTGAACATCAAACAAAAGTACTAGGGGTCACTTTGATATTTTTTTAAATGGGATGCCGTATTTTTAATGAGCTTATCCGATTTCTCATATAAATTTTGATCTAAAATGTTGGATTTTTAATTTTTTTTTTTTTTTTTTTTTATTTTTAACATTTTCCGAATTTAAAACTGAAGAAAAAAGGCGTTTTTGAATTAAAAATCCAACATTTTAGATCAAAATTTATATGAGAAATCGGATAAGCTCATTAAAAATACGGCATCCCATTTAAAAAAATATCAAAGTGACCCCTAGTACTTTTGTTTGATGTTCAATTGTTTTGTGCTGAAGATATTCGAATTCGCGGGAGAAAATGACTTAAGATGGCTATTTCAGTTTTTTTATAAAAGTACAGGAAAAGTCAAAAAATCGCCTTGTCTAGTCTTGGTTGGATAACCCTGTACATTTTTTGTACCATCCGCCTTTTGTAAGGTTACCACTATCAAAAACTTGAAGCTAAGGGAGAATGACTTTTTTCCCAAAGTTAAAAATATTTTTCAATGTTGAGTTCTGTTATATTTAGAAGGACCCTCAAACAATTAACGGTGTTATACAAAACCAAATTACGTCCTAAACAATAATCGGGTGCCAGTATTCACCTTAGGATAACCTAAAATAAACTGCGACAAGGCAACCTATCCACCCTTACTCTGGCAACCCTACGCCCTGGAGGATGTTCTTCAGACACCCCTTAGCTAGTTCAACTCAGGGTAGGTTCGCTATTTTGTTTCTAGTTTGAAAGGTTTAGCACTCTTATAAGTAAGTTATAGTCAAATCCTGAAGGCGCCACCCTAGTTTTATTTTACTTATAAGCCTTTAAATGTTCTAATCGGTATACCCTAGCTTATTATAAGCTCTCATTCACTCAAGCCCTCAATGTCACTCTATTTAAAATTTTCGCAGAGGCCAATACAAATATTTATTCTTAAGGTGGTGTTAAGCCCTTGGTTACTTGGTTTTATAAATGCAAGCTCCTCTTACTTTGGTGGACAATAGATACTTAAAGTTAAAAGATGAATAAATGAAATGAAATATTAAAGTCATAGTACTAGGTTTGACAATAAAAGTTCTGAAAGTTTAAATTTACGAAGTTATCGATAAAAGAAAGCAAAAAGTCAAACCCTGTTTGACAGGGTCTTGCACAAGACGGCAACTGTCAGACCTACACTGTAAAAATGACTGTTCAGTCTGATCTGGCAGCCACATAGACCTACATCCAGGACATTGCCTGTGTCTAGGAATTTCCGCAAGGTCTGTGCAATAACCTTTCACAACTAACTAAATCTACCATCAGAGCATTCTTAAAGTACAATACAGAATCTTACGAGTACCTGTGGTTACTCGATAAGTATACTTGGCATAGATAAATTAAAATGTCAAAGTTACAAGTCTTAAATTTAGAAGAATCAAATGGCCTTTAGCCGGGAAACAATGACAAGAATTAGTCACCCTATCTATGGGAACTAACCTCTTATAATAACATAGAAAACTAACGGCGACCGAAGTCTACCCACGAGACCAAGCAAAAATTAACCAGAAGTCGCTGTGAAAACGCACAGAAACTGTTAGTCTGACACTGACCTATTATCGATTTTCTTAAAACACAGCTCATTTACAACATCCGAGACATTTAACCTACATCTCAAATAGAAGAAGTTATTTTTATTGATAACTAATAACTACTCATCAATTAGAACAAAGATTTGAAATCAAATCTGTCTGCAAGTAGTATCAAATGATGAACAGAAGAAATCAATCAATTTAGCTATGTCTTACAAGATACAAAACATTCCTGAAATATAAACATCAACAAAGGTTTGAAACTAAACATAATGAAAATTTTGGCTATTACAGGTAACTTAATTAACAATTAATGTTTAAGGTGAGAGTCTACATACCTATGTATTTTAACAATTTAAAACCGAAAACTTAACAGAGATAATCAAACTTATGAAATGCAATTTTCGAACTGTCAGACTTCTTATTTAATTTATAAATTTAATTAATTAAATTTAAAACGTATTTTCTTAAAAACTACTGCATCAATCCAAGAAACTTGGAAGCGTTAAAAAGAGAATTCAACCGGCCTTTAAAATGAGGAATCACTTGACTTCTAATCCTATTTAAAATTTAAGGATTGGAGCTTTCCTCCCGAGGGGCTTGAAGTTACAAGGTTGAAAATATGCGCAAAAAATTTTCCCCTCGAAATAAAAATCGACGAAACGATTTTCTACAAACGATAAAACATGAGAAATCAGCCTTGTTTCGTTTTCATTGGCTCACCATGTATACAGGGTGTTATTTACGTACGTGGCCAAACTTTAAGGAGTGATTATTTTAGTGATTCTACGACGAAAAGTCTGTATAAACATAGGTCCGGTAGTGCTTGGTTTTCAAGATACAGGGTGTCAAACTTTTAAAGAAAAATAGTTTTTTTCGTAAATGTCTAAATAATCCTTTGTCCGATTTTGTTCAAATATCGCAGTGTTATTTAGAGTAGTAAGGAGCTAATTTAGCCCTGACTAGATTAAAATTTTTAAGTTCAGTGGTGTCTCGGAAGACACCTTAACTAAGATTTTTGACAAAGACAATGTGCGCCATTAATTGTTTTGCCATTTTTGTATAATTTTCGCATTAGGCAACTAAATCTACAACTTTTTTATTTTTAGCATTTTTTTTTGTATCTTGCTTTGTTTTTTAGAAAAACATAAAAACCACTTTATTGCATGTTCCTGGGACAACATAAAAAATTTTTCTTCACTGGGTTTTGAAACATTTTAAAAAAATTCCTAAGTAACATAAAGACGCAAGCTAATATAACGTTGAGACTTGGTAACAGTTTTTAAACAAAAAACAAAACAACAAAACAAAATCGGACAAAGGATTATTTAGATATTTATTTATTTTTAAGTTAATTTTGCCAGTGGCGTGCACAGTGGTAACGTTGGAAATTAAAAAAACGAATAAACAAGAGAAACGCTTTTTTAAAACCACACTCAACCAAATGGTATGTTTTTTATTTAGTAAGAACATATCGTCACCATAATTACATAAGGTCGTATGTTCAAATTAGTAGTGTTGAGATAAATAAACTTGTAAAATTGGAAAGTTTCACTGTACAATATCTTCGCATTAATGTGAAATATAACTGATTTGATTTTGGATTCATTATCAAGAGTTATATTTTTTACGTTACCGTTGTCAAAAAACTAATTTATTCAAGAAATTTTGAAAAATTAATTCACATACGACCTTTTATAAGTAAAAGTGAAATTAGGTAAGTTGTTATTTACGACTTTATGCCTCATGTGCAAGGTTTTTGTTATTCCAAAAAATAATAGAAATTCGATAAAAAAAACATGAAAAATAAATAACTAATCCCTACGAAACTTTTGATAGTATAATGGCTAATATTTTTAAGGTAAAAGTGAATATATTCTAGCGGTGATATTGATAGATACTTTGCTAGGCGTAGTATATACCTAGTAATAATAATATTATTATTATTATTGATAATAGTGGTAATAATAATAATAATAGTAATAGAAGAAGCAACGCCAAGGAGTCAAACAAGAACCAGTACTTCGACCACCGAAGGTGCTGCGCAAGAGCTACAACCAGTGCTTGCCCAAGCGGGACGTCCTAGACAGCGCATGATGTGGACAACAGCCATTAATGAAACTATAATGCGTACTTTTTACAGAATGACACAACTAGGACAAGATACGACCGGATACCGTCAAAGACTGTACGCTGGTTTCTGCAATACATACCTTCAACTCCAAGTCTCAGAGCGAATAGTAGTAGATCAGTACAGAGTAATACTCAGAAATAGACTCATTTCAGAGACCACATTAAACATAATTAAGAGAGAAATTGAACGAGAAATCCAAGAATAAGAAATTGGCGAAGAAAATGCAAGAAATACAACAGAAGCGCCACAACCCGAAGACCAAGAAAATGAACAAGCTGAATTACAACCTGAAGATCGAGACCAGCAAGAAGAGCAGCTGATCGAGAACCCACGAGAAAACTATCAGCTCGTCGGAAAGCTGGCTATGGACATCAGAAGAGCTGAAATGAAATACGAAGGCACAGATCCACTGTGTAAACCACCATTACCCAAGCTAAACTTCTCGAAAAAACTAGCAGCCACACTAGAGGTAATGAACAACAGAATCCTACCAGAGTATGTTACAAGAGCAACATCATTGGAAGCAATACATACAGTAATATACTGGGTAGCATTAGCAGTAGCCAAATCAACTGGAGCGAAAATAAAGCAAAATGACCACCAGGCAAGAACCGAAGCCCAAATTCCCGCATGGCAGCAAAGAATCCAGAGGAAAATGGAAGCGCTCAGAAGAAGTATTGAACAACTTCAATCTTACATAAGTGCAGTCAGATTAGAAACAGTACTACGATCTGTAGAAGCTACAAGGACTCAAAACAGGATTCACTCGAGACAAGATGCAGAAAATATCTCCCCAGCGAATATGTAATATGTATGCACATGCGACTTTATGTGATACTCATATGACTAATGTGCTACTGATTCTCGTATATTATGTTCACCTGACTGTACATACGACCATCTTCCATATTGTAAAACTTATTTTGGCACATACGTGATTTGAGTATTGGTAGTTTTCAGATTTTTCCGTTAAAAATCACTTAAAACCTTCAGTCATATTGTACAATGGATTATTTTTACATATGTTGCTGTTAATATCTCAGAACATTAAAAATTTCACATACGACCGACCTTATGTTATTATGATAGCGATATTTAACAATAAGTAACACGAAATTTAAATAGTTTCCGAATATGTCATCCTTTAACTTCAATGCAAGTATGACCTCGTCTTAACATCGATTGCCGAACACGTTGAAATATTTCCGGCGTATGTCTTATCTGATTATATGAAAACCGTAAAGACGAATTTCGTTAAATTTTAATTGCATGCCCATGTACAACAATAATATCAGTTTTAAATTATTCATAACACAATTTTTTTTTTATAAATTGCAATTAAGTGATTCTTATGTTTTTCTCAAAAACCAAGCAAGATACGAAAAAAATGTTAAAAATGGAAAGTTGTAGTTTTAATGGCCTAATGCGAGAAAAATACAAAAATTGCAGGAAATTCAGTAGCGCACATTTTTTTCTGTCAAAAATCTTATTTAAGGTGCGTTTCGGGACGCCACTGTACTTAAAATTTTTAATCTAGTTAGGGCCAAATTAGCCCCTTACTACCCTAAATAACACTGAGAAATTTCAACAAAATCAGCTAAAGGTTTATTAAGATATTTACGAAAAAAACTATTTTTTTTAAAAGTTTGACACCCTGTATCTTGAAAACGAAGCATTACTGGACATATGTTTATATATACTTTTTGTCTGAGAATTACTCAGGAATCACCCCTATAAGTGTGGCCACGTATTTAAATAACACCTAGTATAATTTTCTCTTTCTAAAGCACCTTACACTTATTAAATATAAGACAATTTTAGATCTTCATAGGCGGACTCGCTCGACTCCAATAATATTTTTGTCGTATTTTCCGATAAGCAATATGCCATTAAATACTAAAGTTATAAGATTTCTTTGTAGTTCGTCTCCCAATTTCTAAATCTCCCGCACCTACTAACATCTACTAATAATTAAAGTTACATTATTCCGAACACCCTGTAAACAGAAACAAAATACGCCGGATAGAATAATCTTTGTTTAATATGCGTTTCTTATACAAAACTCTTAATAGCATAGTGATGTAAATAGCCTTTAGAAAATCAACTTCACGAAATCGAGTTGTTAAAGACCGGAGTCTTTAACCGGGGTTACTTAAGGGTTAAAACCAGAGAATCCTGTTTTGACGTCCTCGTGCCCGAAGTAAAAAAGGGCCCAGCAGCTGCATCCGTATAACGCACGTGCACGATATAAATGGCATTTGACTCATGTATGGCGTTAAATCCCAACTTTAGCATTTATTATTGGGGAAATATTTTTCTCTCTAATTTAAAAGAAAACCTCAACAATCCTTAACAATAATTCCATATACAGGGTAGGGTGTTCCTTAATGATATGCAAATCTTTAAGGGGTGAATCTACATGAAAAATTAATGATATCTAAAGCTTTATAAACTATGGTCCGTTACGAAAATACGGATTGTTAAAATTTTAGGAAAAAAATGAAAATTAATTAATATTTTCGAAACTACTTGAGATATTTCAGCGATATTTAGTACTTAAGTTTATTCGAATTTTAAAAGAATAAGTATACAGGATGAGCCAGAAAGTCGTTGAAAAACATAGTTCATTTTTTTTAATGGAATGATATCTTAGCATACACTGAAAAAATAGAGGGCTTTGGCCCAAAATCCCCAGCGCTCTTGGGTTGCTTTTGAGCGCCACTTCTTGTAGACAACAGAAAATATTTGGCTTTAAGCGAATGTTATTTGAATTAAGAGAATTTATATTGGAACAAAAGAAATGGTTCTCTTGAAACAAAAACGAATTTATCTTGGATGTTTTTTGCTCCAGACAAGATCCAAAGATCTCGTCTTAAAATCGCGGAAATTATAAGCATTCCATTCAAGAGATAAATGCATTGAATTCATATCTAAAGATCTTGCTTTAAAATCCTAGGCGCTGTTGGGAAAAGACCGCGTGATTTTGAGAAGTGAAGTTTTATTTAGCGCAAGACAAAAACGAAAAAGTTCAGATTTCCAGTCGGCCGCTTTTGGCCCAAGAACAACAATCTCCACTACAACTCACAATTTGGTACGATGCGACACTGACACAGGTGCATCTGGCCGCCTGGTGGCAATTATTCCGTAGTCTGTGCGCGTCATTTGAATAGAAGTGGGTGTAGTTTCGTGTGTGCAAAGGGTACAGTACAATGGCGCCGGCAAAAGAATTTTTAGACCAGTTCCATCTGAGCCATTTGCTAAAACGCTAAGGTTGTTTATTATCCTTTAATAAGTTTAATAGAGATAACCTTTATTTGAAAATGTAGACTATACCGGGTGGTGCACCGCCAGACTGGCCGAAGGTAATCTCATGTAAATATTGCTACCTTCAAATATTGGCTCTCCTAATAATTTTACAGTAAAATAGGATTGGACTCTTTTGAAGTCTAATACAATTCTGCTGTAAAACTATCAGGGAAGCCCAATTTACATGGGATTTTCTATGGCCATCACTTAGGCGGTATGTTTTGTGAAGTCGTTTTTTTATACAAAATATGTATAAACAATTTCTATTTTTGTAATAAATTCGTTTTCTAAATATCAGGTTTTTTTTCGTTTTATGGTATCTCTTTTAAAACTTAAAAAATTGCCTGAGGATGGTTTCACTACAGGCCAGAACTAATCTCTTGGAACAAAAGCAATTTTTTTTTAAGCCTAGTCCGAAAGCTCTTGGCACTAGATATTTAATGCTATTGGACCCAGAGAAAGATTTTAAATTAAAACCAATGCCGTATCTGGAACAAGAATAATTCTTTTAAGCCAAGCCCGAAAGCTCTTGGTACTAGATATTTAAAGCTATGGATCAAGAGAAAGATCTGAGGTCAAGAACAAATTTGATGTGGTTGTTCTTAGAACAATAATTTCGATATTGAACCAATATAATAGGCTATCTTCATAAGAAATATTCCGCGATTGTTTTTAAGAGAGTTAGGGATTTGGTTTAAGGGACTTGGTTCATGGGATTTATTTTTTTCAGTGTATTTATGTATTTTACATAAAATAACAGTTATTTTTTTATAGGATGCATTATAAATCTAAACCTAATAGTTTCCGAGATATCGACTTTTGAAAAAGCTTCTAGCTTTCTAGTCTCAGAAACGGATTACATATCCCTCTCTTACTTTTTATTATCTTCCCAATAGTGTCAACTTCCAGTTAAACTGGATGTAACTCGAAAGTCGGAAATATAATATTTCCTAACCAACCTATAAAAAATATTGTACATAGTTTTATCTGATATATTGAAAAAGTCCCCTTGCAAGCAGACAAAAAGAATACTCGTTAGGCTTTAACATCTGCATATCTGCACCGCCATCAACCGACATGGTGAAAGAAGATACAATATCGTACAATACTCTTGTTGTAAATAACTATTACAGAAATACGTATTTTATTTTTTAATACACTGTATTATGTTTATTAACAATGTTGCATAATTACTTTAAAAATCCTTTATTGTACAGTATAATATGACATATAGTTACCACGACCTAATTATAAAATATTTTTATAATAAATATATAGATATTAAATTCAGAAATAATTTTATTTTATTCCAAGAAAATGTCTATTAAGTACTATAGATTTAATATAAATGTTTGTTTATTTTAGTAATAAAAAGTATTTAAACATTTTAATATGCAGGTTGTTACCTAACTACGGTACGAAACTTCAGAGGGTGATACGTAAGGTCGTTTTAAGAAAAACAGTTCCTATGAATATATGTCCGGAGTAGCTTCGTTTCTGAAATACAGGGCGATGAAGTTTAGGAAAAAAACGGTCATAAATATCCTTAAATCGATTTGGTTCAAATTTGGTTCAGTTATTTGAAGTAATAAGGCGCTTATTTAGCCCTAACTAGATTGAAATTATTAGGTCCAGTGGCATCTCAGAAACACCCTGTATAATATCATAAATTTGAGACTACTTTATCTAAAATATTTATATTATTATTTTAAATATATTGTATGGCTGTCCCAAATGGACACATAAAATATAATTATTTTTAAATTTAGGATATATTTTTCTCAGTGGTAATTTTCAAATTATATATTATGTTTTAAATTTTAGGACGTTTGGTTAGTCAATTCATTAAAACATAATATTAATATGTTGTATGCCAAAGAACTCCATTATTTTATTATATTATTATTGTAATTAATTTTTTAATGTCTTAATTATTATCTAATCAATTTGACTCTCCTTCAGACCATCTAAATTTACCTACTATAAATAACAAGGCGCCAGGTGTTCCCACTTGAGGGCACTAACGACCATAATGATTTTGATTTTTTAGTTACCCCAAATGTTCCCAGCGAGTTAAGAGTAATTTCCGTCCCTTTATAACATGAAAAAATAAATCAACAGAGTTGTTTTTTTAAAACAGTGTTGTCAGTTGATGTCTACACTAAAACTCGCATAAAATTGTAAAATATATCCACATATTCGGGTATTTGTGACAAATATTTATGTAGACTATAAGAGATACAGTTGGTTAAATGTCTATTTATGAAATTTAAAAAATTCCGAATGCTTCCGAAGATATACGAATTAAACCGATTTTTGTTTTTATTCTTTTACAGCCTCATTACCAATTACTTTGGAAACCCAAGGGCATTTCCTTAAAGCACTTGTCTATGCGATTCAAGCAAATTATTTTAGTTTTTAGATACGACATTTCGCTCTTTAGATATCCAAATTTCGGATTGTTCAAATACGAGGTGTCCCAAAAGTAATGGAATACACGCAACGGCAGATTTCTGAAGAGGAAATAACGCGATAATAACCAAGATACAACTTTACCCAATAATGATATAGCGGCACAAAATTAAGGTTTTTGGAGATTTTTTTGAGGCGAGTAACACAAATTCGTCCATGGTTTTGACTTTACTAGTAGAGGGCGCCGCCTACGTTATACCACACTTCCTTTAGATGGCATGATATTTTTTAAGTTTTGTATATTGATTTAACCATTTGAAAAATCGATTAACCTATACCTGTCCTACGTTAAAAATTAAAAGGTTTGATTTTTTGATTGTGATGTCTGTTTGCTTAAAGCTTAAAGTTTACTACACTACCGAAAAGTATGTAAATTTGCTGTTTCACCATCATTACCATATTATAAGGCTTGTTTCTAAGAATTGGGTTTGTTACTAATGTTGAAAATATCCTATGCATATACTTTTTGCATATGACGTGCATAACTTGTTTTTTTTTTGAGTGCATATAATCCGATCTTTGGTAATAATCATCGCTATCATGTCGTTGTTCCGTCTAAGTTGACAATTTGCGAAGTCCTTCACTTCAACTGCAACACACTTTAGGTGCCA
Organism: Polydrusus tereticollis; assembly: GCA_963920685.1. NCBI lineage: Eukaryota > Metazoa > Arthropoda > Insecta > Coleoptera > Curculionidae > Polydrusus > Polydrusus tereticollis. The sequence continues at coordinate 22,851,265 of OY987327.1, forward strand.
CTATTAATTTGTTTTTTTTTTGGTACATTGAAATAATAATAATAATAATAATGTCTTTATTTAATTAGATACAAGAAGTATAGTAGAAAGTTAGAAAATGGGTGGCGGTATCCAATTATAGCTGCTCATATACAATCACCCTGTAGAAAGCGATTACTAATTCTAATGGCTTAATAGATGATACATATTATTATACAAATCTAAAGAGAAAAAAAAAAGAATTAATGAAAAAGAAAAGGTTCTCAGAAATTATATTTAAAAGCAGTGCTACTCTCAGCGCAACCGGCGACTCACCAGCAAAAACTTCCTTACAACATACACCCATACGAATGATAACGTGCTGGGGGCAGCTCTAATGTGATTAGGCAAGGAATTGAACGCGCTAACAGCGGTATAACTACAAGAGCGCTGAAAAAATGCATGAGTGTGCCTGGGCACACTATACAGGTCTCTATGGCGAGTAAAAAGATTGTGCAGATCAGAACATCTAATAAGTTTATCTAGTAAATATTTGGGAACTTTGTTGATCCCAATCTTGTAGACCTGATGTAAATGTGCAATTTGAATCTCTCCTTAAGTGAAAGTTACCCCGACTCAATCAACGACGGAGTGATATGGTCAAATTTACGAACGCTAAATCTTAAACAAGTATTTTGGAGCTTCTGCAAACTCTCCCTATCCCTCTGAAGTAAGGCAGGCCAGTAAACAATATCGCAGCAACCAAGGTGAGACAAAACAAGGGAGTCTGATAGATGAAGTTTGGTAGCTGTATCAAAGATGTCCCTATGCATATATAAAAGTTTCAATTTGCCATACGTTTTCTGTATTAGGGATGAAACATGGTCAGAATATCTCAGCTCAGAATCAATTAATTCCAATTTCCAGTATAGAAGATTTAGAACTACCCAACAACATCAGCTGTGTTTTCTTTTCGTTTTAAATTAAGTTATGAGATTTGAAAACTTCTGCAATAATTCATATCATGTTTTATTTTATCAACAGAAGTAGCAGCATTTGAGGGGAAAAAAGAAAAATAAATATGTGGATCGTCCGCGTATTGACGATATTTGCAAAACTTAAGAAATTTCCAGAAGTCGGAGGTGTAAATGGAAAAAATCAACTGGCCCAGAATACTACCCTGAGCTACACCTCTGCCAACATTATGAACAGAATAAGGACTGTTGTTGATTATCACCCGCTGTGATCTGTTTAAGAAATAATTGTCGAAAAATTTTAAAGCTACTTCACCCATACCACAGTACCTAAGTTTAGCCTGCAGTATCGTATGATATTGTGTCAAAAGCCTTACTATAATCAAGCAATATAAGGCAGCTACATTGATCCTTATCCCAAGCTCTGAAAATATCATCGTTTATGGGTAATAGGGTTGTGGTGGTGCTGTGGTACTTTCGGAAACCTGACTGAGATGGAGGAAGAATATTATAAATATCTAATAATATAGTTCTGGTCAGCCACAACCCGTTCAAGGACTTTGGATAAGGTAGGTAATATGCTTATAGGTCTGTAATCTGACAACTGATCAGGAATTGGCACTTTAGGGACAGGAACTATGTTAGCAACTTTCCAAGAATTCCTGAATAAGCATTGTACAGGTTCTGAGCTGCATCAGATATTGGTGTTCGGTGCATTTTCATTATTAATGTTTCACAAAGATAACAGGAGGAGTCCGGTTAATTAGCACAGCTTCTACTTCAATCATAAAGGCATGTAATTACAATTTTTTAAGTGATATGACTGTACTACCTATCTTACTATCTAGACTTTTTTTTCGTAGGTATGCACTACTTATTATATAGCTTAATAGAAAAGTAGAAACATTAGCTGATCGGCTGAGTTACGATTATTTCAAAATCGCCTTGTTTCTTATTAAAAAAAATAAAAGAAAAGAACATAGGCGAATAAATAAACAAGAATGTAAGTTAGGCCCCAAAATGTCATATACCCCATTATTATGTAGGTATCTCATTAATTTAACAAAAATTAGATCCTTAATTACTTATATATTACGTTTACTATCATACTGTGGCTACTATTTAAATAAAGAAATTGTATAGACAAAATCCTGATTTGATGGATTTGTTTCATTATTCTTCCTGGTTGTTTGGGACACTCTTCATATTTCTGTCGTGACCCAGTAGGAAAGTAAAGTAAAAAGGTTGAAATCAATCTTAGGGGATATAATGTAATGTAATACTAAACCAAGCGGCAACGTCGCATTCGTGCTAAAGTACTATGTTTTTCTTCAACAACTAAATGCTAAAAAATAGAAAAACACATTAATTTCACATGTAATATAAATGGCAACACCGCATATCAAAGTGGTCGCAACGTTTTACAAATCCATAAAAATATACGTTCAAACAAAATCCTGTAATGTAAAAAACTGTCTGCTATTTTATAATATTCTCTAAAACTCAATTCTAAGTACTACACAAGCCACGTGCGTAGTAACAAGGAGAAGTTATCTGATTGGCCGATCGACAGTGGCCTGATGCAGACGTTGCCATCTTGGTTTCGACGTGTTAAGATCTGATTGGTTAAGGTGTTTGGATAGGGTTATATTATATCCGATTGTTTGTAAACAAGTCAGTGTCATTCGAGAATCTAAGTCGTCGCTCCGTGGAGAGAAAAGCCTTCACGTTAAAAAGGTGTTAAAAGTAGTTATTGTTAGCAAAGTGTCAGGCAGAGATAAAACGATATAAGTTGCCGCTCCGTGAAGGGAGAAAGCCTTCACGTTAAAGTTGTTATTGTTTACAAAGTGTCAGGTGGAATTCTATAGAGTTAAGTCGCCGCCGCTCCGTGTGTGGATAAAGCCATCACGTTAAAAGTTGATAAAAGTATTTGAAAGTGTTAAAGTGTCATGCGAAAGTCTAGAGAGTTAAGTCGCCGCTACGTGAGTGGATAAAGCCATCACGTTGAAAGTTGTTATCTATTGTAGCCCATGCTAGGGTGAAGAGAGGAGGAGTGTTATTAATCGTTTAATAAAGAAATAATGCAGTAAAATTCAAAAAGGATTTTATTTTCCAATTTTTCAACAAATTTGAACCAGTCGACTTGTGGAGATACAGGTTAAAGTTTTGTGTACCTCATTGTTACAAACGTGAGTTCGCACACTGGTTACTATATTCTAACATCGTTAGCAGAATTTGTTTTGTTGGATAGTTTCTTTCAATTTAAAATTTAGATAAAAATCTGTCTCCCTTTTAACTTCATGGTTATACACTATAATTTAATTACTGAAGGCATTCGCAGCTTAATAAATAAAGAAAGCTGAGGAACAATTCCGGGATCCGTTCTTAATTATACAAATTAAATATTCGCTTATATAGTTTAGGATCAAAGCAAACCACTATAGCAAGCCAAACCGTCAAAGACCCTTAAACCCTTGGGCAATAAATAAAAAAATTGTTTATCGGAGAAGATTAACTGTACTGCTCAAAGACATTGCTTTCTTGTAGCTCAAAAGGGTCCGTTACGATAGTAAATTTGAATAAAGGAATACAGGCAGTTTGACTAGTTCCTGCCTTTGGGAAAGTTAAGGTAAACACCCATCATAGTGGAATAGTGGATGATATATTAGCGGAAATGGAAATTGGAAAGCCATTGTTAAAATAAGGAACATTAGCGAATGAATCTAAATAACAAGAATGAATTTTTGCTTAGCAACTAAAAAAAGAGTAGGGGAAAGTCGCCTATGAAGTCATACTTATTATAATTTTTGACACATTTTAAGTAAATGTGCATTTAGGATTATTTTTAATTTTTTTAATATACTGGGTGGCCCACTCTCAACGCAGGATTTGATAGCATCTAAACTACTCAACTTTTTAATATTTTTCAAAAACAGGGTCATAGGGAGACATCAGACACACAGTTTAATTTTTGAAGAAGTAGTCCATACTTGCAGTGGAGTGTAGGTAATAAATTAAAACAACACTTCTGTCTTCCTCCACAAATAATATAAATTTTTGAAAAAATTTTTTTAAACGATTGTCCCTACATGTTTCGACCATATATATAGTCATCTTCAGGGGAACTATATCGAGTGTGAAATTGGATCCAATAGTTGTCTCAAATTAATGAGTACAACGTTTTATATTATAGCAAGTGAAATTTGTGTAGTTGAAGACTAACTTGAGGTAACTCAGAGTTGTGGATATGTAAGTAAGCACATATTAGTTATTTAAAAAAAAATTTATGTTGATAAAAGTCATAAAATTTAGTTGTATTTAATGAGCATGGTGTGAAAATAAATTTTAATAATTAATATATTTATATTATAACATGGTTTATGTGGAGAAACCAAAAAGAAAAGAAAGAAAAAATTTTTTTTAGTTATTTTATAAAAATATGAAATTTCATGTTCTTAGAATACTATTATGAAAAAATAAATAAAGTAGAATGGGGGCTAAGCCCCTATGGGTTTAAATAGAACCGCATTGTGATGTTAAGAAATAATTTTTTTAAGTTCTTTACAAAATTTCAAAAGAGAAACGAAATTTAAACGTGGTAGTGGTTTGCACGAAATTTCGTTTCTCTTTTAAATTTTGTAAAGAACTTAAAAAAATTATTTCTTAACATCACAATGCGGTTCTATTTAAACCCATAGGGGCTTAGCCCCCATTCTACTTTATTTATTTTTTCATAATAGTATTCTAAGAACATGAAATTTCATATTTTTATAAAATAACTAAAAAAAATTTTTTCTTTCTTTTCTTTTTGGTTTCTCCACATAAACCATGTTATAATATAAATATATTAATTATTAAAATTTATTTTCACACCATGCTCATTAAATACAACTAAATTTTCTGACTTTTATCAACATAAAAATTTTTTTTTTTTAAATAACTAAAATGTGCTTACTTACATATCCACAACTCTGAGTTACCTCAAGTTAGTCTTCAACTACACAAATTTCACTTGCTATAATATAAAACGTTGTACTCATTAATTTGAGACAACTATTGGATCCAATTTCACACTCGATATAGTTCCCCTGAAGATGACTATATATATGGTCGAAACATATAGGGACAATCGTTTAAAAAATTTTTTTCAAAAATATATATTATTTGTGGAGGAAGACAGAAGTGTTGTTTTAATTTAACACAGTTTAATATTATTTTGAAATATACCGGATGTCCCAAAAAAAAGATTCATAGCAAAGTTATATTTTTTTTAAATGGAACACCCTATATCTTACAATATTTTTGGATTCTACATAAAATAACAGTTATTTTTTTTACTAAGTGCATTATAAGTCTAAACCTTATAGTGTCTGAGATATCGAGTTTTAAAATATGACATTTTTGAACTTTGACAGCGTCTATAGCTTTCTAACGGTACGTCTTAGAGCAAAACGGCTTGCATGTTCCTATTTTACTTTTCTACTATCTTTCAAGAAGTGTCAACTTCCGGTTAAACCGGATGTAGCTCAAAAGCCGGAAATATAGTACTTCCGGTTTAACCGGAAGTTGGCATTTTTGGAAAGATAATAAAAAATAAGATAGGGATATGTAAGCCGTTTTGCTATATGGCGTATCGTTAGAAAGCTAGACGCCGTCAAAGTTCAAAAATGTCATTTTCCAAAACTCGATATCTCAGAAACTATTAAGTTTAGACTTATAATGCACTTACTAAAAATAATTGTAATTTTATGTAGAATTCAAAAGTAATGTAAGATATAGGGTGTTCCGTTTAAGAAAAAGTATGTTTGATATGCACTGACTATCTGGGAGACCCTATGACTGTTATTAAAAAATATTAAAAAGTTGAGTAGTTTAGATGCTATGAAAGCCTGCGTTGAGAGTGTATTTTCAATTTTTTTGAGGGGTATGCCATCAAAGGCAACAACCATTACCTATCATATCCTATTAAAATTTAGTGATATTTTTTATAATGGACATGAAATTAACGATATTAAATCTATGAAAAATGATATTAAAATAATTGAAGAACGGTGTAAGTAATTGTAATTTTCTTTTTAAATAAGAATAAATGTTTCTATTTTCTTGGAAAATAATAACGTATCAGATATTGATGTAAATAACTCAAGAATTAAAATAGTTAAAAATTTTAAGTATTTAGGATTAATTCTTGATAGTGATTTAAATTGTCATGAACACGTTAATCAAATCATAAATCAATTAAATAGGTTTTGAAGCATGCTTATTTAAATACGCATACAAAAAAATTATTGTATTATAGTTATATATATAGCAATTTAACTTATTTCGCATCTTTTTGAGGAGGAACTAACAAATATAATTTAAAGAAATTGCAGGATATCAAAATAAAATTATTAAAATATTAAATAATTATCCATATTATGATACAAATACTGAACTCATTTATTATGAAAAAAAAAAATACTTTAATAATAACGAAATAATTTGACACCAAAAAATATATCGTCGTCGTAACTGACAAAATAATAATACTTAGTGTTTTGTAACATTTTGCTATGAAATTTAATTAGTTAGCCCTAAATTGTAGTTTTTAGTGTCTCCTGAACAATTGAGTTGTTGCAGATACTTGGTTTTACGCTTTCATCGACGATATATAATATACAAAATTGTAAATACATTTATTTTGAGAAACATCACCTTTATTAAAACAACAGATAAAAATGAATTCTTTTTAATCCTACAAAGGGTAAAAGTGCAATAACTAATAATAGATTAATTAAATACATCAAAGTTTCTCAAAGTTCAAAGGCAATAAAGAATAAAATATCATTTAATGAACATCTAGAAAAATCCATGTTATAAATGTAAAAATAAACAACTAGTTTAGAAAATGTTCATTTATCATAACTTGCAGATCAACTATTTAGTTTTCCCTGCTACACCAGCAGTACCACCACATAATGTGAAATCATGAACGGCACTGTTGGTACCGGATTCAGGTTTCTCTATAGTTTGCGGTTATGAGTCAGGATCATTGCAGTATAAAGATCCCACGTCAGATTCATCATCCTCTATATCATTTCAATATTCTTCCTCTTTATCTTTTTCACTACTACTTTCTTTTGCGACAATTTTTTTATTCGTCCTTCTTGCTAGTTTTCTTCTCTTAATTACAGCGTTCTCAGTCTTTCTGTTTCAGGTCCATAATCTCAGGAGTTAAGTTTAATATTCCGCTCTTCCCACGTATTCTTTTTTTCTGATTTTCAGATGTTCTGGCAGCTACAGAAGTGACAATTCAGCAATGTTGTAGCAGATTTCTTTAGTCAAAGAAGATCATATCTGTAGCTTCTTTTTCCACGTCTGTGGGCTGCTAATTGTAGGTACTCACTATGAAGGTTTAATTGCTCGAAGGGCTGCTTTATATTTTTATCTTACAATGGTTGATCATTATCTCTTTGTTGATCTATAGATTTGTCCGTGGTTAATTATGGCGCAAGCATCGTGTATTCAAATGATGCTCAATTCAATGTGAATTGAGGATTAAACGCCCGAGTATAGGTATAGCATCGGTACGCCATCATAGGAGTAATCTAATATTTTAATTGCAACGCAATAAATAGGTTTTACAAAAATATAAGCTCTAAATGAATACAACAATATACGCACTCAATGATATATAACATAACATAAATTCAATTTTGAATTTTAAAAATAGCTAATTATTACTTCGAACTTCAATACTTACCTACCTATAAATAGTTGCTTTAAGCAATACAACAAAACACGTGGTAATGAGCATCAGGCTTTAACACTCAGACGAACAAATAGTCGTCTGAGCTTTAACACAACCACAAAACGAACTATGTTCATGTGTTTAGGTGTCATTTGTCGCGGTAAAATAGATAAGTTCGGAAATATGCTCTGCATGTCATCTTAGACGTCTTCCCCTATTAAGTACCAAACTACTGCGACAATGTTTTCTTGCAGTTTTTTTTGCGTATCGTTGTAGGGTGTCCCGCTGCTATTTGTTATTTTGCTCCAGTTTTCTAGCTAACCGTATAATATAATAATATGCTAATATAATATTATGCTTATTATTTGAAGTGAAAGGAATAATAAGAATTTTCTGATTATTGACGAAATGGCGAGGGTAAAATAATCGTGAATCACAACACTTTACGTCCTCAAACTGTTTCTGTATGTCGCTTTATGCACAAGAGCAGTCGAAATGACCTAAATCCACATATAATTTGAGTTTTTTTTTAGATTTGGTTATTAAAATTTCTCATTCATAGTTCGACAGAAACTAAATATTTTTTTGCAATCTTCGTCCAAAATCATTTAAGAAAAATGAATTACCCATTTCTTTTATTTTTGCACAAAGAAATAAAGAGGCTTCACTATTGGTTATCTTTAGCAGATATTTTATTTATTTTATTTTATTTAACATGCTTTATTGTCAAGAATACATACATATAGCAAAATTAGAACCGTTGCACGTCATACCAGTTAAGTGACGTCAGATATCTGCAGTATTGCCAGCTTGTAACCAAAATATCCGAGTGCGGGAATAACAGTTTTTTTTTTTTCATAGAACAAGATAAATGTACAAAAATTTCCCATAGTTTATATATTTGTTTACTACATAATACCTTTTACCATCAACTTTAGTAGATCCAACACTTCTTGTATTTTCATCTTGCCAAGATCGACCATTGGCACCATTCTGAAAATTCATCCAAGAAAACGAATTGGTACAAGAATACTTTTTCTTTCATATATTCTTTCAAAAATACAAGTCGTTTGAAGGCCACAAGGGAAAGTTCCATAAGCTCTCGCCTCAGTTAATCTTTTTCTATATCTTTCTATATCTATCTTCTTGAAGAGGCTTCTTCCGCTTCTTAATAAAATAATAATAAAAAGATAAATCTTCAATCATCCTCCAAATCACTTGAATCACTCGCTTCATTTACTTATAATAATAATGAGTTAAATGTTCAGTCTATCTAATACATGTTCTCTTTTATATCATTTTAATATCTCGTTTTCCGTGTGCCGAATTGAATTTTTCCGAGCATCAGGATTAGCAGTACCCAATGATTCTTTCCACGTATTCATACAGTCAGTTTTTGTGCTGCCATCTGGACCAATATGTCTATTGTAATAATTTTTGGTAATCCCTCAAATATGTTCAATCGGATTGAACATAGAGTGGTATGGAGGAAGCCGTAAAACTTTATGTCTATTTTGCTCAGCCAGGTTATGAACTAAATCTTTTTTTGGTGGCTTATGTCTGAGATCAATTTAAGTTTAATATTCAAGAATATGTTAAAAAAAAGTGCAATACAATTGCAGCTTTATTCCATGATGTATTAGGTATGTTTGTTAACAATATGCTATGGTATGGGGCGTTGTCTAATAAAATCACAGATGGCTTTGCTACATTTTTCAATAATTGGTTTTCGAACCATTGTAAAAATTTTGCTAATTCATTTCTCCATGGTAGTCACTCAGCTTAGTTTTAGAAGAGAAAATTTCCTCTGCACCCTCAACAAAACCATCTTCACTACCAGCATGAAGTATTATGTACCTAGAAAAATATGTTTTACCTAGATAAACCTCTCACCACAGTTTATATATTTATTTATTTCACACTGTACCTACTGTAAAACACACCTTTACATATTTGAATTTAGTCCAGAAAATAAGGTTTTACAGCAATAAGTCCGGTAAAATTTTTTTACCGGACTAGTCCTGTATAATTTCTTTACCGGACTGAAATTTGTAAGTTTTAGTTTAACCAATGTCAAACACACAATGTTTCCACCAGTAAATATAAGTACTTTTCAAATATACGATGCAGAATAAAACTTCATTATAATTTCAAAACATAATTATAATTTTCAACAGAACAGTATGAAATAAAATGTTGTACGTCATTCGTCCGGCAAATCCTTTACAGTATTGGTTTCAAAATTTAAGACTCGGCTCCTTCGTCGCCTCGTCTCGAAACATTTCACTCATACTGTAAAAGTTGATTTACCGGACTTATAACGTAAATATCTATTACTGCATAATACCTTTTACCATCGACATTAGTAGAACTAACACTTCTTTTATTTTCATCTTGCCAAAATCGACCAATGGTACCATTCTGGAAAATCCATCTCCCATCCAAGAAAACAAATTGATACAAGGATGCTTCTTTTTCTTTAACATATTCTTTCAAAAATACCAATCGTTCGAAAGCTACATGGGAAAGTTCTATAATCCCTCGCCTCGATTCATCTTTTTTCCATCCGAAGCCTATTTCCTTTAAGGGGTTTGTTAAAGAGTTAAGACAACCATCAAACAGTTGTCTGCCTTTTAATTTCTTACTTAAAGTTGTCAAAGTTACATGATGTTCTAAAAAAAGTTACAGCTTATCTTATGCATAACCGATGTAAAATATTAGTTTTTGAATAATACAATTTTCTTGCTTCATACATTCCATAAATAGTGTCACGGATAGAACTTATATCCGATCTTGACACATTTACAACTTTCTTTAAATAAGAACGTTTCCTTTCAGGTGACTCCAATAATTTATTTTGCTTAACTGTTGTTGAAACTGCGCTTACAGTGGAGGTATTCAAATTTAGGGCAGCTGCTACACGCTAAAAATTAGTAAAGTGGAACTAAAATTTATAGACATTAACACATTCTGTAAATTTACTTTTCTAACTGCTGTCAAAGGTACAATGGGCCACTGTTGTTAAGTTCTTCCTGAAAATAGCTTATTAGAGAGGCCATAAGCTCCTTGCACCGGTTATTGAAAATATGTTTCAGCATTTTTCACAAATAGTAAACAATAACGTATGTGCACTTTTGTTGTTCTTAAAAGAACAGTTTTTTAATGCTATTTATGAAAAGATCTTGAGTTTTTGTTAAAAAATAAACGGCACAGCAAAGAGAATCACAAAACAATAATTAAGGTTAGTTTTCCATAAACGTCAAACAAAACCAATGAACGAAGTTGGCGCCACCACACCGTTTACAGTTGTGTTGCCAACTATCGGTCAATAAAATTCAAATTATATTAATTTTTACAAGCTTAAATAAACAAAACATTTGCTATAAGTGGGTTCATATCAAAGAAGAATACCTTAAGTTTGTAGTAAATTTAATATCGCATTTTTTTACGGACTGACAATTATCAGCTAATTGATGACGTGCATCGGTTTTAAATTTGCATTAAGTTTATATATACATTATGAGTATTATTATTAAAAGATCTTTAATGAATTAAACATACGATGTCTAAAATAAATAGGCATATTACCTTTAAAATACCCAAACTTTCTATATGATGGCTGATAATGGTATCCATGTTTTGCCCCACTCATATACCTAAGCGCCCTTTTATAAAGAATCTAAAGTCTGTGCGTTTTAAGAAGTCCGATATCGGATTAAATCACCAAGGGATGTTATCGCTTTTAAAACAGTAAGTCGGTTAAGTTACAATATCTTCGCACCTTCGCTATACTTGATCACACCGAACATCCCACTGGTTTACTGTATTCTATTACTGGGCGAAATCAGGGGTTTCAAAACAAAATTATCTTAAAATTACGCGTTGAGCATAAATAATAATTAAATAGATAATTAAATTATTTTGCCATTATTATAGTTAAATCTATATAATAATCGCTATTTTCCAAGAACCAATTAAAATTTGCTCAAGTGCGGGATGGTTAAATATGTTAAAGATTTTGTCACGTATATACTTTTCCAATAATGACATTATTTTGGGATTATTATAATTAAATCTTCATAATAATTACTATCTTCCAAGAAATAATTAAAATTTGCTGAAGTGCGGGATGGTATGTTCTACTTTATTTTAAATAAGTAGTTGTGCTTTTCACTTTTAGTTTGTTTCTCATTGTGTGTGAATTAAAATCAGTTATTAAGCAAAGTTATGGAAAATGTTCAGCAAGGTGGCACATCGCCTAGAAGGCATTTATCTCCAGGTGAACGCCGTTTGGTATTATAAGTGGAACGTTATTTTACTTTAGAAAAAGATAACTCGGGCCCGTTAGAGTCTGTTTTGGCAGTGCAAAAACGAACGTCTGATGCTTGCGGCATTTTAAAGAAGACCTTAAGAAGACTTCGAAAAAAGAGTGAAGAGGATTTGGACAGACCATATAAAAAGGTTCGACTCCATTCAAAAACCTTGGATTTATCCCAAGGGATAAAACTCTCTATTAGGAATATTGTTTATGATATGTATAAAGCCAAGGAATATGTTACCCTCAAAGCTATTCTTGAAAAGATAAAGCAGAAAAAACTTTGCGATATTGGAACTAACAGTTTGTCCATCATCTTAAAACATATGGGTTTCAAATATAAAAAAACGAACAACAGAAAACTACTTGGCGAGCTGTCCAATGTTGTTTCGAAAAGATGGCAATTTTTAAGGGATTATTTAAACAACAAAAAATCGAAATTGTCAAGACAAGTTGTTTTTCTTGACGAAACATGGGTATTTGCAAACGGAACTTCAACAAAAACGTCTTGGCAGGATGACTCAAAGCATTGTTATTCAAGTACCCGTGCAAGTAATGGAAAAAGGTATATTATATTACATGCTGGTAATGAAGAAGGTTTTGTTTTAAATGCCAGTTTGATATTTTCATCAACAAAAAAAACTGATGATTATCACGGCAATATGGATGCTGAAATTTTTGAGCATTGGTTCGAGGAAAAACTTTTAAAAAGTTTAGAAAAACCTTCCTTAATTGTTTAGACAATGCCTCTTACCATACGAGACTCGAAGAGAAATTCCCTACGATGATGTTGATTCTGATGAGTCTGAAAGCATGGGTGAAATTTCAAATGCAGAGTAAGACTACTTTTAGTAGTACCTATCTACAAGTAGGTACGTTCTGTCGCAAGACTACAAAATCGGTTCTTTTTAGAACCAAAACTTTATAAAAAAGAATTCGTAAAACTAATTTGTCTGAATACTACAAAAGCTAAAAAAATATTATTTTTCTTTACCTAAACTAATTTTTTATTTACTTTAAATTATTTTATTTAGAAAATGTAATTCATCAACATCCAAAATTACCTTCAATATAATTTATTGTTTGAGAGCCACCGACATAATGCTCAAGAGGTTTTATGGCTTAGCGGACTTCTTAAAACGCACAGACTTTAATAAATAACAGAATCTAAAAAAAAATTAATTACAGAATGCCCATACTGCAATACCATATCTCATATGCGATTCAAACAGCGAGTGCTATAGGTACCGTTTTCGACGCTTACAACCGGGTTCCTACGATAAAACAATCCGACGCTAGTTCCTTATTTGGTTCAATAACATGTTTTTTATTTAGTTAAGCGTCTGTACATAGTCCAAAAAATTTAATGATATTTTCAATTTGACTGTTATCCAAGACAAGATCATTATTATGGAAGCCAAAAGTCAAAATATTAGTTTTTCTTTTACATTTTGACAAAGGGAGTTAAAAGCATGTTTGCTTTTCTCTGGTTAGAGTCGCATCAAGTTTTGATTTCTTGAAGATCTTGATTTATAACACACTAAAGCTCACCATTGCTTGAATGCCACAAAAGATTGATGTCATCCGCGAAAAGTAGATATAAACTGGTCACAAATATCTACATTTGTAAGTTCATTTATATACAATAGGAACAAGATAGAACTCAACACAGAACCCTGAGGTAAACCAAACTCAACACCCGACAAACCAGAGCATCTTTCATTAATGGACACAACCTGCGACCTGCCATAGAAATACGATGAAATCCATCAATCCATCCATGTGCTGTGTTACGAATGCCATAGTGCTGGCGCTTCTGCAGCAGTACTTGATGATTAGCACAGTCGAAAGCATTAAGAAATCACAGAATGCTAACGCAACAGCATTACCATCGTTGAGATTAAGAAACATATTCTGTAGGAAAGAGACAATAGTATTTTTAGATGGCTGATAGCCAAGCCAAGGAATAGATGTGTATTATATTACTGTATATAAATAAGTATAGGCTAGCCGCTGAAAGAATCTATAGAGTACCTCCAAATAACTGGCACTAAGATATGTAAACAAACTTAAAAAGAAATAATGCAATACTTATTATCATATGAACATACTTTTATTTTATAATCGACACAGATCATTACATAAGAACGTCACCGTCAATCCAATCTCTGCATTTAATCCAACTTCTAATTACCCAACTCTCTCGGTTTGAAAGTTCTATTTTCGAATTTGATCGAAACATCTTGCACTCTCATGTTAGCGGTCAAGAATTGTTGTAGGGTATCAACTCCGGTTCTAGGCATTCTGTCAAATGGATATCCCATCGATCGACGATCTGGATAGAGTTTATCTTTAATTCCACAATACGAATAGGCGTCGTTACATTGACCAGTGATCGACTGATTGACCTAGAAAAAGAGTCTTATACAAAAAATGTTGACAGATATGTAAAAATTTTATAGTCATCAATTGGTCGTTTCTTTGTCACTCAATCCAAGGCACTATTGGTTAAAGTGGAAATTCATGATACCTACCATGTCGTCATTAATATTCGAGATCATAACAAATAGCTGGCAAGGCAATCCTTCAGGACTTCCCTTGGGTATCAAAAGGTTGTCAGGCCATCCACAGCCGCAGAAGTTGAATTGGGCCAAGACGTCTCCTCCTTGAGGCCTGGAATTATCCAAGTCGCGGTAGGTTCTTTCAAACGGAATTGTGACTGATGAATCTGTCGAGGCGCGGGTTATTGTGTTGGCTCCTTGTTTGACTGAAATACAAAAGATATATATATTGTCAGTAGAAGGTCCTGTTTCTGAAAACATAACATTCTGCGAACATAACAAGTAAAAGAAAAATACAGGCTTGGTTATGCTTAAAATTGTATCTGTACCAAATCAGCATTATTTAATTAGGTATAAATAAAACCATAGGGTTTTAAAATCATGCCAATATTGAAAGGTATACGAATGTTGTAATATGTTTTACTTACGGTTTACTTTGAACTTGTCCAGTTCAATAAACATATGCCTTTGATCCCTGAACAACCAAGGGTTGCCTCTCTCGTCAAATTTCGGTGCCAAGAAAATTCGACATGTTCCTTCACGTGCCTGATTGCTGGTTACTTGAATGTTGTAAGTGAAAGGCAAATGTTGAAGATGGGTAAACCTTAAAAATTAAAAAGTGTTTTAAGGGCCTTCGATAAAGCAGTGGGGCATTGCTCACCTAACGAAAATGGAACCACGAGGCTGGAAATCCATACCTCTGGATAGATCTACATCAGACTGTTGCCAGAAAGTTTGTAGTATATTTTGTTGTCCTCGTGTAACGTCTACCTGAATGCTGTCAACTGTAACTCCAGGATTGTCCAACTGAAAGTAAATAAATTTAATATTGGTTAAAAAAATTTCTTTGGTTAAACTCATTATTACTGATATACCACACTGTAATGTTTACCTGACTTTCCGGATATCTTGGAAGAGTTGATTTAAATTCTTGGAAAAGGTCGTCAACGAAACTATGCCAACGATAGAATATTGGATCTCTCATGGCAGTAGCAGAATCACCAATCACACCAAAAGATTCCTAAAAAAATACGCATTTATTGTTTCGTTATTAGAATTTATAGGCTTTTACACTTTTTTACTTACTAAATGTCGGTGATCTGGGTCATGGATGTAAGAAAGCATTATATGACCAGTGTTATGAAGATCTCCATAATATTCACGATTTGGTGACAAAATGCTAGATTCTACCATGTTTCCTAGGACATCAATACCTTCATTTTCAGTAAGTTGAATATTTTGGCCACTTCTCTGCAATAAATTTATTACCATTATATATTTCTATTTATTGGTATTTTCAACTTACATCTTTGACAAGTCCAGAATGAATAGCTTCGTATATCCTGTCCCTCCATCTCTTAATGTCATCTACGTCCAATACAATTCCATCTACTTCTCTTTTAAGATTCTGAAGCTTTTGATCCTTAACTCTGGCCGGCCACGCTCTACTGGCAACCAAGCTATCCAGTTTGGGGAAGTAAGCTTCCTTGATTGGAGCATCCCAGTCAATAAGACGTTCTGTCCTCTTCATGTTGTTCGAAAGACGTTCAAAATTATATCTGCAATCAAATGTGATAATCAAGTACAATTTGAATATCGCCTGTTTTTATGATTAGGCACAGCACTGCAGGAATAATCCTTAATGGCGCTCTGCGAGCGATGCGCGTGCGCGGGAGACGATTATATAATTTTTAAACAGTGTTGTTCGGCGGACACTGAGCTGAACCACGCACGGGTGAGCTGCAGTGGCTCGTCGTGTATTTCTACCATGCACCGATTAGGGTGGAATCAAGCTTGTTGATTAAATCCAGAATTAAACTTAAAATTACCTGGCCATAATTTGTTGATGCATGTAGTAAAATAGTTCTCCTCTCCTGTCCTTGGCTACAACAACCCTTGCAGCTTCAAAAGGATACACCAGATGCCAATGCCAATGGTGAAGATTAAGGCCAATATCTTCTCTAAAGTAGGCAAGTCGATGTTCTTCTTCTAGGTCTGAGGCTGTATAGTCTTTTGGCACTTCAATTGGCGTCTAAATTAGAAGTAGCAAATATTAATATAACCAAGAAACGTAGGTATATTAACAGTGTTCATCTTTCGTTAATATTGACATTCTAAAAGTATATTTTCTTACTCTAGCTCCTTCAGGGACTACCGTTGCATCTTCACGAGCCTGTGCAAATACCTTGCTGTCCAGGTACTTATCAGGGAATGCATGGATAACTGAAGGAAGATCTATATCCTGCGTATCATCCCTGTGAAGCAGAGCAACAGAGAGAGCGTAGTTAAAGAGGTATGGATTGACA
This sequence comes from Polydrusus tereticollis, assembly GCA_963920685.1. Taxonomy (NCBI): domain Eukaryota; kingdom Metazoa; phylum Arthropoda; class Insecta; order Coleoptera; family Curculionidae; genus Polydrusus; species Polydrusus tereticollis. The sequence goes on from OY987327.1 coordinate 22,868,112, forward strand.
CGATCTCTTGCGTAGACACCCACAGCCAGAAGATCATCAACATTTCGTACGCCTGTAAATCAAATCAATGTCAGTTTCAACAGTTGTTTAATTTTTATTACTTTGGCCTATTGAAGATGTGACGTTACCCACCCAAAAAGATATCAATAAGCTTTCCAGCTATTCTACGATGTTTTGGAATGAACAGGGAGAAATTTTCATCCCTGGCTAGTTCCAGTGCTTCTCCTAGTGGAGGAATAGAAATGCGACTGACTGGAATAGTTTCATTGCCTTCTTCTCCGAAACGGCTTTGAACTTGGGTTCCAACAGGTTTGTACTTATCACTCTGAAAAAACACAATAATAAGCAAACAAGAAATTAAATACACCGTGATTTTTTTTTGGGGGGATGATAAAAAATACTTTTCAGACAAACTAAAACATAAATTCCAATCTATACATAAAAAAAAAACGAATAATATTAAAAAACTTAAACAGTAGTTGTTTACATTTTAACCATTTGACTGAGCTACGTTAAACAGGCAGGCAGGGCAAGGGGAGAAGTAAGATTATCACCCTTAATCTCCCTAGTACTTGAATTATAACCGGGAATATTTTTTAAGTACACAACTTTTTGAAAATTATCTCGTCGGGAATTCACTATCACTAGTGCCCAGTTAATTGCTAGTTATTTCGCGTTAAAATTCAAAATGTTAGATATAAAAAAAAACTTCCTCAAACTTTAGTATAGTCAGATATACTGCATCAAATTAATAATGTCTTTAACTGTTAATTTGAAATTAACTCGTGTTACTAAAGTTGAGGGAAGTCTACTTTTTAAAGTTTTTTTTTATATCTCATAACAATAATGAGACGGTATTTGGTATACCAACATTAGAGTTAAAATAAACGGTTCCTCTTCACATGAAATATATTAAATCAGTTTAGAAACAATTCAAGCACCTAAATTATCTAACCCTTATTACTTAAGTAGCAGGAAGTCAACTTTGTTTAAAACTTTCTGTTGTTATATCATAAAATAATATCTGCTTCCGAGTTAAAATAAACTAGTTTCCTTTTAACTTTCGTAACTTGAAACATACTAAACTAGATTAAAAATAGTTTAAATTGATAATTTCTGTTTAACTCATATTACTAAGATAGAAGGAATCCTACTCCTTGTAACTTTTCGTATACACAATGATAGAGATTTTGATGAATTTTCCCTTTTAATATATTACATTTTATGTTATGTCATATAAACAATTAAAAAAAAAACTAAAATCAATACATACATGACGTGATATATGTCAAAAAATTTCCAATGTAATCACGACTAGGGTACCCAAGAGGGAAAAAATTACCAGAAATCTTTTCAGTTGCTACGGTAACGATACAAAAAACATGCCTTTCATTGGTCGAAATTTTTCGATGTGAATGTTTAACTTATAATATCTCTAGTGCTTAAATTATTACAAGAAATCGTCTCGAGGTGAGGAATATTTTGAAAATTATCCAGAGCCGAAGGCGAGAGATAATTTTCCAAATATTCGTTACCGAGGACAAATTTCCTGTTAATAATTTAAGCTCGAGGGATATTCGGTAAGAAAATTTCGATTCATTTACTTCCATAGGTATATAGCCTATAGGTATACTAATTTAAACTTTTATGTCATTATTTTGACATTTGAAATGTCAAAAAATTTTCACTTATTATTTTTTAGGAATATGAAACATTTCCGATAATTGTCCCGTTGCTATAATAGGTAACGTAAACAAACAGGAGATTTCTAATTGGCTAAATATAAATGTATGAAATTTTTATGTTAAAACTGACAAGGACCCTAGACAATTTTCTTGAAGCTGGATTAAAAGTGCGTAAAACCGAAGAAAATTATAGTTATGCGTAGCTATAGTTTTCTTTTTCCAGTGGCGACTGGTGCATAAACGCTGCAGTGCTGCAGAGCTCTAAAAAAATGAATAAAAATAATAATAATTACATAATCTATAAAAAATATTTCATTTCAATTTTAATAATTCTTGCTCGGATTGTTTTGCCACCTCTAGACTCGTGTGTGTGGCGGACTGTACATACCGCGGCGATCGCCTAAGAAAAGTCGACCAATGGAATATCGTACCGACACTACCCTGTCGCTGAATTATTTTTGATCTGAACACGATCGGGGTCGGTGAGCTCCTTCGAACACCCACGCGCACTCCGCCTCCCCCGTAACGGTCTAAAATAAAGTCGTGATTTAACTGGAGAGTTCGCTGCATTTAGTCCAGCGCAGTGCGGTTTGCGGGATACGGTATTGAATAGTATCGAACGAATTTTTACGCGACTGTTTAGTATACGGCGAGTTAAACTTAAAAACAATAATAATTGAGGGCGAGGGTGGTTTTTGTGTATTGCTGTGACAATTATTAACTGTGTAGTGTACTATGGAAGTGGTCTTCAATTTAATTAATGGAAAGAGATTTTTTAAATAATCATACGAAGAAAAGATATAATTAAAAGCAAAAGGTAGACCATTACCAGATATTATTATTGAAAAATCTAGTATAAGTAGAGGAACAAGCTTATACACGTAAATTTAATAGAGACATTTATTTAAAAAATGAATGGATTTGTGGATGTAACAACAAAAATGCTTTGTACTGTTTTCCCTGCTTAATTATTGGTGGCGATAAAGCTTGGACGGAAATAGGGGTCACCGATCTAGAGCACTTTAGTTTGAAGATAAAAAGACACGAAAACTCTAAAAGCCATCTTCATAATTGTATGAAATTTGCGTTACAAGGGTCAAGTAATCAATTAAATTTCGCTTATTGGATAAATGTACAGAGACATAATGAAAATGTGTCATTATATATATTCCATTTATCCCACACTTGATAAAGAAAGATTACGAACTGAACTGTCCGTTATTAATTCAAGAAATGATTACAATACTTTAAATGGCGCTCTACCTCTTCTAAAATTTTTAATAACAAACAATCTAGGAGATACGTTGAAGGAGACTAGAAAATTATTAGAAATTGTGGTAACAACTCCCATAACAACATCAGAGGCCGAACGATGTTTTTCCACACTAAAACGAATCAAAACGTTTCTTAGAAATTCAATGACCAAAGATCGTTTAACAGCTCTTTCCATGTTATCTATTGGAAAAAAGTTTATCTCCGAAATAGACAATTTTAATGACAAAGTGATTACAAGATTTACAAACAGAAAAGAACGTAGGATAGACTTAATTTATAAAAAATAGGTAAGTTTAGTATTTTTTTAAAAAATATGTTAATATTTTATGTAGGTATTATTAATTTTCCTACTTGAAAAGCAAGATTCGTCAACAAAAAAGGGCTTTTAAAATTCTTTTCATCTATGTATATAAATTTAGAGACGTCGCAAGCGAGTTGTTGCGTTTAATTTTTCTTTTTCATATAATTCTGTATTTTCTTTTGATACAACCTAAACTTATATAAAAGAATCATATCGACCTCTTTGTAAAAACAAATAAAACTCCTTACCAAGTACTCCGGAGGGACATTGAAAACCTTCTTCTGGATGCCCTTTGGCATAAAAATGGGTTCCCTAGGACGATCCAGGAGAAAAAGTACATTATCCTTTGCGGACATTTTGAAATGTTCTTACACTAAAAACACTATTTAACGTAATTATACTTAAACGTGAATGCGTTATTACCTAACAATTTTTAGGTAATGCAACAAGATCCTGTTGTCTGCATTCTTATATATAAAAATGTACGATAAGGCCAGCCACAGGATGAACTGTGATATTTTATTTCCCACCGTATATGGATGTTTTGACGAGGTGTTTTGGTTATTGTGGTTAAACTGATGGAAATCTAGAAAACAAGAAAGTAATCTTGTAAGAGCCAAATAAATTTAAAAAAGTGTATGGTGTGTTCGTTACAAAAATTTGTTTTTAAAAGTAAGGCTATACATAATACATCAGTCGGAGACCATGTCTTCTATTAAATGCAGTCCCAGGAATAAGTAGGTACCCAGATTTTACCACGCAGTTAGTGCAAGAGCTTATACCAAATCAAATATTTCAAATTAATGGTATTCTTCACTTCCTAATCTTACGCTAAAAGCGTAAGTACCTTGGTCTCAACATATACAGTGTGTGTATAAAGCCTGGAAACGGCTTAATAACATCACAATTCATTGGCCGATTTAAACCAAACTTGGCACAGTTGTGTAAGAGGATCTGACGCACCGAATGACGATATTTGCGTTGTTGCCAGCTTTTTAGTGTGTCTGGAATTCGAACGAATTTTATATTTCTAAATGTAACACCCTGTATATTTATTCATTTACAGTTTTTACCTTAAATTTGTTACACTTTTGGTATAAAATACTTTGCTGCTAATATCAGTAGTTTTCAAAATAACGAGTACAATTTAGAAAATATATATTTTTCATATTAAATGTTCAAACTGTTTTCCCTGTACAGCTTGACAGTGTACTAATTGAAAATAAAATTTTTCAATTGTGTTGTAAATCATTTCTGGCGCTATTAATTCAAATTCGTCCAAAATTCGACGCTGCAAACCGGCCAAATCTTGAGGTTAGGCATAAACTCTTTTCTTCAAGTGTCCCCATATAAAGTAGTCGTTAGGCGACAAATCAGGGGACCTAGGTGGCCACTTGATTGTACCCCCTCTACCGATCCACCTATTCGGAAAAGTGTTGTTCAAAAATTCGCGCACGTTTCGACCAAAATGGGGAGGAGCTCCGTCCTGTTGGAAGAATGTACTTGCATAATTTAGACTAATCACATTTCGTATAGTCGGCACTATTTGCGTTTCCAAGGGCTCAAGGTAAAGTTGTGTTGTCAAATTTCCATCAATAAAAAATGGACCGATCTTGTGGTTACCCAGAAGCCCAGCCCACACATTCAATTTGTTTCTAGGACGTTGTGTATGACCTTCTCTCATCTAGTGGGGATTTCCATTTGCCCAAAACCTACAGTTGTGTCTATTGACTTTACCATTTAACATAAATGTTGCTTCGTCCGAAAATACTATAAATTTGAAGAACTGGTTATTTTTGTCAAACCTTGACATCATAATATCACAAAATTCAATTCTTCACTCATAGTCATCTTCTGATAACTCTTGAACTAGATGTATTTTGAAAGGGTGATATTTATGTTTTATTAAAACATTATGGACAGATTTGAAGCAGACGTCACTTACTTGAGAGATTTTTCTTAATAAAGAAACAGGGGTTTCAACAACATGTAAAATTTCTAAACTTTTCTCTTCATCTACTACTGCTGGTCGTCCTGATCGTCACCTATCTCTACAATTTTTAGTTTCTTCGAACCGTCGTCGGACAGTTTTTAGAACAGTTGCTTTTGAAATTGATGAACTTTTGATAAAGTGCTGTTAAAATGGCCCGCCGCATCTGGTACAGAATACTCAGGATTTTCTGTAATACAAAAGTAATTATAGTAGGATTTAATAATAAGTATAAATAATGAAAATAATCACCTTCATAGAACAGCAAGACATTTAAGTCTAATTCCTCATCCCTCATTGCTGTCCTCTTTTTCCTTTCTAAGCTTTTGGTCTCTTCAAATTTTTTTACAACATATTTAATAGTGCTTTTGGAAGGTAAAAATCTTTTGGGAAATAACCTGTGGTATTCATTACGAGTTGTAAATGAATTTCTATTATTTTAATAGTATAGACGGATAACATCGAGTTTTTCTGCTGCAGAATATCGCATTTTATTATTATAAATAAAAAGAAAAATGTTAGTTTATTACAAGCAAACAAGTAAGCAATGCCAAAAATGTCATAATAACATTTGTTTTCCATGGCTTTCTAGACGTAATAATTGCAATGGGAAAAGGCCGGTAGACTTTATTATTTGATTTTCAAGGCATTCTAGACTTATAAATGAAAATAAGTACAACTTTTTAAAATTTTGATTGCTAATATCTCAAAAACGGTTTGAGCTAGTATAGACAAACTGTATATTATTGGAATCAGGAAATGAATATCTATAATTTTAATAAAATAGATACAGGGTGTTCCATTTAGAAAACATAAGTTGCTTATTTTTTTCGGCATTGTAATAATCTTTTGAAAACGTTTTGCTAAGCTTCTGATAATTCAGTAAAAATCCTAAAACTTTTTATTTAAAATTTGTTTTCTATCTCTAACTGTTTTCGCTCTAGATAGGGGTCTAAATATAAACGAAAACCCTGTACAGGGAAAACAATTTGAACATTTAATATAAAAAAAAATATTTTTTCTAATTTGTACCCGTTATTTCGAAAACTACTGATATTAGGAACAAAGTATGTTATACCAAAAGTATAACAAATTTAAAGTAAGAACTATAAATGAAAAAATATACAGGGTGTTACATTTAAAAATATAAAATTCGTTCGAATTCCAGAGAAACTAAAAAGCTGGCAACAACGTCATTATCGTCATTAGGTACGTCGGATCCTCTTACACAACTGTATCAAATTTGGCTTGAATCGGCCAATAAATTGTGATGTTATTAAGCCGTTTCATTTTGTCAATTTCATAACAAAATGCATATTTTTTTATGAGCATATTTTTATGTTTTCGGCGCTATCAAGAAACTAAAAACGCCCGGTCATCAATACTCTTAGACTTATAGGTTTAATGTCTATTACGGCACTTGTTTCAGAGATTTTCCAATCTGAAGATAATTATATAATAATTACGTTTTGGTTATACGCGAGGTATTTATTGGGGGTTTCCAGGGTTTGTAGGTATATTGTTAGGGGTTACTTATTGTCATTTAATTATGCCTTATTATTACCTGCTTAACACACTGTATTTATATCGAGTTGTAATACGTACTTCTGTTTGATGATTGAAATGATTGTTTATGAAAAGACGTTCCAAATCGATTAACATTTAAAAACATCGCCGCAAAGTTACAAAAAATCTGAGCCAGTTCAGCTGTGTGTAAAGAACGCATTTCAAAATGTTGGAGAAAAATCGAAATCTGAAAAGGCTTTGGTCGCAGCAAACATACCCTTAAAAAAATTGCAAAATCCGCAATTTAGAGGATTTAAAAAAAAACAATTTTTGTCAACAAACCATTCCTGATGAATCCACGCTTAGAAAGGAGAATGTACATTCAGTATACGAAACTGTTTTAGAAGAAATTGGCGCTTCACCAATAGTATATTAAAGTACATGTTTTATAAAGCATCATCTTATAGCACGCGTCCATGTTAAAAAACGAGCCGCTTGCGGCGAGTTTTTTAACGGGACAAGTGCTCTAATTGCTTTATAAAACACGTACTTTATACTATTTTTTCTATTTTGTATTTTTTTCAATAAGAAAATACATATTTAAAAAGAAAATCAACCCTTCAAATTTTGGAAATTTGTATGTCTAAATTGGTAATACTATAAATTTACTTTTATCATAGTAGCCTTGACAATAAATAATATTTTCTTTGTGTCATTGTCACGAAATTTGTGTTTTAATATTTCATAGAGTTGTTCATAATTATAATTAAAAAAATATGGAGCATGATAATCTAAGTTTAACTCCCCCTGAGTTAAGGGATATTGCTAATAAAACGATAAATCAACTTTTACCAGAGAAATCCCGAAAACTTTCTTTTCATATAGATCACAATAACAGGAAACGTCAGACGTCAACAGAATAAAACATTTAAATAGTACCAATGCCAACCTTTAAAAAATAAAAAAACGGTGCCGAAACAGATCTGTTTCGATACTGAAAACGGTGTCGAAACAGATTTCTTATAAAACAAAATTAGAAAATAGTATTTTAAAGTACATGTTTTATAAAGCATCATCATATAGCACGCGTCCATGTTAAAAAACGAGCCGCTTGCGGCGAGTTTTTTAACGGGACAAGTGCTCTAACTGCTTTATAAAACACGTACTTTATACTATTTTTTCTATTTTGTATTTTTTTCAATAAGAAAATACATATTTAAAAAGAAAATCAACCTTTCAAATTTTGTAAATTTGTATGTCTAAATTCTATGTTGGTAATACTATAAATTTACTTTTATCATAGTAGCCTTGACAATAAATAATATTTTCTTTGTGTCATTGTCACGAAATTTATGTTTTAATATTTCATAGAGTTGTTCAAATGTTCATAATTATAATTAAAAAAATATGGAGCATGATAATCTAAGTTCAACTCCCCCAGAGTTAAGGGATATTGCTAATAAAACGATAAATCAACTTTTACCAGAGAAATCCCGAAAACTTTATTTTCTCATGGATCACAATAACAGGAAACGTTAGACGTCAACAGAATAAAACATTTAAATATTACCAATGCCAACTTTTAAAAAATAAAAAAACCGTATCGTAATAGATCTGTTTCGATACTGAAAACGGTATCGTAATAGATTTCTTATGAAACAAAATTAGAAAAAAATGTTTACGTTATTGTTGATAAAAGCACAGATGCTCGTGGCAGATATATCGCACATCCTATGATTGGAGCACTTCAAGAAGATAAAGCGACAAACCTATATTTGATAAATACATATGCGAGATGTCGCCACGTGTAACATCTCGCATATGTATTTATACATTATGTGTTGAAAACACTGTAAGGTCCCTTTCCTTTTCGTCAGACTCTATAGCCTTGCCGATGAGCCGTAATACGGCGAAACGCGTCCAAGGATTGGGTCTGGCGGAAAGAAAAGGGACAAACATCTTTCTTCTATATTTGATAGCTTCTAAGCAGCTATAGACAAAACTAATAATGTGACCGTAACCCGATTTATTCAGCAGTCCCTATCGAGCTTTTTCTTACCAAATCCAGTACAAGATGAGAAGTTTTTAGTGCTTTTGTCTGATGCAGCACCGTATATGGTAACAGTAGGCTAAATCTTAAGAATCTTTTACCCCAATATGGTACATTGTCATGTGAGTTGTCTTTTACATGGAATAAACCGAGTCGCAGAAACCGTCAGAACTGTAGTCCTTTAGTAAATAAACTAATTTCAATTGTAAAGAAAGTCTTTCTAAAAGCACCTCTTAGAGTGCAGATGTATAAGAAGAGATTACCAGGAGTTAGTTTACCTCCAGAACCTGTAATTACCCCGTGGAGAACATGGATTAAGGCTGCAATATTCTACGCAGAACATTTTGAAGTCATTCAAGAACTAATTTTGGATTTACATGATGATTCGCAATGTGTTGTGCGAAGTAAAGAGTTGTTAAACAGTGCAAGTGAAGTTAAAGATCTTATTTTTATTAAGGTTAATTTCAGTTTTATACAGGACATAATATATAATAATAATAATAATAATAATAATAGTATATATTACGTACTTTTTCATACAAAAAAAATATAAAGAATTTCTATAAAAATATTATACCAATAGCACGCAAATATACTCAAGATAGGTCTAAAGTCTTGATAGACTTGTGCCAAAAAAATATCTAATTAGTATTGTTGAAACTTTTTCCGCTATATGTAAGAGCATTTCCGGTAAAGTAGGAGGTGAAGTAAGGAACAAATTGGATGTAACTGTAAAAAATAATGAAGGAGTAAATACTTAACTGCAATGTAAAAAGCATTTATGAAGGTAAACTATCTAACGAAGTTGTATCTTAGCCTTATACTTTACTACCTAAGTTGCAGTGTTGTCCGATTACATCAGTAGATGTTCAAAGAGGCTTGTATAAACATATTTGTACTGATAAAAGAAAATCCTTTTTAGTTGAAAATTTTGAAAAATATTTAATAATAAATGCATTTTATACGATTGCAGGTTAATAAATTGTTTACTTTTATTTTTCTTTGTTGTTTTTTGTGTCTTTTTTAAGTAAGTTTAGTAGTTAAGTAGAACCAACGAACATTAACAAGACAAGGGTCACACTCTGTCGGAACCTTGATGTCCTGCTTAAACAAGCGCGCCGACGATTTCGATAAATTCCTGAGGCAGTGTCCCTGTTCTTGCTTATACGAGGTTGATGCAAACGGCTAGCGATTAAAACGAATAAACGAGGGTGACTTAAAAACATCTAGTAATAATTTTATTGTTATTGTGTCCTATTCTGCTTTGTGTGAATTAAAAGAAAAATGGGGAAATCGTCAGGTTATTTAATTGGTAGATCTTAACATAATTATAAAAAGTACTGGTAGTAAAAATTAAGGGGAAAAGGAAAGTTTCTTCCAAAATTAACAATGTAGTAAGCTACAAACGAGATTAGTAGGTATAAAAATTAACAATCAAATATTTGCAAATGCTAACTGAAATAGGTACTTATTCTAATTACCTTATTATTACATAAAATATATACAGGTTGTTTCAAATTCGAGGCCATCAAAGAGTACCTACTTACTTAACAGTAAAATACGGGTAGGAGTAGTTATACTCTGGGAAAACAAATTATCGCGATTTGTATGGAAAATTGTGAAAATCGATAAACGAACCATTCTAAGCCAAAGGCGTTTAACCAAATGAGTTAAAACCTCTGAATTGCTGTTCGATGCCTTTTACAAATCTAGTAGCCCGTTAACAACTCAATTAAATAATGTATTTAAATGTTCTGAAATAAAATTTACCGGCCGCTTTTTAAAGATGTTTTAAGATATTTAATTTTATGTTAGGTTTTATTGATTGTTTCAAAGAATATCTTTTTTTTATATATCGGTTAGCAAATTTAATTGTAAAATAAATACGCACCCTAATATATAGGTTTAAAAAATATTTATGAGGAAACTCTTTACAAGGATGTGTAAATAGTACATTTTCATATAATATCTTAAGGGTTGCTCCAACGTTCTCGTGGCAACTAATTTTATTAAAATTTTCAACAAAAATTATTTCTAGCTGTTTGACATATTCTACAATATTACTAGGAGGTACATTTAGACCTCCATAGTTTTTAGAAGTCGAATATGCTTTATGCTCTAGAAATACAGCAGCTTCTTTTGGTAATGTATTTTCATCATTATACTTTGTGCAAGCACTACAAGAGTGTTGCAGCAAGCATTTCCTTAATAGATACCCTGTAATGTAAACTATAGCATTTCCGTCCGTACTAGAAAGGTTTCTATAGTCGCATGTAAAAACTTTTAAAGAACTATTATTTGTCAATATAGGTACATCAATATTTTTATATTCTTCTAGAATATCAGGAGTTAACATTAAGCAAAACTGTATTAATATCTTTGATACAATTGGAACCTTCAACCTCATTAAAATATTTTAGAGAAAATAATTTCTTGAATGCCCTACAAAATTGAATTGGGGTTGGATTTCTCGAGTTTCCGCAACAATTTCTTACCAGACCAAAAAAATTTTCGATACAATCCTGATTAAGGTTCCTTGTTAAAAGAAATGAATAGTTCTTGCATTTTAAGGTTTCCCATAAAGACAGACTAGAGGTAATAGTAATTTTCCAGCCATTTATAAAATGCATAGTATTATTTATACATTTTTCCACGTATGTTACCTTTCCATCGTTCTGTTTTACCTGTACTAATTTAATTACCTGTAAGTCACCCAACAAACATTTTATTTTTCTAAAAAGTACAATTGTTTTTCTGTGCCCATAAATGCGTTAAAGTTGTTAAGATGGGACGAGTTTAACAAATCAAATAAATCATTTGTTGTTTGTAGGAATTTTGCAGTAAGCGTTGCTTCTAAAGGCAAAACCTTAAAATGTATGTAGGTATATAGGGCAGTTGTGACTAAAGACTTGCGAAGCATATTTTACCTTCATTTTTTGAAAGCTATTAGGAAACATATGCTCGTCAGTAAGTTTAGGACAAAGTCGACACATTTTTTTTTGTCGTGATCATAAAAAATGTCTAAGTAACTTTCGTTCGTTCGTGACATTTTATTGCAGAACCAAACACAAAACACTACGTAAATGTTTATTTTATTTTTAATGGAATTCACTCACGCCGACACATAAAGACAACTGGTACATATCTCTACGACGGACAACCTGTTTATGCATATCGCGCGTCGGGGGCTTACGGTGCTCTAGATACGGTAGCATCCGATATTCGAGCGAGATAGGCATAACGAGGGGAGGAGCTTGGAGTGATCCTTCTTGTCTCTTGTTAATGTTCGTTGGTAGAACACAGTGTGTTTCTTTGGGTTGTTGGTGACTTGCGCGCCGTGGTCAGTTTTTACCTGGCCCTAGTCTAAAGGATGGAATATTTCACAGGTCACTTGCGCACAAAATGTAATTAAAGCATTAAAGGATTATGTTAAGTACTTCTTAGACCCCTCTGCATTTTAATTGCCTTAATTTAAAGGTTTTGGAAATTTCACTTTAGATAGGTAATACTATAAGAATTTTCCCTTCCTCCCCTTAGGCCATTCTCATATATATATTTTCACTGCCATTAACAAGGCGCGCAAGTGACCCATAGGCCGGTGTACAACCTGCGCGCTACTGTCCCATAGGATTATCGTACCCTTCAAAAATTCTGACCACGGCGCGCAAGTGGCATATGCCCGTTTCTTTACCCTATTTTATTATAAGAAATTAAGAAATATTGCATACCAGTATGCATATTTGGTAAAAAAAATGCATATAACTGCATATCTTAAAGTCAAACAAGGCATATATATATGCGCATATTTTGGCTGAATTTAAGTGCATAAATTCGGCCCTTTAATTATCAGTAAAACTCGAAGATGTAATGTAAATAAAATAATGTCTAACGATGTTTATGAGCATGAAACTAGAGCACAGAATAATGTCTATCAAATCGCTAATAAGACTACTCCTACTTTTATTTAAGTGATTAATTTGAGGCAACTCCAAAAATTTTATTTAACTCGATTTCGGTATCCCCTGAAGATGGACGTCTAGACGCTCAAAACATGTAGGGAACTATTTTATTTACATAGTAGAAGAAATTAAAGTAGTACTTGTTATATTTCACAATTTATTTCAGTTTCCTGACACTTGTTTCAACCCTTGCGGGTCATTATCAAAGGCATTATGAGACAATAATAAATTCTAAATGTCATTTAAATGAAAATTGACAGATGATAGGTTATTTTGGTCTTTAATTTACAGTTATGGCCAAAGGTACAACTAAATTAAAGGTGTGATTATAGAGGTATTTACATCCAAGTAATAAAATTAAGAAAATGATATTGTGTATAATATATAAGGGTTTTTTTGTTGGCAATTATTGACAGTGTTTATTGCATATTTATCCTAAGTTATTAGACTATTAAGTATTAGATTGGCACCTGAAGGTATTTCAATTTGATATATTTACAATGTAATGACTGTGATGCAATCTATATAGGTCAAACAGGTAGAAACTTTAAAACTAGGCTTAAAGAACATAAACCATCCATTTTAAAAAAACAAAATAAAACAGGAATAGCGGACCACTGTATAATAAATAACCACTCAATATCCAACAAAATAAAACCGATATATATTTAACACAAGGGTAGAAAACTCAACCTATTAGAAACATAGCAATCAAAAAAGCCTTAAAAATCGATGTAATGTTGTTAACAATCAAATTGAAATACCTTCAGGTGCCAATCTAATACTTAATAGCCTAATACCTTAAGATAAATATGCAATACACACTGTCAATAATTACCAACGGAAAACACCATAATTATTATACACAATATAATTTTCTTAATTTTATTACTTAGATGTAAATACCTCTATAATCACACCTGTAATTTAGTTGTACCTTTGACCAATACCTGTAAATTAAGGACCAAAATAACCTATCATCTGTCAATTTTTATTTTAATGACATGTAGAATTTATTATTGTGTCATAATGGCTTTGATAATGACCCACAAGGGTTGAAACACTTGTCAGGAAACTGAAATAAATTGTGAAATATAACAAGGACTACTTTAATTTCCTCCACTATAGAATATCCATTTCACCAAGCATGTAGCCCATCACATATCAATTATATTCTATTTACTTCAAATTAAGGTAATTTTGTGTTTATTCCAAGATTTCTAAATATTGTAATAAATATGTTCGGCTTATCGGAAGACTAAAAGTTTATACAAATATGTGTCCTACGTTGTGTTATTTCTAAGATACGTTTTATCAAGTTTTAAGTTATTTTCTCGAACAATGTGCGTTTTTAATTGCGAAATCTAAAAAACAGTGGCGTACAATGCTTTTTCCTATAAAATAAATATCAGATAGGTTATTCTCCGGGGCTCTACCGTAGTGCGGCTTTATCTGACATTATTACGTTCAAATAAAAATAATAATATCAATAATAATAATAATCAGATATCTACATTTAATATTTTCCATATAAACAATATTGATTATACAATAAAATAGTAGTAAGAAACATATAGAAAATAAAAGGCCCTGTCACTGCAGACAACTGGATAAATCCAGATACTGTTTGCGCCCCTTAACACTGAAAGTATTCTGTGATACTAATGTGCATGACGTTATTTTCTGAAAATTGCTGGATTCTGGACAAAATGGCGAGGGTGAAATATTAATCGTCAAACCTGTAACTGAGTAACAAAAGAAAAATAGAAAATTATAGAAACGAAATTGTCATTGTCATTGTACCGCAGGCGCGTACCCAGGGAGATAAGAAATTAAAATAATTACGCTTAACTACGCTGCTCCATCTTTGACTATTTTGGCATTTTTTATGTAGGTATTTCTTTTATCCATTGTGAACAAAATGTTTATTAGAGTTATATTCCCGTAAAAATTGTCTGCTAACAGTCAAGTAACAGAACTTCTTCCCAACGACCAAGTCAAAATGATATTTTTGGAGAGGGTAGGCAGCTACTTTCGGTGGCCGAAAAATCAAAAAGTTGAATGTGTGGACATACGTTCATTTCTAATGAAAGTATTTATGGAGGGGAAAACAAAATGGCAGTAAATCCGTCGATTGCAGATATCGAAAAAAAAAAATGAAAAAGTCGAAGGATATCATTTAATAATACTTTTAACTCTTCGTTATGCTTCTTCATCTGTAGCTTTTTAAAAATATAAAGAGTTTTGTTATTAAGTTTTTTAAAACCGAGAATTTACATTTTTAGGTAACAAGGAAATAATCAATAATTTCAATAAAACTTCTATTCTTTGTTTTTAATTGTCTTGAAGCTTTGTCTCCCTTTCCCCATTTAAATATAGGTATATGTTTAATGTGAAAAAATTTGGTGTCTTCATTTACCCCCTAATCCGGGGCAATCCGGACAACGTACATAAAATAAAAAAACACGGACAAATTTTTTTCTGTTCATACCTTCATGTTTATAAAATAAGTTGTATGAAGCTAAGACCTTATTTATTGAGGTCCATAAATTTCGTAAACGTAATTTATACGATATTTTTAATATGTGATTGAATATCTGTAAATTGAATAATTATCGTCCCCCATTGCCCCGATTGACTTACTCTTTGTTTTTCAAATGGAACACCCTGCATTTTGATATTTTATCTTGTAGAGTTTTTTGCCCTCTACAACTTGTTAAAAAGTTCATTAGTTATTTTTCCTCATTTTGGCGTAATATTTTTTTTAATAAAAAGTCTGAGAAAAATATTTTTTTTTATTTTATTTTATAGTTAGCCATGACAGACAAAAGCAAATAATAGCAAAAGTAATAGTAAAATTTTATTTAGATGTCATTGTCATTTTATTTCTTACTTTTCATCAAGTTAAATTTATATTGTGATAAAAATGAATTATTTAAATGTTGAAATAATCGATATCATTTATGTTTCGGGTGCTAGTAGTAAAAATGCTTTATTAACTACAAGAACTTATGAAGAGCGATACCCAGAGCAAAGACACCCTGATAAAAAGACATTCGAAAAGCTAGTGAAGAGATTTGAAGCTACAGGAAGTGTGGCTTATAAAAAAAAATGACTGAAGAAAACGGGTATGCACCGAGGAAAATGAATTCAGCGTTCTGTAAAGTATTACTGAGAATCCTCATATTGGTCAGCATCCTCTTGCACAACAACTGGACATTGGATGAACGGCGGTTTGAAAAATAATCAACTCAAAAAATTACATCCTTACCACGTCCAGTTGCTGCAAGAGCTTAATAATGAGAACTATGGTAGGCGACTTGAAATTTACGCGTGGGCGCAAAATAAAATAAGGGAGCAGCATAATTTTGCCCGTTTGGTTTTTTTTTTGCGACGAAGCTACGTTCAATAAAAATGGCAACGTCAATAGACATAATTTTCATTATTATGCCACTGCAAATCCTCATTTTGTTAGATTTCAGTCACAAAACAGACGGTCCCTAAACGTTTGGGGAGGAATTGTAGGAGACTACGTAGTTGGTCCACATATTTTTAAATAAATTGGCAACATTGCAAAATAATTAAAAACTATGTTTGCCACGATACGCGAAATATCGAGGGGAATTTTAAAGTGCAAAAATATACAGGATGTTCTATTAAAAAAAATTCTTGTTTCTTTTTGTTGAGCCACCCTACAGAGTCAAAAATAATTTTACGTTATAACTCACTTACTGTCCTTCAACTTTAATATTAACATTTTTTGTGTATTATAAATACAAACAGAGCTACTTTGCCATACTAAACGGCCACTCTGTATGTGTGATGGAGTGCCGTCGATAACGTTTTCAGCATCAACATCCCTTAAATAATAACCGCCGAAAAAAATGGTACCTTTGGCGTAAAATACAAATGCAAATACAAAGTTAAGATTTGCACACTGTAATATTAAAAGAAACATTATATTGGTTAGGGTGATATCGTTAAATAAAAAAAGTATATTGTCTTTATTTTTTCATTCAAATCTGCGCAATTTTATTTGTAAACGAAAAAAATGTGTATAACAAATTTGTATAAATAAGCGTCGTTTGGTTTTCGTTATTAATCCCTGTACAATAGTCGTAGAAAAAGCATAGTATTTTAATCGCAAGTAATAGGAATAACATGTTCAACTATTAATTCAAAAAACCAGCGCACGCGAAAGTTATATAGATCATCTACAGCACAAACAAAACTAACTTTTTGTAATCGAATTAGTTTCGTAAACTGTTTTATGCCGATATTTATTATTGGGACTTAATTATTTATTGGCTAAAGAAACCGCAAAGGTAAATTTGGAGCTAAAAACTGTTTTAAAAAAAAATTATTTTAAATAAAAAACCGCATTTCGCCTTAACTTTATTTTTATTTTTGAAGCTTGTTGTTTATTATTATGTATCTAATTGCATACCACAGGAATTATTATCACGGTTAAAAATATTAATAAAAATATTTTGGTTTAAGAACAAATGTTTACAATTTTGTGGTTTTTACTCTGGGCCAAGAATTTTTTTTCATGAAATTTAAAAATGTGGTTAAGAAAACGGAAATTTTAAAAAACATATAACAGTAGTATATTATTGAAATTCAAAATAATGCAATAGCTATTTATACAACAAGTTCGAGTTCGAGTTGGACAACACGTCTCAGAGTGACTAAATGACATTGTTTTGTAACGAATGGAATACAATATTTTTTCGACGGGCGTTTTATAATAAAAAGCTTAATTTATTTTACCAAACATTTTATTGCCTTTAAAAGTCGTTTTGGCATATTTTTCACGATTATCCGATGCCTATAAGCCATCAAATTTCCCCAGAAGTAAAAATCTAAGGGATTTAGGTCTGGAGACCATGGTGACCATAAAACAATCCCACCTCGACGATATCAAGGGCCAAGAACGCTTGTTAAGTGTTGGCGTACTATACGGTTATAATGAGGTGCAGTACCATCATGCTTGTACCACATTTGCATTATTTTATGAAGAGGCACGTGATCCAATAAATTATTCAAATCTTGCTGCAATAATTGTAAATAAATGTCACCATTGAGTTTTTCTTCGAAAACAATTGGACCTATAAGGTTTTTTTCCGATAACGCCAGCCCACACATTTACTATAAATCTTTGTTGGTATTTGCTTTGAATTATGGCGTGCGGATTTTCATCAGGCCAAAAATGTAAATTGTGTGAGTTTATTATGCCATCTCTTGTAAAACCGGCTTCATTGGTAAACAAAATAAGGTTATAACAATTTAGATTCACATTATATTCCTGCATGTATAAATCAGTTGGAGTATTGAAGTATTGCTAAATAATCATCCATAGACATAGAGTGTCTTTTTTGATTATGGTACGGGTGAAGTATCTGTTCTTTTAGAGTTTCATGTATGTACAACCCATTTTGTAACATTGTTTGGTGTTGCGATCTTTCTTATGCTGTTTGAAGGGGTGTCAGCAATTTCTTCCGAAATTTATTCCTATACGTGAGGGTCTCATGCTCTCCTGGGAGATCCCTCACCACCACGTCGCGGCAAGACTTACCGTGAATAAAAAATTTCAAAACTTAAATCGTTAACCCTAATAATTACTTTCTAATCATTTTTACCTGTTACCCTAAGGCTCTGATTAACTCTTTGAAAGGTTTTTTGACTTGGCAATGTTCGGGCTGTAAATCTTTTAGAATAAAGTCTTCTTACCTTCGAAGAGTTGGACAGCGCTTCACCATAAATTAAATGCATATTAGCATATTCTGCGTAAGAATATTCTTCCATTTAAATTATATTTACTTGAAGACGGTTTTGACAAGTTCCGTCATTAATTCATTATGTGAGTATTAACAATAACAACCTGATATTTACCTGTATGTGTCTAGTATTAGAAACTTTTGAGTATTTCGCATAAAGACCGATTCATCTCGAAACCGACAATTTTATCGAGTAGCTTTTTTGAAGGGGAAGACCAGAGTATAAAGTAATGCCACCGGCACCGGTCAATATTTTGGAACAACCTAGTCCGTTCCTGACTTCCCTGACGATGTAAAACATCTACTGTAGTATGGTTTAATGACTCTTTATGGCCTCTATAAAATATTAAAGTTTCATTAGAGTCGGTTCAAAAGTTAGAGCCAAACAAGTAAATCGCTGGATACATCTTTGAGGCTCTGTATCACCGTTAAGGGGCATAAACCAACTTATTTGCTACAAAAAAGGTACTTTTGATAAGACTCGATTCCTCTGACGGTTTTCGAGAAAATTGCATTTTATTTCTTAATACGTAGTAGTTTTTACCACGTAGTACTTGGCTTTTATAGAATTATTCTTTTTTTTTATTTCTACATCAATAGAAGATAAGAGGTTTAAGTTTAAAATTTAGATTAACCAACTTATTTACTACAAAAAAACCTATTGAACAGTTTTCTTATCATCTGCTTTTTGTTCGCACGGTATTTTTCAGGTATGTACAACACGACCTTACACCTCACAAATGATTGTTATTGTTGGTTATTATTAGT
Source organism: Polydrusus tereticollis (assembly GCA_963920685.1). NCBI lineage: Eukaryota > Metazoa > Arthropoda > Insecta > Coleoptera > Curculionidae > Polydrusus > Polydrusus tereticollis. The sequence continues at coordinate 22,887,426 of OY987327.1, forward strand.
CTCATCTGACAACATAAGATTATTGTCAAATTTGTAACATTTAACATTGTTGCTAACGTTCAATCATTTTATCTGCTTGCAATAATTAATAGAAAACTTTAATTGTCGTGAATTATCATGGCGGTGCAATACACTAATGCAGAATATACCGATATGATATTGGTATTTGGGTATTGTCGAGGAAATGGCCGAGAATGTGTCAGAGTCTACTCCAAAAGGTTTCCAAATCGTCGTATACCAAGCCACCCGACGTTTGCTGCTATTGAAAGACGCCTGCGGGAAAGCGGCCAATTTACTCCTAAAGCCATTGATAATGGAATACAGCGTTTTGTAAGGGTTCCTGAAGTCGAGGAAGACACGTGTTGCAGAAGATCCAGAAATAAGCACCAGGAGGCAAGGTAGGGAAATAGGAGTGTCCAAAGATATTGTTCATGAAGTACTTCAAGAACAGTTGCTATATCCATACCATAAGATGCCAGTTTAAGATCTTTTGCCTAATGATCCTGAAATGTGCTTGGTTTTTAGTCGGCTTGTTCATAGGCAGAGAGAAGAGAATCCCAACTTTGCCAACAATATTTTGTTTACCGATGAAGCATGTTTCACGAGAAGAGGAATTACAAATTTTCATAATAAACATGTTTATGTGGATGAAAATCCACATGCTATCAAGGTAAAACATTTTTAAAATGAGTTTAGAATTAATGTGTGGGCTGGAATAATTGGTAATCACATTGTTGGTCCTGTCATTATTCCACAAAGATTAACCGGGGAAATTTATTTGCAACATCTACAAAATACCCTGCCAGATATGCTAGAAGAGTAACCTTTACAACTTCAGAGAGATATGTGGTTTATGCACGATGGAGCTCGACCACATTTTGCATTAAATGTTAGAAACTTTTTGAATCAGCAGTACCCAAATAAAAGGATTGGTAAAGGTAATGCCCCTGTAAATTGACCACCACGTTCTCCGGACTTAAATTCGTTCGATTATTTCTTATGGGGACATCTTAAGACAGTGGTTAACAGGACAACTCCAGATAACGCAGAACAACTATGGCAACGAATTCAAGATGCAATAAATATTCTTGAGGGCGATGAACAAGTTCTGCAAAGAGTGTGTTTTAATTTTCTTCGACGTATAAATCTTTGTATTCATGAAAATGGTGGACATTTTGAGCAATTTCTATGATATTTATATTTATTTCTGTTTATGATTTAGTTATTTTTTCTTTTTTTATAAAAACTAATAGGTATTAAGTAATAAAATGCAAATTTCTCGAAAACCGTCAGAGGAATCGAGTCTTATCAAGAGTACCTTTTTTGTAGCAAATTAGTTGGTTTATCTGAATTTTGTGCCCAAACCCCTCTTGTTCCATTGGCATAGAAATCTGAAACAAGCAATTAGTCAAAACCCAGGTTCTACGCCCATGGACTGATATTAATCAGAATTGTGGCATGGGCTGTTTTGCCCCATAAAGCTATGCCAATGTACCAAATTTCGGCAAAATAGTATGAGCAGTTTTTGAATTAATCCAGAAAAACGATTTAAAAATTGTCACTTCAGCGCCGTCTAGCGCCCAAACTAAGCAACTTTGTACTAACGTAAGTTTACTTAAATCGGCTAATTTTGGTCTGAAGAATATGTGGTAGGTTTTTGTAAAGACCTTTTACAGACACCCTGTATATATTATTGTATATTTAATATTGGGTAATTATTTGGATTAATGAAAACAGTGAATTTATCGCTAATTCCCGGCATACAGTCACATTTGAGGTCGCTGAGCACGAAGATTATGGGTTTTTTCTCTGAAAATAAAAAAAAAATAGAAAAAAAAAATTAAACCCAGTTTTTTAGTTTTTGGGTCTTTTTTAAAGTTAATTTTCCGTTATTTTAACAAAACATCATGACTTCTACAAGTGAAACTTAAGTGGAATTGTAAAAATAAAAAAGACTAACATTTTTTTTTATTTCCGGAGATTTAAAATCATATTAGTGATCAGCGACCTCTAATTAGGCTATTAAACAAAAATTAGCCGTTACAAGTAATCTAAACCATTACCAAAAAAAAAAGTGAAATTAATAACGTTAGTAACAACTAAGAATGCAGTCGCTTGCAAAAATCGCAATATAAAAAATGTTTTAAACAATAATTATTTTTGCTTTAGGTTTCTACGACGCCCTTGCCTTGGTTCTTGTTTATATGTGATCAAGCGAAGTATCTAATGTGTATACCTCCTTTATACAGCACATTCTTAAAAACATCTCTTCTTTTTCATAGATTTCTTTCTATTTTTAGTAGCTACTTTTTCTTAATTGAATAAGAATATTGAAAAAATATAAAACCATCTAAAATATTCAACGCATCGATCCGAAATTATGCCGAAATAAACACCCTTGACACATTTGAACCTTCCACGCATCAAAGCGCTGTTTTTTAGGTACATTTAAATTTTTAATAAGGCAATTTACAGGAATCTCTGAGGAAGCCCTCATTATTTTCAAAATTTGTGTCGTACGTCAACGAAACCCTATGATTAATTACATTTTATTACTTATTAAGAGCATCCACTACAACACTTTGTAACAAAAAAACAAAGTTTTTCTTCTAAATAATTGGTGAAGCTTCAATTTGTACCGTATAACCTAAAAAGTTTGAAAATTATATGGCAATTATTATCACCGACATCGATACAAAAAATATCGGAAAGGGTCACCTACATTCTTAAACGATAATAAATAAATGATCTATAATTTTCTTGTAGACCCATTAAAAAAGATATATTAAAATTCATGAAGAAATAAGACAGGTAAATAATAAAATATTAATATATTATTGTTCCTAGAATTAATTATATATTTTCTTGCAATCTAAAGTATAGTACAGATTTTATTTAAATATTTTAGATTTTAATGAATAAATTGAAGTATTTTTCCGCTACGACATAAAAGATAATTAAAATTTTATTCATAACCCAAGAAATAACAAATATTCCTCAATAACGTGGTGCTTGAGTAGACATATACAGGATGTTTCCTAACTACGGTACGAAACTTCAGAGGGTGATGCGTAAGGTCGTTTTAAGAAAAAAAGTTTAGTTAAAGTTAAAAAAAAAGGAATGAGTTAAAGTGATTTCTATATTTTTTCTTGCAAACGAAGCTAGATAAGAAAAAAACACAAGAAACCAAAAAGTTGTATTTGTAGTTGCCTAATCTGAACAAACAAATAAAAAAAAACTAAAAAAAAAAAGGCAGTGGCGTACTTTTTCTTCTCAATAATACTTGGCTGTGGTGCCCACTGAGACGCCACTGAACCTAATAATTGCAATCTAGTTAGCGCTACATAAGCGCCTTATCACTTCAAATAACTGAACTAAATTTCAACGAAATCGGTGTAAGGATATTTATGACCGTCTTTTCTTTAAACTTTAACGCCCTGCACCTCTGAAACGAAGCAACTTCGGACATATTATTATGTTTATAGGAACATTTTCCTTATAAGGACCTTACGTATCATCCTCTGAAGTTTCGTAGCGTAGTTAGAAAACACCCAGTATATATTTTTCAGCACTCATCAGTTATTTTGTCTTAAAAAAATCCAATTCAAACGTTTACTTTCTGCCTTCTTCTAGTTAAAAAGCCTACAAAATTTTTAGAAAATAATTTATTCAAATATTTTAATATCATACAGGGTGTCCCAGAATATGTGGTCAATCTTTCAGATTCAGATGATAGAATACATAAATAATTTGACAAGTTCCTATAGATTATTTTCTTTCTCCCCTCCCCCCCTCTACGGAGATATGGGCCCATAAAGGACTCCCCTGGAAATCATTTGTTTTTAAATAGCTTAAAATGAGCCCTTTTAATCACATTCGGCTTATTTAGTTTGCCAGGGACGGACTAGCTCTAACACAGTAGTGCCATTACTTTTTACACCCTGTACGATAACGGCACAACAATAATATTTTTGGATAGCTTAAACCTTAAACTAAAACATAGGTACTGTTCATCGACATCAATAAAATAAATAAATATTATGTTTTTTTACTTAGGTTGTCATATTCATAAAATTCCTTTTTTGTTGCTATGGTTTTTTTGAAATGTACCAATTTAAATAATGATATTTATTCCAGTGTCAGTTGAAAATAGAGTGTTTTAAAGTTTTCGATCTTTTCTGTTCTTTTCCTTCTTTGTTAGTTAGTTACTATTGAAATTTATATTGGCTGAATATGCCGACAAGCATTTAATGTATGGGCTTGCTTCACGTAATGCTTTAGAAGCCAAAAGGCTTTATGAAGAATGATTTCTAAATACAGTAAAACCTCTGTTTGCTACTGCCTCTATAAAGTGACCACCTGCGTTAAACGACCGGTTATGAAATCTCCATATTTAAAAATGGAAATCCCATTATTTTATACTCCTCTTTAACGACCCATCTGTTGAACGACCGCTGGCACACTTTATCGGAATTTTTAATAAACATTAATACTAGGAATTAGGAGCAGTAAAACCCGACCCGACAGAAATATAGATACCGGGTGTTCCACTAAGAATGGCTGTCGGCCGTATCTCAGAAAGTGTTAGTCGTATGGCTTGCGGAAAAAAAATATATTAGGTAAAGTGGCCGTGAGAAATTGCTGAAAATTATTTTTAAGTTTCTCAGAATGGCGCTAGAGGGCGCAACAGTAACGGTAAATATGAATCACGAACATTGAACATTTAGGGCGCCACTGAGGATTCTTGTCGTAACGATATATTTCTTGAAACATACGTACCTTCATATTTTGTTTTTCCAAGGCCAATTTGACTCTTAAAAAAACCTTTACAATGGCAACTTGAAAATAAAATCATAATGTTCCGTAATTATGATTATTGTTGTTGATATCTCCGGATTAAAAATAGATATTAACTTGCGGTTTTCGCTGACTTCTTAGACTTTTAATCATCCTTGTAATCAGGTAAAATTGAATATATTATTATATTTACAATCATGGAAGAAACGCGCAATGTTTGTGAAGTTGTAAGACAGCGCCCCCTAGCGCCTAGTGTAAAACACATATTGCCGTAGTTCATAAGATGGTATATAGAGTGAGAAAATCCCTTTTTAACAAAACTAAGTTTACTAAATTATGTTAAGCCAGACCGGTGTTATCAGCATTTATTACAAATAATGTTCAACCTTCCCCCACCACTTTATTTGAAAAGTGACGAGCACGTTTTATAGGTGAATTTTATTAATAAATCTTCGAAATATACAAAAATGATATTTTCGGGATACCTTAACTAGGCGACTTTTGAGGAAACTTCGTGATTCATATTTACCGTTACTGTTGCGGCCTCTAGCACCAGTCTGAGAAACTTGAAAATAGTTTCCAGCAATTTCTTATGACCCCTTTACCTAATATATTTTTTTTTCCACAAGCCATACGACTAACACTTTCTGAGATACGGCCGACAGCTATTCTTAGTAGGACACCCGGTACATAAAATAAATACTTTATTGCCGGCGGATTCATTCAATTTTCTTTAAAGGCTGATAAATTGGTTGTTAACATTAGTTTTGTTTTGAACAGTTTTTGCGTGTTTTTGGACTAACGTGAATATTTGAAGACGCCGGGAAATACGAAATTACTTTCTTTAAGCGAAAAAATTGAAATAATCAAGAAAAGTGAAAAAACTGGTTTAAGTACCAGGAAATTTGTTTAAAAATTTAAAGTGGGTAAGACCCAAGTGACTATGTTGCTTCAAAATAAAACAAAAGTTAGAAATTTGTTTCAGGAAGGTGGCAACGGTGAACTAAAAAAAAATCCCAAAACCGAAGGACTGGCAGTAAACCAAGTTATTTTTAACTGATTTTGTAAGGCGCGAAACAAGCACTTACCAATATCCGGGTCCATAATTCAAGCAAAGGCCCTCGAATCTGCTCAATGTCTAGGACTAGATAACTTCAAGGCATCAAATAGATGGTTAGAAAAATTCTTCGGCACGATATTACCTTCAAGAAAATATCAACATCCAAGACGTAACTGCTTGGAAAAACAAGCCTATTGACCATTTTAAAGGATTATGCCCCAAGGGACGTATACAGTGAGCTCAAAAAGGTTGGAATAAATTCGTTTAAAACAAAAGAAAATTCAGGTGATTATTTTCTGCAAAAACGCTTGTACATGTCGATTATTATTATTAATTGCGAATATTTTGACATAAGGAATGTGTATACAGGTTGTCTCAAGAAGAATATATACCGTCAACATTAATTTTTTTCAAATAGAACACCCTGTATATTATATTATTTTTAAATTCTACGATATATTCTACTATACTTTGTGTATAACATACCACATCTCCAAATCAACGGTTTTCGATATATCGACATTTTTTCTGGTACGAAAACTACAATTAAAAATGAACTCTTTACATCTATTTAGTCTATAATATTAAGATAGACTATATTAAATTTCATTTTAATAAATGTTGAAATTGACCGCCACCAACTTCCTGGCAATATGCAAGTCGATTTTTGAATTCTTCCAAAACGTTATGGATTACCTGGGGCTCTATTAATATAACCTCATGCCTTATTCGAGCTTTAAGTTCATCAATATTGTTAGGTCTGTTAAAGTATACTTTAGATTTTAAATAGCCCCACAGAAAAAAATCTAGCGGGGTCAAATCTGGTGACCTTGCCGGTCATTCTATTGGACTCCGTCGACCAATCCACTTGCCAGGAAAGACTGTATCCAAGTACTCACGCACCGGGCGTGTGTAATGGGCTGGTGCTCCGTCTTGCTGGTACCATAAGTTATTGTTGGGAATGTCTGGCTCATCTGGATTTGGATAGAGTTTAGCAAGTGCCGGTATTAACTCAAATTCTAAAAATTCTAGATACAGTTCGCAATTTAACGTACCATCAAAAAAGAAAGGAGCTAAAATCCGGTTATCAACAATTCCAGCCCAAACATTCACTTTTTGCTGGTATTGTGTGTGGGACTCCATGATCCAGTGCGGACTTTCCTTAGCTCAATATCGACAGTTTTGGAGATTCACATGCCCATTTAGAGTAAACGTTGCTTCATCAGAGAACACAATTCTTTTTAAAATTTGAGGATCTTCAATGTATTTGTTCATCATTATTTCGCAAAATTCTGTTTTTCTATCCGGGTCATCTTCATTAAGTTCATGAACCAACTGTACCCTATAGGGATGCTATTTATTTTCGTGTAAATAATTCAATACGGTAGCTTGACAAATATTATTTTCCGTGGCAATACCGCGAGTAACACTATGGTGGTTTTCTTGGCAGCTAAGAGGACATTTAACTGCATATCTTCTGAAATCCTAGGTCGACCTTGAATATAATTGTCTCTAACATGCCCCAAATCCCTGTATTCTTTTACAATTTTACTAACAACAGATTGAGATATTGGTGCTCGGTTTGGGTACTTGTTGTTAAATAACTCACACACTTCTGTTTGGGTTCGCTTCCTATCTCCATAGCCAAGCATCATTAGTACCTCTATCCTATCTTTTTCACTTAACTGCGCCATTTTTACGAATTTTTGAAGAATTTTTGACAAAAAGTAAATGTCTGTGTCAAAATAAATTAATTCAGGTAACAGGTTACAGTAATAATAAATAAATGCGCAATTAAAACTAAAAATCCGCGGATCTCGGCATTTTTTCAGATAAATATTTAAATGTCTATCAGCCCTATGATCAAATGCTCACTTTAACTTTTAACATGAGTGTATCCATGACAACAACCGAAAACAGCCTACTTGTTGATTTTTCACTGTGGTGGAGAAACAGCTGAGCCGTTAAAGTTATCGGATGTGATTGTCAGATTTAAGTGTCAGAATTCTTAACCTAAAAATAGTATAGATGTTAGAGAGAAAGTTTTATAGTGTGCGTTCGAGATACATTATTTTATGTCGTAAGAACCTATTTATATATTTCAATTGAATGCTTGTTTACATTATTACAATGTTTTTTTTTAGAATATGGATTGGAATCAAAGTATTAACCAGTAAAGAACACAGACACGAGACAAAGTTTATTTCAATTGGTAACTGTGACAAGTTTCCACCAAGAAAATGGTAAAAGAAAATATTTGATACCTAAAGAGGCTAGTTATTAAACAATTATATGTATTTACCTTCTACTTCATATTAAATATACTTTTAATTACTTTAGGGCTCCTAGTGGGAATAAAAATTATTAGTATTTGTATTTGTAGTCCGGCTTACACTTATGTATTAGCATCAGTAGAATGTAATTGCTGCATGAAAATTAAAGTAGGTACTCAATAATTTATCTGCTTAACAGAAATTGAGAACAACTTGTGTCAGAAAACTCACTTAGAAAAAAAGATATTATGGTATGAGATGCTTTTCAACTAGACAGATAACTCAAGAGATTATTCGCAGTGAAAGCAAAGTATGTATTGTATAATTTTAGTTTTTTTTTTTATTTTAGCCTTTTTCTCAGTGATATAATGTGATGTTATAGGATATGACCAACCTAAAATTACCAGCACATATCAGGACTCAAGAAGATTCCAATGTGATTAAACTCGATTCAATTTTATTCACTATAAAAGGATCATTATCTAATAATGTGAAGGTAGGTCCTGTTTTAAAATATAGTACCTACCTAATTTTTTATTAGTATTGCTCAAACTTCTCTACTAGCACAGCTGCTTACGATCTCTTGGAATATATTTATAAAACAATAGATTCTAATTACTTTACTATAGCTCTATTTTTCGATTTAATACAATACAATACAATAGTATTTATTTGTTCAATAATAAGATGCTTACATTTACTATAAACATAATAAAAAAAAAACAATAGGGGCTGTTGAACAATGTCTGGAGAGATTTTTGTAAATAACCATTTTAAATTGGTAATTACATTACATTTAGACAATGACAATTTTGATAAAATTACACATGCTTAAAATTGTAACAAACATTTAAAATTTAACACTGAATTATTCCTTTATCAGGATCATCAAAAAATTTATTAAAGTTGTAGAAGGCCTTACTGACTAGATATTTTGTTAAGGTATATTTTAGTTTATTCTTTGGCAGGTTTCTAATTTCGTCTGAGAAACAATTAAAAATTTTTATGATGCAGTATTTTACATTTTTTTGGAGGTATGTAAGTATAGTTATAATTTTCTGGTACTAAATTACTTTTATGGCGAGTATCATAATCATGTTTCACATTAAAATCGAGAAAAAGATCCCTATTATCACATACAAATATTACAGAGTCCAAAATGTACATTCCTATTACCGTCAGAATATTTCTTTCTACAAAAACAGACCTACAACTTTCCTGCTGCTTCATCCTAAAAATATTTCGGATGCACCTTTTTTGCATGACTATAATTCTGTGTATTTCCGTTGAACTACACCAAAATATCACTTCATATCTTAGCCCAGCGTTTGACTGCGTCGACGCTGCCATCTTGCTCAGAAAGTTGCATGCTATGGGAATACGTGGTAATATTTCTGACTGGCTGGAATCATTTTTCTCTAATCGCCAAATAAGAGTAAAACTTTAGGGCTCCTATTCGGAGAAACTAAATATCAGATAGGGCGTTCCCTAAAGAGGCGTAATCTCTCCCTTGCTTTTTGCATTATTTATAAACGATTTGAAAAAATGGTGCAACAGTAGTCATACCTGCTTCTACACTTAATCAACTACTTGAAATAACTTATACAATTCTGCTTAGATTTTCTGTTTGGTGCCAAACAAATCATCTAGTTGTTAACACAAATAAAACCCATTACATGGCATTCTATAAAAAGCAGCAGGTTCCTGATTTATACTTAAAATTGAATAATAATTTTATTACAAGAGTAGAACAATGCAAGTTTCTGGGTCTTCACCTAGACTTACAATTAAAGTAAACAGCCCATGTAGACAATGTTGCTGCAAAACTAAACTGCTTATTATGCCTTTGTCAACTTAAAAACCTTTATGAACCCCAAACAATTGTTAAATATATATTATTCTTTGGCCTACAGCCACTTAACTCTTCTTGTGCTTTACTGAGGACAAACTACTCAGAACTTCAAAGATTATTTATTCTTCAAAAAAAAATTATTCGTAAAATCTACTCCTTAAGCCCACTTGAGTCATGCAAAGAAACCTTTCGGCAGCATTAGATTCTCACACTTCCAGGTATTCTGATTCTTAGTGCACTGATGTTTGTTAAAAAACACTCGTACAAGTTTTAATATACTTCAGATATAACACTAGAAACTCAAATAAAATCTATATTTCAAGCTACAAAACATCATCATATCGGAAAAGCCCTTTCTTCTGTTGCAGCAGATTATTAATTGCACTACCAGAGTCCCTTAGAGAAATTTCTCAAGTAAAAAAGTTAAAAAAAAAGTTAAGTGCTATGTTCTTGAAAACAATTTTTACGACATACGTGAATACCATACCATTATCCTCTAAACGCCTGATGACCTATTACTTTAGATCTCTAATTGTTGACGTTGTCAGTAATTTACATTGTAAATTTATATGGCTGAATATTTAAAAAATATATATAAAAATAAATAATCTGACTGGTTTGTTGCTAGTGGACAAAACAATTAAAATAATCTTTGCATTTCGGGACGATATCAATGTTAGGTACAACTTGAAAAGGTCCATTTCCTGGGTGTCCAACTGGACTGCAAGTTTAAATGGGACCATCGGATCATGTAAACGATGTAGTTGGCAGGCTTCGGGGAGTATTTGTTTTGCAGTCTCTATTTGTTATTAATAGCATATACCGGGTCCGCCAACGAAGCGGGGACGGAAGATTAAATCTTTATCGAGGAACTTATAAAAAATACTAAAACAGCATGAGGTCTGGAATTAGAAGCGGCATATTTTAAAAACATTTTACATTATACAGGGTGGCCCAAAAAAGTGTGGCGAACTAAACTTGTGTTTTTTTAAATGGAACACCCTGTATATTATTAGCCCAGAAGATGGGCATAGAGCTGCTGATCATTTTAATATTTGGTTATGTGGGTTTATTTTTAATAGTTTAAGAAATAATAACGATTTTATCTTAAAAATTATCTAAGTTTAGTAACCATTTCCAAATTACTAAAAACAATTGAATGAAATAGTAAACTAAAAAGCAATATGTTAGAATGTTGCCTATCTTTCCAATTAAAAATATTTGTGTTCAGTGCATTTATCATACAGGGTGATCACATTATGCAAAATATAAAAAATCTATTTTTTTTTAAATGGAACGCCCTGTATATTTTTTTATTTTTAGAAAGCCCTTTTCACATCCTTTCTACTGATACCAATTTGATACCTCTTAGAGTTTACCGTATTTTAGTTATTTCGATATAAACTTTAAAACCCCACACTTTTGCTACTTTTTATTTATTTCATTTTATTTTTATTCGTAATCGAGTTGCCATGATTTTTTTTTGTTTAGATTGTCACTATGACGACCGAATACAATTATTTAACATTATTTGTTCAGTCGTCGAAATTAAGTACTAAATTTCTCAAAATGTCGAATTTTACCACTGTGGAAATGGTAAATATGATTTTTATACTGGGAGAATGTGCAAGAAATTGCCTTCTAGCGAGTCGAGTGTATGCTGAAAGATATCCAAATATTGAGAGAAAGCCGAGACCAGAGGCCTTTGAGAAGTTGTTGCGAAGATTTGTAGAAACAGGAAGCGTTGCTTACAAAAAAAGGATGGTAATCAATAAACCCGTTATTAATGAAGAAAATGAATTAAGGGTTCTGTTGGCAGTACAGGAAAATCATCACGTAAGTCAGACTGGCATTTTTCAGCAAATCGGTGTTAAGGAAACAAGCGTGCGGAGGATTTTAAAAAAGTATAAATATCATCCTTATCACATAGAATTACACCAAGAACTTTATGAAGATGATTTCTTAAGAAGAATCACATTCTGTAATTGGATGCTTAACAAAATTAGAGAAGTACCAGACATTTTATCAAAAGTTCTATTTAGTGACGAGCCTACATTTAAAAATAACGGAATCGTAAATAGGCATAATATGCATTATTATGCTAGCGAAAATCCACATTGGGTTCGTCATGTAGATAACCAAAATCGCTGGTCGGTTAATGTCTGGGGAGGAATATTAGGGCCTTACATTATTGGGCCATATTTTTTTGAAGAGCGTTTGACGGGACAAGTTTACTTAAACTTTCTTCAACATGATCTACCCATTTTGCTTCAAAATGTAGATGCCGACACTCTCCAAAACCACTGGTTTCAACAAGACGGCGCTCCCCCTCATTATTATGAGCCGGTTAGACAATTTTTAAATCATTGGCGAGGTAATCAGTGGATCGGACGTGGTGGACCAATCGCTTGGCCTCCTAGGTCCCCTGATTTAACTCCCCTTGATTTCTACCTCTGGGGATATGTTAAGGAAGAAGTCTATGCCATAGCTCCTACGAACCGAGACGATATGAAAAATCGTATACGAGAGGGATTTAGAAATATTAGAATAAGAACTCTACAAGATGTTCAGCAACATTTTGTTCGAAGGCTACATTTATGCCTTCAAGAACAGGGAAGAATCATTAGAGCCACACAATAAATTCTGATTTACCGCATAATAAGGGTTTGTTTATTTTGTTTTGTCAACTCCTTTATTTTTTTAAAGTTGTAATTTTAATTCATTATTTTTATAATAATCGTTTTAAGTTTATGTTTTATTAATGTCTTAATAAATCAGTTCATAAATAACATTTAGTTTCTTTATTGCAAAATAAAAAATAAGGAATGTCATTTGATGCTAGGTTATTAAAATAGTATTAAGAAAATGAAGTTATGCATAACAAATGCAAACCATTTAAGGGTTACCGCTAGATTTTTCCAAAAAGTAGCAAAAGTGTGGGGTTTTAAAGTTTATATCGAAATAACTAAAATACGGTAAACTCTAAGAGGTATCAAATTGGTATCAGTAGAAAGGATGTGAAAAGGGCTTTCTAAAAATAAAAAAATATACAGGGCGTTCCATTTAAAAAAAAATAGATTTTTTATATTTTGCATAATGTGATCACCCTGTATGATAAATGCACTGAACACAAATATTTTTAATTGGAAAGATAGGCAACATTCTAACATATTGCTTTTTAGTTTACTATTTCATTCAATTGTTTTTAGTAATTTGGAAATGGTTACTAAACTTAGATAATTTTTAAGATAAAATCGTTATTATTTCTTAAACTATTAAAAATAAACCCACATAACCAAATATTAAAATGATCAGCAGCTCTATGCCCATCTTCTGGGCTAATAATATACAGGGTGTTCCATTTAAAAAAACACAAGTTTAGTTCGCCACACTTTTTTGGGCCACCCTGTATAATGTAAAATATTTTTAAAATATGCCGCTTCTAATTCCAGACCTCATGCTGTTTTAGTATTCTTTATAAGTTTCTCGATAAAGATTTAATCTTCCGTCCCCGCTTCGTTGGCGGACCCGGTATTTCAATAGGCAAGCCTAATACAAATTAGCTAACGTAGTATAATACAAATACCATAACTAAACTAACCTTAACTCTACAGATATAAAAATCAAATATAAAAATTTAAAAAAGAAAGAAAAAAAACAAAAAACACGACAACAATAGCTCGTCACGCCGGTATCTTAACTTCTAAAAAATGTCCTAAGCTCTCTTTTAAAACTATTAATCGATGAACACCCCTTGACATATCTCGGTAGATCATTGTACTCTTTAAGACCTTTGAAAAATAAAGAATTCATAGCTCTCCTGGAATTAGTCCTCTTGATATAAAAATCATTTCTATATCGAGTAGGGTAATTATGTACATCACTGTTATGGGCAATAAATCCAACAAGGTAAGATGGGAGAAGACCATTTAATAACTTATATATAAAAACCATGGCCAAAAATTGTGTGTCAGAGGTTACAATGAGGATGGTATATATTTGCCATCTTCCACTCAGTGATGTCCTATGCAGTCCTGACATGAGGCTGTGTAAGCCAGTCAGGGCAAGTTTTTGGTCTGCAAAGGATAGTAGTTTGAATAACTCTAGGACTAGGCTGGAGAAAAAACTGCAGATAGGCATTCAGAAAGCTAAAAATTACCACTTTTCTATCTCAGTACATATTAAAGTGCCTGTTACATGTCAAAAAGAATGGACAATATCTTACAAGACATAGAGACGTGCATGAGTATAAAACCAGGAGTAGAGATGCTTTGGTTCCAACATATTGCTGACTGAGGAAGTGTCAAAGAAGACCAGATTCTACTGTCATCCAAATTTTTAACAAGTTGCCTAATAATATAAAACAACTACCACTTTATGGGTTTAAAAATAGTGTTACCTCGCTGCTCATCTATAACGCTGTATAATAGTGTGAAAGAGTTTTTAACTTTACATTTTAAACTGTTTGTCGAATTTTTGAATACTACGTTTTAAACTGTTCGTATTTGGATGTCTATTTGTGTCCTTTAGCAGGCAGCATTTGACAATATTATTTTGCAGTCATTTAGAAATAGGTAAAATCTTGAAGATTATTTTAAAGATGAAATGACAAAGGTCGAAATTTGTCGAATCCTTATTCGTTTTATTTTGATTTGAACACAACGTTTCGGTTGACTAACCTGACCTAATCGTTTGCAAGTGTAAACTTAAAATTGATAAAAAAAAGTGCTAAGGCTTATCATCAATAATTGGCTGTAGTCAACCCTACATAAAAGGTCTCGCTTTCATCTACTATAAAATACATAGTATATTATTCGACGTTAGTAATGTGTAGACATTTTAGTTTTTGCTTTCTGCCATGGGGATAATTACTATACAATTTAAAAATATGTTAAAATAAACTTGATTTATTTTTGAATTTCATTCCAAAATTCTCATTCAACAAACCTTTTTTGAGCAATCATAAAAGTAGGTTTGTCAAATGGGAAACTTCAGGAGTGACATTCCAGAATGCCCTGTAGCTAGGTAAAAAATTAATTTGTAAAAAGCTGTTAACAATTTTAGGTTTTTGGAATATCTAGTTGCAGTAGATAGAGAAAACCCCACCACATGAAACACAAAGCCATGAGACATGACACTAGTTTGCTGCTTCCAGTTGTAATTTTACGTTATAAAATGTAAATTTGGTTTAACAATTAAGTTACTCCTGTAATTTTAGATATTAATTTAGTAAAACCATTATATAAACTATTTTCGTTGTTACTTATTTATTTATTAGCGAGCAAAATCACATTTACAATTTTTACAAAATCTGGTAGGTAGGTACTGCTAATAATATTCAACACGATTGTCAAGACTAAAATAATATCGTATCAAGAACTTTCCAAATTTTTTTTGTATTTTGGTTTCACGACAAAGCTATAATATTTTTCAGTTTAAAAAGAAGTTAGTTACCGTTAGAATTTTATATGTGTCACTTTCTGCTTACTAAAAAAAGTAACCCAAAACTCAAAAGAAACTTGTTCAAGACAAAATCGTATTCGAGAGTATTTTATTTATTACTTGATAATTATTATAAAACTGTAACCTTGATTGTTTAATCCTTTTGGTGATGTTTTGAGACAGCTTGTTTATGTAATATTAAAATTAGTGTGAAAACTAGAAAGATTTCGATCAGGAAATCATAAGTATACTGTTCCCTGTACCTCCGGAAAAACGTGGTAATTTAACCAATTAATATTTTAAAACCCCTTAACATGTCTTTAATAATTTAGAGTTGACCTTGTTCGTTACTGACCTCGTCGCATTTTAATTAATATAAAAAAAAAAATATATTAAATCCGATCCTAAATCAACATATATCTCCACCTAAAATAAAAGTAACTAGAATGTGATACATGCCATAAAAATGTAACCTCAACTAACTTCTTTCTAAACCGAAAGATACTATACCTACTGTTTTTGCGATAAAATTTTAAGGAAGTCTCAGAGATACCTTCATACAGGAAATATAAAAAGAGTCATGTTTTTAAACAATGCTGTTATGTTAAGCGATTCTTTTAGAATTTTAGTATACCTAAAGTTATCTAAAAGTAATTTCTATAATTTAATATTTTTATTATAAATATGGCTGTACCCTGTTCCTGTCGCGACTTTACTGCAGTCTAAAGTTTATCCATTGTCCATGTTTCTGACACTAATTGCTTTAATAATTTTTGCACCTCAGAATATTTCAGGTATTTTTAAACTCAACTTCATTGGCATTCTTTCCTTCTACATCTCAATTTCTAATCTTGCCCATTCTATACTAGTTCTTCGTATTGCATCCAGCTGCTTCTGCTTCATTTGCATACGTACAAAAAATAGTAAAATAACATTCGAACTTATTTAAATATTTTTAGTATTAACTTTGCTCTAGGCTACCATTCCTCGATAGTAATATTTTAGTTTCTGAATTTTACAGGTGCATATGTTCTTTGTTAGGATACTGGTAGGTATAAAAATAGGACTGAATGTTTTTTTAATACTAGTAGACATCATCTCGATCTAATCAAATTATTAATAAAATGGTAAAAAAAAGGTTTAATAAGATAGAATGTTGATATTTTTATTAAAAATAAACAAAGGAATGCTCTGCATAGGATAGATAGGATAACTAACCTGAATCCTTACCTTATGAGATATTTTTACAAGCACTTAGGTAAGTAAACAACAAAAATATCTACTCTCTATTCTATTTCTAACTTTAAAACTGTTGTAAATATTTTAGAAAAATGGATCAAAGCCCAACGAATACCAAGGGACAAAGCCCTTACTCTCACTTTTGTATTCCTACCTGGGCTTTTGAATTGTGACCCTAGTGGTTCAATTTTTATAAACATTAGGTACCTACTAAAAGATCTATAAATACAACACAAGTTGTGTAATTTGTACGAAACAATACTTGGTTGATCCAGGTTTTAATAATTATCTAGTATCTAGCTACCTAGTTTAAAAACTTACCTCTATTAGGTATAAATTATTGCCAAAGCTGAATTAAACTGTAACATCATGTATTTTTTAGCTTGTAAATTATAGGAAACTATTTGAAGGCTTCAATAAATATTAGAAAGTGGTATAATTCTTATATTTTATTCACTTCTACGTGTAATTCAGTAGCTGGTACGGATTTAGGTAAATAGAAGGAAATCTCCTCGAAATTCTCTCCTCTTATGTTTTGTTATGATCTAAAAGGTATAAAAGTCACTATAAGGGAGTTGTAAATCAAATCAAATCAACTTTGTTCAGTAATTTCAAGATTTTTAAAGTAAAATAATCTAAAAGTAAAATCCTTTGTAAAAATCAATACCAACAATGTACTTACAATTGTGTTTTTAACTTACCGTTATTAATATATTTCCATTTCTTTATAAAAAACGAGCTAATACATCTCTTCGATTACTAATTTTTGAAGCAAAAATCGCCCGAAATCAACAAATATGTGAATAAAACCCAGCTGTGGCCGTCAACCGCTCGCAAAAGTTCATTGACCGCTTGACAACTTGACATTTCCAAACAATCTTCAAAATTTCCGCGATTGATAACCGAACTCGTCCCTGATTGGCTCAAATATGCTAAAGTACTCACTTTAAGGATTGCGTCACTCCTGTTTAGGATGACGAGATCGAGAATTAACACGACCGTTAACTGTAGTTGCATCATACCAAAATGGAAAATAGCATTGGATTTTAACCCACTTACTTTAATTTTGAAATTAACGGCTCGCGTTAACTTGTGAGTTTGATCATAGGTCTGAATATATCGAAAACCGTTGATTTTGGAGATATGGTATGTTATACAAAAAATGTTTAGAATGTATCGTAGAATTTAAAAATAATATAATATACAGGGTGTTCTATTTAAAAAAAATAATTTTGACTGTATGTATATGTTCTTCTTGAGACAACCTGTATACACATTCCTTATGTCAAAAAATTCGCAATTAAAAATAATAATTGACATGTCCAAGCGTTTTTCCAGAAAATAATCACCTGAATTTTAAACGAATTTATTCCAACCTTTTTGAGCTCACTGTATAATACAGATGAGACAGGTCTCTACTATCGTGCATTGCCAACAAAAACATATGTTTTAAAAGATGACAAGTGTACTGGGAAAAAACAGCAAGACAAAGGTTTACAATTTTGTTCTGTGCAAATATGGTACGTGAGAAGGAAGAACCACTTATAATAGGCAAAAGCAACAATCCTCTTAATGCAACGTCTCATCCCAAAATTACACTGGATAATGCCAAACCTAGTTTTCTTCCACGTTTTGCCAACCTTTAGACTTAACCATTATTCAGAATTTTAAAATGCTCTTCGTCTTTAAGAAATCGAAAATAATATTAACATAACCATAACTTGATAAGGGTTTCGGTGGTCTGGCGCAACTTGCCCCCAGTAACAATAAAAAATGCTTTATGAAAGCCGGATTTATGTGTAATACATATAATATTGACGGCTTCGAAGAAGAAGATAATATACCACTTGCACAACTGTTTCCTGACATTAAGGACACAATTAATTGCTATCAAATAAAAAGGAAAACATTAGCATAAAATATCAATTATTTTGCAAGACTGTGCAGGAGGCACTTGAAATTTATTCTGAGAAAATCTATAAAATAAAACAATTAAATAATACTCTATTCTGGTTTACCTATAAGCTGAGTGAAATGCGAGAACAGTTAAATTTTCTACGAAATTTATTTAAATCAAAAACGCGCCTATAGAAAGCAATACGTAAATGCAATAAAAGCAACAAAAAAAAGGCACAATGGTAGATTGATTCTAAATTCTAGTAATAAATCAAGAAACATCCGGAAAATAATAAGCAGCATTGGATCTAGTTTTCAAAGCGAAGACATCTATACTGACATAAGCCCAAATTACTTTAATGATTTCTTTGCTGGCGCAACAAAAACTGCTTGCAACAGAACTGTAAAAGACATCGCATTTCTTCCGTCATGAGAGTCCCGGCCCTGTTTCTTCTTTAAAAGTGTCACTGTCAACTAAAGTATAGACGTTATTAGGAACCTTATAGTTATTTATATATTAAGGGCATTTTGAGGATGTTTATGCCTCCGAGGGCAACAATATTATAAAGCCGAGGGCCTTTGGACCGAGGGTTTGTAAGTTGCCCGAGGGTATAGACATCACGTAATGCCCGTGGTACATACTAGTTATTTATTTATCTAGGGAATTATAATGGTCTTAATTACCGAGGGCAAAGTTTACGTCCCGAGGGCCTTTGGCCCGAGGAACAGCAATTACCCGAGGTAATTGAGACCCTTATAATTCCAGTGATACATAGATAATTTTATTTCTGACCGATTTTAGTAACATTTTGTTTATTTTTAAAGTGGAATAAATGTTTCAATAGATGACAATCAAATTGACATTAGATGTCAATCGTTTGATTTTATGTCAAATTTTTCTTAATATCCCAAGGGAGTTATGAACCTTATAATTCCCGCGTAACTAAGACGTTATAAGCTAATAATATACCGGTCAGAAATAATAGTTATTTATGTATCTAGGGAATTATAATGGTCTTAATTACCGAGGGCAAAGTTTACGTCCCGAGGGCCTTTGGCCCGAGGAACAGCAATTGCCCGAGGTAATTGAGACCCTTATAATTTCAGCGATACATAGATAATTTTATTTCTGACCGATTTTAGTAACATTTTGTTAATTTTTAAAGTGGAATAAATCTTTCAATAGATGACAATCAAATTGACATTAGATGTCAATCGTTTGATTTTATGTCAAATTTTTCTTAATATCCCAAGGGAGTTATGACCCTTATAATTCCCGCGTAACTAAGACGTTATAAGCTAATAATATACCGGTCAGAAATAATAGTTATTTATGTATCAAGGGAATTATAATGGCCTTAATTACCGAGGGCAAAGCTTACGTCCCGAGGGCCTTTGGCCCGAGGGACAGCAATTGCCCGAGGTAATTGAGACCCTTATAATTCCAGTGATACATAGATAATTTTATTTCTGACCGATTTTAGTAACATTTTGTTTATTTTTAAAGTGGAATAAATGTTTCAATAGATGACAATCAAATTGACATTAGATGTCAATCGTTTGATTTTATGTCAAATTTTTCTTAATATCCCAAGGGAGTTATGAACCTTATAATTCCCGCGTAACTAAGACGTTATAAGCTAATAATATACCGGTCAGAAATAATAGTTATTTATGTATCTAGGGAATTATAATGGTCTTAATTACCGATGGCAAAGTTTACGTCCCGAGGGCCTTTGGCCCGAGGGACAGCAATTGCCCGAGGTAATTGAGACCCTTATAATTCCAGTGATACATAGATAATTTTATTTCTGACCGATTTTAGTAACATTTTGTTCATTTTTAAAGTGGAATAAATATTTCAATAAATGACAATCAAATTGACATTAGATGTCAATCGTTTGATTTTATGTCAAATTTTTCTTAATATCCCAAGGGAGTTATGACCCTTATAATTCCCGCGTAACTAAGACGTTATAAGCTAATAATATACCGGTCAGAAATAAAATATTTTATGTCCTACTTCAGAACATTCAAAATCAGGAAAGGTTTTTACCCGTACAGTTGCTAAATAAACAAAGGTAATAAGTGTTCATTGTTGTGCTGTGTCAAAGTCAAAACTGAAATTCATATAAAATAATGGATTTTCCGTTGATTCACCTAACCTAATTCCCTATGGACGAAATATTCAATGTTAAAGAATACATTAATAGTTAATAAAAATATAGACATTGCAAAATATTGCAAGTTAGGCCAGTATCTAAAGCAAGCATCCAAAGGATATGAAGCGAAGAAATCGAAAATTTTGACTCGAGAAGATGTGCTGAAATTCATCCGTGAAGCTCCCAATGAAACTTTCTTGATGTACAAAGTGGCTCTGTTATTTGGTGTATTTGGTGGGTGCCGCCGCCAAGAGCTACTTAATATAGAGGATAGAGGATCCGTAGTAATGGTTAATATTTCCGATACAAAGACCGATAAAAAGCGTGTCTTCACAATAATTATTGATGAGATGGAGATGGGTTGTTTAAAGCTACTGAGAACTTATTGGTCTTTACGCCCGACGAACTGCAACATAAATAGATTATTTTTGTGTTACCGTAACGGTCGTTGTTTTTCACAGCCAGTTGGGAAGAACACCATGGGCAAGATTCCTTCCATTACTGCAAAATACCTGGGTCTAAGCGATGCGGACAAATATACTGATCATTGTTGGCGCAGAACCTCTGCAACTTTGTTGGCGGACGCAGGGGCAAACATTACCACATTAAAAAGACATGGCGGTTGGAAAAGTTCAGCTGTGGTTGAGGGACATTTGAAAGACAGTATGTCTTCTAAAAACAAAATTTCGAAATTGATAGCTGGAGTACCATCAACGAGACCATTAACATCAAAAAACTTTCAATCATCGTCAATTTCTGTTAGTGAAAATCACGAAATAATAGAAAACATTGACTTATCAAAAGCCGGGAAATTTGTTTTTCACTGGGTCTTTTCATAACTGTTCATTTAATATAAATGATAAATAAGTTTTTTCGTTAATAAAAAGTTGTTTCTTAGATTTTTCCTATTTATTTCTCTTAATGCCAGAGGGCATTAGAAACTTCCTTAATGCTCTAGGGTATTATATACCATTTAAAGTGTCTGGTAACTATGGTATTATGAAACAATAATATTCGAGTAGGACATAAAAAAATAAAGACGCTAGGGATGCTTTTATGCTCAATATCACCATTCTAAAAACGATAAGAGAATTAATTGTAGGGCGCCTAACAAAAATAATAAAGTTATGTGTCTAAAAGAGGCCATTACCATTCCTATTTTTGAGAAGGGGGAGAGGGCAGAAATATTGCATTATACCGGCCAATACCTCTATTACCGATTTTATCCAAAGTACTTATCAAGTACACGTCAGTACAGATTGCTGAATTTCTGGGGGAGCACTCAATGCTAAGTGAATAGCAGTTTGGATTTCGTGAGATGCAATTGAAAACAGAGAACACACCGGACCACAACGGTATTTTGTGACTTAAGTAAACCTTTCGACTGTGTCTCACACGGGGTGTTCAACAGGAAGCTGTCTTACTACAAGTTCAGCATGGAAAGCATTAATCTCCTCAAATCCTATCTGGAAAACAGATTTGGAGGGTCATAGTAGATGGGATGTCGTTGCAAATAAGAAAGATAGACATTAAAGTTCCACTGTAATGGGCCCACTGCCCTTACTATTATACATTAATAATTTGCCTAGAATCAGCATTAACGAGTACTCTTGTGTTTGCTGATGATACCACAATCTTAGTGAGAAAGAAGTGTACTAAGAACTTGGTGAGCAGCGTAGGAGGGCATAGACGAGAACGAAAAATTGGTTACACTCAATAGCCTAGTGCTAAACGACAGTAAGATAAGTCATGTAATATTCTCTTTGAGTGAGACCGCGGACTTCCCATTATCTCGGGACGCGACAAGATTCCTTGGTGTACACCTTTTCAAGAACCATTTTATATGGCAGTCGTCTCTGTCATGATTTTTTTCTTGGCGTTTTGTGTCTCTAAACTTTTTCTTCCGTATTGTTTCTAATTCTTCAATTCTAGCATTTTCGGGCGTGCTAGTGTAGATTCTAGGCTTGCCCAGTCGCAGTTTTTGGTTTGTTTTACGGGCGGGGGTCTTGGGATAGAGTCCGATAGCTATAACAGATAATATGTTGATTTTTGGTTTTGTGACTTTTTCTATAATTTGATCCAATGTTGACTTTACCATCTTCTCCGCATCATTATGGTAAACAATAAGACGTTTGGATAGTTTTTCTTCCTTTTGTATTTTTTAACCATTCCAAATCAAGAACAAACCAACTTATAAATTACCATGGGGCAGGTTCTGACAGTCCGAAACTGCCCCATTAAATATGTCTAAAAGTACCCCAAATTACCAAAATGCATTTTTGGCGGATAGAACAGTTAAAACACTCTAAAAATAGTGTGGTGTACCTACCTTAAATCATTTTAAGGATCTGATCCCTTACATAGTTCCCACCTTTTCTTACAATAGCTACCAAATGTTTAAAGAATTTAAATTTTTTCTTAAATGATACTAAATAGAAATACAATTATTGATGTCAAAAGTTTTAGAGCTGAAATTAGAAATATATTCAGGAACTTTTTTTTTGTTTTAGTGTAAAGTTGTCTATCTATTCCTGTCCAACTCCCCTGGGTTCCTGCTTGTCTGTATCCCTGTTGTTCATCAAATAAATAAATAAATAATTATAAGTATATTAAGGCAACAATTAACATCCGGCAATATCATGATCTTATCATATTATAATAAAAACACGCTTCGTGCCATAACCTACATATATGGTAATTGATCAATGCAAATACAAGCAAAATTAACAATTAAATACGTCACACAGCTCCAATAAAAACGTTCACATCGTAATCGATATTTTTCGCTGACCGCCTCGCGAATCGAACCATGCGCAATTCACGAATGGTCAAGAAAACTAACAATACCGTATCCAAGGAAACCAATGGCAAGGTGATTATTAATTATTCAAAACTCCGTGGCTCTAATGGTTTTCCAGGCAAAGCAGCCAGTTCTTGAGTAAGCGCTTAATCGTGCATATGAAGCAGTTATTCGCTCATCACAAGATAAATAATTGCCTAGGTAATTTTTATAAGCCCTATGGCTAGTTGGAGGACAATGTAGTGTTTTAGCGGGTGTATTTGCGTTGTTTTTTTTGTTGTATTTTGAAAGGACAAAAGCGTGGAGAAAACGTCGCGGGTGTGTGTCTCAATGAATCAGTCGGTTCCGTCTCCGCGGCATCCGCATCTTTGCTTGCACCCTTGCGATTTGCGAGTGCTACCGAACTATATATAAGTGCGATTGGTGGAATATGGGAATTTGTTTAGATACAGGTGAGCATTTGTTTTTTTGAAATTTTGAAATACCTAGCCTCTGTTTTTTGAAGATTTTTATTTTCCTAATTCCTCAAACCTTTGAATTTCAAATATATATGACGAACTCTTTCCGTACTAATCCGGTCGACCTGTTTTGGAGAAGAGTTTGGATCGTTTAACTCCGATTTCGATATATCTCAAACATGCGGCGACACTAGGAAACGCGTGTGAAGGTCAAGCCAATTTTGTGGGAAAGCGATAGACATTGAAATTCAAAGCTCTTTGAAACTTGATTGAATACTTGAATTACTTTCTGGGGAATTTAATAATGTTACTTTAGTCGAATTAGCAAATGAATTTTGCTCATACCTTTGAGATCATCCTTGACTTTTGAGCCAGGCTTCATGTCTTTAACTCCTTTCTTTCTTCTGTGGCCTTAATCGGCCGAGCATCTTATAAACAGTTTGGGTTGGGCAAGCCCTAGTTTCTTGGAGTTATTCAAGAGCGCCTTTAAGCTTGTTCATGCCGTTTTTTTCTGAAATTTCTTGATTTTTATTGATTTTAAAATGTTTTAAGTATTAATCATTACAACGCCTATAAATGAAGAAGTAAAAAATCGCAAAATGAACGTTAAAATACAAAACGTGTGAAAAATGATTGCTGGTCTTGTGTTGCTTAAGGCCAGCAATATTACTAAATTGTGAGGATGCTTACGCTACTGTTATTTATTTTTATGGCATCTAAAATGGAGTAACAAAAACTAAATCGATTATGAAATCAATAATAAACTATGATATTATGCGGTGCTTTTCTTTAATGTCCGCACCGCCCTTTTTATCTTTTGAACGGATACTATTAGGAAATTAAAACTCGAGATCGGGTGCATGAATGCTGTAAATTGACATTTCATATGGGTCAAAAGCTAGTTTTTCTATTTATTCTTTCAAAATGACACACAACCTCCATCTTGACATTTTCATATAGGTAGCCTGGTGGAAGAGATTTCGATTTAGATCATGTTCGTTCCTTGAGTCGGTCTTCGACCTTAATTCCAATTTTTAAACAGAGTTGCTGCTGGGCGGATTTTGAACAGAGGGGTTGATTTCAAATTTCTAAATTCACATTCTATTGAGGTAAAGGAGGGGGGGGGGGCAGCGAGAAAGAAGAGATTACTTTCAAATCGTTATATTGACTATTGCTGGATCGAAATTATGGTGGCAGTGGCGGGACCTGAGGAGCCAGTCTCGCGGTATTCTATATGGTTTGAGTGGATTTGAATGAACGAGTGATCGTCTGATGGGATTTAGGAAAACGTCCGTCCGTTTGTAGCAGTATATAATTAGTTTCTCTATATGTTCAGTGATTGTCGGTATTTGTAGGTCATTATGTAAAGTATGAATCATCGTGAAGCATTTGTCATAATTTGGAGCACTTTATTTTCAAATGTCGGAAATTTTCTAAACGTGGACTTATTTACGGTACACCAGGTGGCAACACCATAAGTAAGTACGGACCGAATAATTGTCTTGTAGGACAAAGTCTTTGTACGTAAATTTAGTCTACTTCTACTGTTGGTAAGTGAGTAGATGGCACTAAGTTGACCATTCGCTTTTTTTAAGCGTTGATCTACATTATCTGTTCAAGCCAGCCGCTTATCAGACGACACACCCAGATATTTACCATCATTGCACCAGTCTAGTCTGATATTTCTGACTTGCAATCTGGTTTGGGTTAATTTGCTTCTGGCTCTCGAAAAGTATATGGCTTGGGGTTTGGCGTCATTGAGGCGAATTTTCCATTTATCTAGTCACGCCTCGATAAGTTTTATGTAGCGTTGTAGCTTTGAGACTATCAACCTTGGCTGTTTGGCGGTGGTGGTGATCGCGGTGTCGTCAGCAAACAGATATATTTCTGTTTGAGTGAATTCAGGAATATCGATGGCATATATAATATATATTGTACAGAGCCGGTGCAAGGGAGAATCGCTGCGGTACTCCGACTCTGACGTGTCGCACAGTCGATATTGCATTCTTTGACGAAACCGCGATAATCCTGTCTGTCAAAAAAAAATGAATAACCTTTATTAGGTAGTTTGGTATTCCTGACCTTATTAACTTTAAAATGAGTCCGTCGTGCCAGACCTTATCAAATGCCTTGCTAACGTCGAAAAAGACCGCTCCCGTGCTGAATCGTCTGTTAAAGCCACTTCGTATATTAGAAGTCACCTAGTCGTTTGGCGCACCGTGCAATGAGCAGATCGAAAACCAAACTGCTCTGGCGATAGGCTATAGATGTTCGTAAGCGCTTGTATCAGTGCCTCGATTCTTCCATGTTTCTTCACGTCAGAAGAAACTCCTTTGACGTCCATTGATTAATCGTTAACTATTTAGCTCTATCGTTTGTAGAAATTTGTAGTTAGCTCTTTGCTTGAATGTTTCTGATTCGTACGGGTTTAATTTAGAAGTTAAGTTGCGAACATTTTGGCGACTCTTTGTAAAATTTCTAATATTTGTGCATGCCAGTTTTACTGTTAGTTATTGTGGGATAGGATATAGACCAGCAGGGACTAGTTTTTTGTTAACCTGTACGTCATGATTTCTCTCGATCTTGTACTTATGTACGTCGGTAATAAGTTGGTTTCTTGATACGTCTATAAGTCCTTAACAATTTGTAATAATTTTCAAGAAAAACTCGTTAATTGTCAATATTTGAAAGTCCTTCCTAAACTCGACAGCAAGCTGATTGACCTATTGCTAGCTGGCGCCGTAGGGTCTTCGCCTTTTTTATAAATGTGAATGACTTGAGCAAGTTTTGAGGCACTTATTAGGGACTTAACCTCGTTTAAGGTGACTTGGGGGAAAGGCCTGAAACGGGTAATTGATGGTTTTGTAAATCTGTATCGTCCTTGAGACTCTCTCATCTCTCAACGCGTCATTAGTCGGGTTTTCACTGAATTGAATTGAACAAATCATCTTTATCCTTGGTATCGATTAGAACCGCACCTGTTTCCTCTGGTTTTTCAGGTGGAACCTGGGTGCTCGTACGCTTCTGGTTAAGGTCCTAGTCATTCTATAAATGGAATTATTCACTATTGATAGACCTTATACCTTATCGTCACACAAGTTCAATTCCCTTTCACTTCACAAATCCCTGACTACCTGGGCTTCCCGATTCCCCTCCGCTTTGATGCGAGGATCATCGGTACGTGAAAATCCGGATACTTTGGTGACAGATGCTTCGGCTAGAGCTGCGCTTATATTATCTGTGATCTTGGTCACTGCGTTATCAATGCAATCCAATGGATTTAAATCTGGGGATGTAGCAGGCCACGACTGACTTGGTAAGTCAGCACTTCGGCCAATCCATCGGTTCAGAAATTATTGATTTACAAATTCCCGAGCAGTTAAGCTAAAATATGACGGAGCACCATCGTGTCTCTTCTTAGCCGAAAGTGGAACGTCTTCTAATAAAGTGGGCAAATCTTCTTCAAAAAATCGGCTGCATGTTGCACCATCTACAACCATCTACAAACGAAAATACTTCTAGGATTTGTGAGAAAGAAGGAAACAATTAGATAATCAGAGATTTTTCCCAACCATACATTTAATGAAAGTTGATTGGTTAATACGAAGATTCATAATCTTGTTTCTAGACAAGTTAGCTTTATAATATATAAAAAGCACTTGGTCAAGGAATCTAGAATATTGTACAGTCTTTTGTTGAATCCATCGGCAGAATTCTATCTGTGAGAGATAATCTCTTGGAATAAAGCCTACATGCGCTGGAAATGATGTGGATACAACTGGCTATGTCCAATATTGTCCATATTAAGTTGTGACTCACACCAAGCTGGTTGGCAATTTTTCTACTGCTTGTTTCTAAATGACATTTAATTTCATTCAAAATTGCTTCTTTCAAAGCAGTAGTTCTTATTGTAGTAGGTATCCTGGAATATCTCATGCCCTTGCAAATGAACCCATTTTTACTAAGCGTTGATTAATTCTTACGAATGTGCGAACATTTGGGATTTGTCGGTTGAGAAATCTTTCTTGGTAAATCCGTTGTTCTGCTAAAGAATTTCCATCAGCATGTCCATTAACAAGTGGATGTCTGTATTGTATACGGTGGGAACGTAAAGGTTGGAACAAATTCATTTAAAATCCATGTGTCTTTTTTTCGAAAAAACGCTCGGACCCGTCAAATTTTTATTTTTGTTGTGCATTTTTTTAAGCTTATTTAATGCATACAGGTTGCTTCAAAAACAAGTTATGACAGGTTACTTTATTTTAGATAATGGGTACCCCTATTTTATAATATTTTCTTGGATTGTGCTAAAAATTCTAAACATATTACATAAAATATGTCATGTACCTAAATTCAGCCGCTTGCGAGAAAATAGGATTTTAACACATGCTTTTTTTATTATTACTTAAATCATGAACACTGTTGTAATAAAGCCTTCGAGTGTTGGGTTGCCACACTAACAGTGACGGATGTCCCCTGATTTGAGTAGTTTTGCCTCAAGTCAAAGTGTCTGGCAAAAGTTATATTGATAATCTTGTAGTTTTAAAGAATGGTACGCTCAAGTGAAGGAGAGCGACTAGAAATATTAATAATGATTGGTTATGGAGACAGAATGCGCACACTAATAGAAGTTTGCGAACTCTTCAAAAGTATCCTCACAGAGAACCGATATTCTGATCTGCAAAACATCGATCATCAAGTATGTAGACAAAAATAAATTCCATCCTTACAAAGACAATTGGTCCATGAACTCAATGAAAATGATCCAGACAGAAGAGTCCAATATTGCGAAATAATGATGAATATGTGCAATAATCATCCACAGTCCTGGAAATGAATTGTATTTTCGGATAAGGCAACGTTTTGCTTGAATGCAAGTGTAAACAAACAAAACTGTCGGTATTGGGCTACAGAAAATCCACGCTGGATTATGAAATGTCACACAAAATATCCTCAAAAAGTTAATGTTTGGGCTTTATACCGTACCTTGCCGCATTATACCCTAATTCAGAAGATTCTGATGCACCGAACAATTTTTTGTGGTATCAGCAAGACGAAGCTCCGGTCCATACACCCGCCGTGTGTGTGAGTGAGTACCTTAATACAGTTTTTCCTGAACGATGGATTTGCCGACAAGGTCCAATTTAATAGTCAGCCAGATCTCCAGATTTAACCCCTTTAGATTTTTTTTTTGTGGGATTATCTTAAGTCTAAGGTATCTCTTAACTAACCAAACAATTTTCAAGATGTCAAGAACAAGATAAAAGGCCAAATAAGATTAATAGAACCTCACGTCGTTAATAACGTTCTGCAAGAATTTAAAGATCATCTCGGGTACTGTCTGGCTATTGATGGAGGTCATTTCCAACATTTGATAAAGTGACTTTTAGTTTCTTTTCAATCTTCTTGTCTCCGCACTAATAAATAATGTGTTTTTTTTTTAAGTTTAAGCGCAGTTTTCTTGCAAACTACTAAATTTAAGTATATGACATATATCATGAAACATGCTTAGAAATTTATGCAGAATCCAAAAAAATATTATAAAATAAGGGTATAATAATAAACGTCTTTTATTTTCGAAGAAACAGAATATTATATACAAAAAGTATGTGTATTCGAAAATATTGTAAGAAAAGATGTCAACACCTGGCGCAGTCTAGCTGCAGTAGCTATTCTACTGAACCAGGCAGAGACACATAAACATAAAGAAATATAATAATACTTAATAGTGTAGTAGCATATTACGTAACAACCCTAACCTATTAGACATATTTGCAATAATAAAATAAGCAATGAAAGGAGAAAGGAGTAATAAATTCAAATTATTATTAAACAATAAGTAACCGTTAATATCACTGTAAATTTAAACGAAATAACTTATATCTAGTCTTAAATACATTAGCATTTAAGTGTAACATATCAGTGGGCAACAAGTTATAATATTTAACTGAGTTAAAAGAACAAGAACGCTGAAACATGGGGCTCCGATGATGAGGCATGTTAAGCCCGCCCGCACCTCTGACATCCCTATCGTAAGCACTCCGACGAAAAATCAAACGCTCGCCAATAGAAGCAGGAGAATTAGGATTATTTATAATCTTTATTAGAAATGTGCAAAAGTGAAGAACCCTCCGTCCATCCATTTTCAGCCACTTTATATCATTATATAAATGAGAAATATGGTCAAACTCTCTAATGCCGTAAACAAAACGAAGACATGCATTCTGAACCCCTTGTATACGTGATCTGCTTTCCGCGTCCAAACAAAAGCCATACACAAAGTCACAATAGGTAAAGTGCGACAAGACAAGAGATTCACACAAGTTCTTTCTCAATGTAAAGTTCAATACGTGCATATTGCTGTATAGTACCTTTAAAGCGAGATAAGCTCTCTAAAAGAGTTTTTTTAAATACTCTTGAAATCTGAGATTAACATCAAAAAGCAGACCCAAATTCTTTGCGATATTAATGAAATTCAGTTTTGAGCCGTTAGTAGATATGTTCAAAGTAGGTTTCAGAATGTCAACCTTGCTCTTACTACCAAAAATCAATATGGAAGATTTATCTGGATTTAAATGTAAATTATGACCCAAGGAAAGTTCACTCAATATCCTTAAATCCTGGTTTATATGTAACTCGGTTTCCATGTAATCCTTGGGATCAAAACAGCAATATAACTGCGTGTCGTCAGCAAATGCCTGGACTTTGCAACATTTCAGCGATTTAAGTATGTCAGAAGTATATATAAGAAATAGCAAGGGACCCAGAATGGAACCCTGCGGCATGCCCGATAGTGTTTTGACTTGTTCAGAATATTTATTATCAGAAAAAATCTTTTGAAACCTGTTGGATAAGTATGAATTAACAAGAAGGCAAGAATCATGAACAAAACCATAGTATTTTAATTAAGAAATAAGAAGAGAATGGTTAATAGTATCGAATGCTTTAGAAAAATTAAGAAGTACTAGAATGCCAATCATTTTTTTATCCTAGGCGCGAATAATGTCATCTGTTACATTTGTTAGAGCAACTGCAGTACCAAAGTCCTTCCTAAAACCGCACTGAGTGGGGGGAATAATATTATTATCGACGAGATAGATATACATCTGATTATGCAAGACCGTCTCAAAGATTTTTGAAATTGCTGGAAGAATACTTATCACACGAAGATCGTTATAACCGTTTGGATTACTAACCTTTGATAATGGTTTGCCAATGGATAACTTCCATTTATCGGGAAAGTAGTTAACTTCTAAACAACAGTTAATTATATGAGTAATATATTTATCGATATAAGGGCTGCAATCCTTAAGCATAAGGGGCGAGATATCATCTACACCAGTTGCGTTAGTTTTTATGCTATTAAATATTTTATTAACATCCGATATCGTGGCTGGCAAAAAAGAAAAATGTAAAGATTCATCAAATATATGATTTTCGTAAAAATTTACTCGATCGTTACAATTAGATATGTTTTGAGTAAAACCAGCAAACAATGTATCAATGGCATCAGGATCAGATAATGTTTTAAGTATTGAATTATTTTTATTAGTACAAATATTATAGTTTTTTAAAGCAGACCACAGTTTTTTGGAGTTGCCCTTTCTACAAAGAGAATCCAAACAGTTCCCCTTCTCTCTCCTTATGGCGGGCAGAGTAAAATTTCTCAAGTACTTATAATTAACCCAGTCTTCATTAAGTTTAGATTTTTTAAATTTTCGCAAAGCACTATCCCTTTATTTCATGAATACCCTTATATTAGCCGTTAACCAAGGAGCCTTAGGTTTAGTCACTCTAGACACTTTATTTGGAGCATGCTCATCAAACATGGTTAAAATCATGCCGTTCATTAGTATCTATTTAAAAAAATAAAGTAAACCGTCATAACTTGTTTTTGGGACAACCTGTATACATGAAATAAGCTTCAAAAAACGCACAACAAAAATAAAGAATTGACGGGTCCGAGTGGTTTTTCAAAAAAAAAAAAAGTGAATTTTAAATGAATTTGTTCTAACCTTTACGTTCTCACTGTATAATATAACGTTTGTATAGTTAACCATTGTTAGGGTATGTTAGTTTTTAGAATGTAACAGTAATTATTAAAACAGTTAACAATGAACTAAAGCGTAATGAAGACCGGGAAACTTATAAACCGTACAATAGAAACTAGAAAGTTGGTACGTTAAAATGTGAACCAAAATCAAAATAACATTATTTATGAATGTAACAAATCAGAGAAACATAGGTAAATCAGGTATTTTCTTAAGTTTACTGGAGGGTATTCTTTCCAGAAACCTCGTAATCGTTTATGTGTAGCAAAGAAACACAAGAGGTAGTTTTCGTATAGGAGGGCACGATGCTTTGATAAGGAAATAAATTCTGGAAATAATGCAGTGGCGTAAACCTTTGATGAGATAAACAGGTTATCTGTTATCCCATGCGCACGCCATTGGTGAATCGAGAGATGCATTCTATATGTTTAAATCATTTATCTTTATGCGTTTGGTAGATTTTCGAAAAAAAAACGGAGTTATTGTAAACTTTTACACTCTGTATATTGAAAACGAGGCATTTTAGATCACATGTTAGTATAAACTTTTTTTATAAAATTGACTCAAGAATGTGCTCTTAAGTTTTTTGTACCTACTTAGGAAACACCCTGTATATTCGATATTGAGAACTACATAACCCATTAAAATGATGTAAAATCAGCAAATTCCCCAAGTTGCGTGCTCTTTTGGGACGAAAATCTGATGGTTTTAGAAGTCAGAATTCAAAACTTTTTCTGTCCAAAATATCAATATTTTGTTGAAGAATGCACACAAAAATAATTGCATAAACTACAATTTAAGTAAATACTTACTATTATTTTTGTAGGTAGCATTAGTTTATTAAATCTCAGGTTGTTTATCACTTATTTGGGATACTAAGCTGAACTATCCCTTTATAACATCGTCCTAGAAAAATACAGTGCTTCACTCCTCGAAATTACAAGCCCAAGAGCATTACCAACCTCGGCTTGACATCGGCTTGTACGCTGTTCTCTCTCTTGCCAAAAATCTTATTTTCGTCAGTTGTAAAACAATATACTATTTTTTATTCTACCGTAAGTATTAACTTGATATTTGAAACTTAAACTTCTTTTTGGTTTTTTAATATTAAGCATGCCCCAGGAATATTGTGCGCCAATCTCTGGGCACCCTGTATTTATTTTTTAGAATGATAAAAATATACACATTCTACAAGTTGGAAAAAATTCTTCTTAGCATTGGATATCCTAAACGGTTAGAATGCACTCAAAGTATAAATAATAAAAACATAATAATTATTAAAGTCCTTCCGAACATATTTCGTTTGACCTAATAACTGCAATAATAGTTTTATTATATTGTAAACACCCAAAGAAACTCCGTTATCTGTTCGATTGCCAAACCTACGTTTTAAGAGAATTTGTTGATGAAAGTACCCATATAAAACTGTCGATGAGCGTGCCAACCAGCGAAATGTACCTGGCCCCAGCTGACATCACTGTTTATATTACTGAAATGAAATGAAATTATGTTTATTATGTTTATTTTTACCATTACTTGTATTATATGTATATTAATTTAATATAATTACAAAACAAGTGTGAAAAGTTTGCGTGCGGAAAAGGGCAACTTTTCGCACGCATTTAGGTAAAAGTAATAATAACAATTAATTGATATACCAATTTAAAAAAATATATCTACATATATGCACAGAAGGTTTAATTGTAATTATAAAACATTTTAATATATTCCTAATTCAGTCTTGCTATCACTGTCATCCACATTTATAATAAGAGGATGTATTTCGTTTTGTTGTGTAGTTATGTAAGAGTCTTTAAATTTTAAGAGATGGTTAACCGAGTTTTTCCAACTTTCATCTGGAATTTCACCGAAAACTTTCTTTATTCGCTCTATTACACTACCACTAAGAGTAGGTGTGCTATTTTCAGCTCTCATTTTTGATTTAATTTGATGCCACATGTGTTCAATAGGGTTAAAAATGCAATAATAGAGTGGCAGTCGCAACACAGTGTGACCCATTTCTTCCACCATTTTATCACACACATACTCTTGTTTAATACTAAATGCCTTTAACACTTCTAACAGCTGTTTTTACTAAACGTTTCCTCGAAGTGCAAGTCATTTTTTAACATGAACTCCTTTATTGCGGATTCTGTGCTTGATGCATTCGGTACTTTTTCCAGTTGCCTGCTGTGGTAGCTTGCATTGTCCATCACAATAACACTGTATTCTCGTACATTTGAAAGCAAAGTGTCTTTAAACCAGCTTTCAAAAAGAGCGGCGTTGGTATCTTCATGATAGTCCAGACTTGAATCCTTTATATTTTTTGCCGACAGTAATAAACAATTAGGGATCCATTCATTCTCCCAACCTGCATGAATTATTGTTATTCGTTTTCCTTTATTTGAAGGGGCTTTATTTTTGGCATTTTTCAGTTAAATTAACCCATCCCTTTTTGACAGCCCATAAGTGACAAGCAACGTTTCATCCAGATAAAGTATTAAACGTTTTTCGTATCTAAACTTTTTTATTTCCCTAAGGTACAGAAATCTCATTTTTCTTAATCTAAATAATAAATCCCATCTCTTGCAAAGCGCGGTGAAGACTATTCCTGCTACATGATAATTGATATCGTTGTATCGTCAGTTGTCAACCGTGATTTTAAAGAATCTAACTTGGGCACAACATTTTCTCGATATATTTGGTATATTTTCCTGCGAATAACATCTTTGTCACAATCATCTAAGCACTTCATTTTTTCGGTATCTTTGCAAATTTTTCTTTTAAAATGTCCTTTTAGCATAATATCTCGTACCGTCGATAATGGAACTATCGTCATTTCACTGGTATTTTAAAAGGCAATTACTTTAGGGTGGCCGCTCTTTAATAACGATTCACACACATTTTTCACGATCACTTTGGCGTCAGAAGATAAATGCTTCCTGGAATGTTTAGGGTAGCTAGATGTAGCATTAGCTAAAGATTCCCAAGGTCTCTAAAATCTTTTATTATTAACTTGTTGCACACTGTTTCAAAGTAAAATAGATAGGTACTAATACCTGGAACTAAAAAGTTTTGAGAAATATCTTAATAATTAAGTTGTTTCTAGAAAACCTTAATTAGACAGTTTATTAATTTTGATAACAAATCAAGTAATGTAGCAGCTATCTATTGTTATTATAAACTGGCATTAAAAATAAATATGGGTTAATACGTCTCTGCAAAAGCGAAAGCCGAGTTTATGAGGGGTTTTATTGCAGGCATTAAGCCAGACGAAATATTTTGGGAAGTACTTTACCACATAAGATATCTGGCTGACTATATTGATCCAACTCTAGCTATTTCAAAATATGACTTACAATTTTACGGCGCGAACTTATTAAAATAGTGTAAAGTTTCCTAAAATACCTTCAAAGCACTTCGCAGTAAAATTTATAACTTGTGCAAACAATAAGTAGACACCATTATGAGTATGAGGTAGCAAAAGCCGAACATAATACATTATTAATGAATCAATCAATTTTCCTTCATGGCAAATGTTGGAATTCAATATAATATATTCAGTTTTTTAGGCAAACTACTTAACAATATTCCCATTTTTATTGTTGGTATCATATTTGTGGAATTAGATATTTTTCTTCACAATTATGACAGGTAAATTAGATAGTCAGTTATTTTTCAATAATAAAAAATTAAAATAAATCCTTAAATTATTCTCAAAGATTTATTTTAAGACTGGAAATGATCATATTAATTAAACCAAATTGCAGGGGGGCATTAGTCTGTTTTCCAAACTAGCACTTCTAGGGGTTAAATACCAATTTAATATAAACGGTTTTACAAATATAGAGCGGCTTGAAAATATTGAAATTTACTTACTATGAATTTTTACACTAGCTAAAAAAAACAATAATTTTGGCAGACAAGATAATCTTTTGATAGATTTATCTCGAAAACGATGCCCTAAATCATGTCTAATAAAGATTACCTTTTTTCTGTAAATAACATCGCAGTTTTTTAATTTGATATAAAAAAGGTACAAAAATCAATTTTAAGAAAAGTTATGTATACTTTAACTCCGCCCTCCCCTATTTCGGACGCTGCTTGTAAATTGTTGACATTTTAACGACAACAGTTAGATTCTGCATAAAGCTTACTGCAATACCTAGATTTCAAATTTGTGTCTTTGTGGGTTTTGAAAATATTAAGAAAAAAACATCTTCATGGTCTACTCTCTGCGAGGCTGTAGCTCGAAGTCGGGGGGAAATACGACAAAATGGAATCTACACGATCCCTAATTATTGCCGTACCTTTTAGGACACCCAGTATTATGAAATATGGTATTGAATTTCGAGCTTTTTGCAATCAAAATCGTTCATTATTTTTTACTCTATTCATTTTTAAAATCTAACACGTATATTATTATTTTTTTTAGAACAGAGAGATGGTTCCCAAGCATTCGAAGAAGGAACAGAAAGTTGGGCGCAAAACTCTCCGCATTTCACAAGAAATGCCGTTACTCCCGCTGCGGGAACGTTTCCAATGCATAACGAAGCCAACATCGAGTTCGAAACGCCAAAAGTGCCTGTTATTTTTGTTCTTGGTAAGCTGAAAATGACAAATAACAACAGAATTTATCATTCAATACTTATTATACTAAAAATTTACATTTAGATCGACTCTTTCATAGCTAGTTGCACATATAAAACCATCACAATTTATTTTTGTATGATTCGCTTATTTTTTATCGATTACACAATGTTGTAGACTATGACCTACAATTTATAAATTATGAAGTAAGTATAACAGGATATTATGTAAACATTATAGCTCTAGCAGATAGATTTAGGGACTAGAAGAAACCAGCATTAAAAAGAAATAAATAGTTTTATCTCTCTTTAGTGATATCGTTAACTAAATTAATACTTAAATTCATTTCAGGTGGCCCCGGAAGTGGAAAGGTGACACACTGTGATAATCTGATGCAAGAAAAGAAGGAGATAGTTCATATTAATATGTCCGATCTGCTTCAGCAATATGCCATCGGAAATGGTAAGTTTTAATGGGATTTTTATGCCCAAAAAACTTTTCTTGTTAATGCTTTTTTAAGATATTAAAAAGAAATATTACTTTGTTAACGTCCAATATAAAGGGAAGTGACGATTAAAGCTGTATACTTATAAGTAGGTTCACAGCAACGTAACGCTAATTTATTCATTATATTTCGGTCATAAAGAAACATCAGTTTACTGGGGACATTTAAAGATTCTCTGGGGTGGTAAGATAAATCGACGCGGTATAGCATTTGTTAAGTTAATTAAAAATATCTTAGTCCAGAGTAGCAATAACTAGATATTAGTAAATAAGTGATTTTAATTAAAACGACTAGCTTAATTAACAATTCGGAGTGGTACAAAGTAATCAAACGTCTAGCGTACAGAACCCCGCAAAAATATACTATATTTTGGTTAGTTTTCATGGCTTGGATACCATAAAATCAACGAACCTCGCTCTAAACATCGCGAGAGAAACCGTCTGCTTCCCATAAGGTTTGATACGGAACTCTCTCGATTGCTTCCAGTCACGTAGGCTTAAAAACTATTCTGTCTAAAACAAAGTAAATGTAGCTACGAAACCGAATTCAATAATCTCGAACCCCCGTCCGTTTTCCGGTCTAGAGCTTTTGAGAACGTCGGAAGGGGACGCTGTTTCAATTTACAGGTAATTATATCTAGTGGCCTACCAATAAAACCTTTCTTTACCGCGGTTGTGCTACTCATCTAGAAAATGTAGATCTGTCTCAAATCTTGCTTTTTGTCACGTACGCAGAACCACGTTGTTTTTGTAGACGGCGAATATTCTCGGAGAGACTGAAGATAGCAGCGTTGCCGTATTTTTTCTGCTTCTACTAGATAACTGATCTTCCCCAACATTTATTATATATGGTTTAGACTGGAATGTCTTTTCATTGGTAGAAATGACCGTGTTCCAAATTTAGGCCCGCGAAATATATAATTTAATGCAAAAGTTACTCTTGCCTTAATTCAGATTTCCTGGCCCTTCTGCTAGATCTAGAATGTGAGTCAGAAAATTCTGTAACAGCATCTCTGACTGTTCCAAATGGATTTTCCCGAAAAGCTTCCTCCTGTTCAGAGTTTGAATGCCTGGGACGGCCAACTTTACTTTTTTCTGATTCCTCTTGCTCCCAGCGTTGTTTAATTTTTATTATCGTTTTTTTATTTCTATTGTTCTCCTGCGCAACTTCACGAAACTTCCAACCTTCTTCAATTTTGGCCAGTATTTGAGCCTTCTGAATTACCGACAAATGACGTGGCATTCTTATTTTTTAAGTGTGTCAAACATTGCCACCATGCACTTTCAAAATTTATATTGGTGATGCCACTCATAGACAAGGGAGATGCGCTTATGGTAGAGATAGATAGGCAACTTAACATACTAAATTGGTTCCCTAATAGCGCCATTCGTGACTGGTTGAAGAACTAAATGTAGCAATTAGAGATAGGGGCGGCGGGTCGGCGCCAAGCATGAAAATTTGAATTTTGAAACTTTCAATTCAAATTTTCACGCTTCTAACTCTGATGAAAAAGTTAGAAGCGCAAACCTCTTGAATTAAAGTCAATATATTTTGGGAGAATAAAAGGAAGTTGTAACAACGTTTCTGATATGGCGACAAGCTTTATTAATATTAGATATTTACATAAATTAATATAATAACAAGGCAAGTTTCACCTAGGATTGTGCTGTAAAGATTTAACATAGAAACAGCGTTCAGCTTTAAACACGATCCTCTTCTGCCATGCTCAATTTTCTGGTCGTATCCAAAATGTGTGTAACAAACTCTATAAGTTTTTTGAATGCCAATCTTGTCTTTGCCACAGAGTAATGGGTTTTGAATAGCATTTACCCAAAGTTTATGCGTCTAAAATACACGGACATTATACCAAGATCGTAAACTGTCATAATACTAAAAAAATGAGTATGTTTATGATTATTTAGGATCAAAAGGTGTCCTGCATTTTTTTTAGAAAACAACAATATTTTGTATACAGTATAGGCGCAAGGTGCCTTTTTGGCTCTTCACGATACACCATTTTTATTACTTTGCTAAAACAACAAAAAACTTGCCTCGTCGCTTTTTGGAAACCTCTACATTTTCACACGTTTCCCACTTTGTACTTTACATCCAGGAACGCAACAATTAATCACCATTTTAGCAGAATAAACTTAATAAACATATACGTCGCGCCGCTTCGTTTAAAAATTTAATTTTAAAATGTTAATGTCGCTTGGGCCCGACTCCGCAAGATAT
The DNA here is from genome assembly GCA_963920685.1 of Polydrusus tereticollis. Classification (NCBI taxonomy): domain Eukaryota; kingdom Metazoa; phylum Arthropoda; class Insecta; order Coleoptera; family Curculionidae; genus Polydrusus; species Polydrusus tereticollis. Next base: position 22,926,786 of record OY987327.1, read on the forward strand.
TTTTATTATGGATCAGCGCATAAGTCATATTTTATCTTTATCTCACCATAGCTGCAACGGTTGAATGCAGAGAGAGAAAGATACAGAACGTTCACCACGCTCATTCTAAATACGTGTTTTGTCGCTACCAACGTTAGGATATGAACAAACCTTATAAAAGAAAATATCTACAATAACGTCATAAGCGTCTGGTTAAAGAACTAAACGGACGGGGAACGATCTTTACCATTTAAGTTATCCTAGCGGCCTAGCCTGATGCCACTGCTTGCCATTTTTGACAAATTATGGTATTTGATAATCTCCAATAGACAATCACATGATATCAGCCGGTTTTACGAAAATGTGACGAAGGTCGGTCTCGTTCTAAAGCCGGATAAACTCAAAAAGATAGCAAAGTTGAGGTGCAGTTGGCGTTGGAAATAAGAGTTCAATTTAAACTGAATAGAGCACTCAGTTTCATTTATAAACTCAGTTCATGCAAAGTTCGATAGTTTCGAAAAGTTCCCGGGTTCAGATTTCGGAAAGTTCGTTCCGACCAATGAAGACGCTATTTTAAAGTCATGTGGTTCGTTGTTTGGGCCGCCATTCCGCCATTAGTATTTGTATTTTCTTTTTGTTTTAAGGTTAGTTTGTGTTTTGTGCCGGAAAATTGGAAAAGAAAAAATGTATTGTATGGAGAGTGATGACACTAATTTGTTGTTACTCGACCTCAACCAATTAAAAAACAACTTTTCGAACTTCGCTACTAACTTTATAAATACCATGTTCTGAACTGTCGAATATCGAACCTCACCAACTTGAACATAACTTCAACCTCGCCAACTTTTCGAGTTTATAAATCCAGCTTTATTCTTGTACGACTTTTTAATAAATACAACAGAATTGACAAATGCAAAAAAATTTACGGTTTTATTAAGAAAATAAAATCTGATACACCTAGCTTTTTTGCGATCCAACCTGTAGAATATCTGTTTCCAAAAAAAGAATATATATTTTTTTACTCTATTGTGTATGTATGTCGTTTATAATCTAATTTATTTCGCTTTGGCGTTTCGAAGCAATAAATTAAAATGTAAAAATTCAAAGCAATCTTTTAACCACGGCATTGCATTGGTGAGATTTATGGCAAGGGGTCTAGAGATACTATGAATAGAATAGTATTTACCTATTTTGTAGTGTTCAAAATAAGATTTCGAAAACTACACATTTTATACTAACTTTTTTCAAGTTTTTAAATTGAACAACCTGTATATTATTTCACTGTTTGATGTTAAATTTAAGCCAAATTTTTATAATAACGATTTATTTATAAATCTAAACCGTTTTCAAAATATTTACCGACTTTTATGAAATATCCTACTTTACATATTTATCTGCCATCTTATGGCTCGTCGAAAGCTTTTGTAGCGAATGTCCTATCTTTATCTCTAATAGTTTTTGAAGCATTTTGATTGACAGTTTGAATACAATAAATTATGTTACTTACTTCCCTTCGCGATAAAAATAAAAACGAGCTATACCTAAGATGACAGAAATATATACAGTGTGGCCCAAATTGGGCCTACATGTATGGGGATCTTGGAAACTATAGAAGATAGAGAAACGGTTAAATGGGGAAAGTTTTTGACAATTATATTTCTAACTGAAAACCGTTTAGTACGCGGCCCTATCTTTTTTGATTTTTGAAATATGTTTTTGGCAATCTGTAAAAACATTTTTAAAGCAGCTGTTTAAGTAGATTTCAGTTCTGCAATTTAATTTTAAACACGACGTTTAAGTTATTTTATACCATCATCAGGTTCATTTTTTCTTATGGGCGCCATATTGTATTTTATACTTAAAAAGTAGCTTATGACGTCCGCTTTTCAACGATGTATTATTTGTTGGAAAATAAATGAAATTGACTAAAAATAAAGAAAATTAATTTTCGCAACACGTCAAATTTGACAACTGCACTATAACTCCCTAAATTGAATACCAATTAAAAGGTTTACATTTTGTAGTATTCACAAAACACTGCTTGCATTGTTTCAATCAACAATATTACGATAACCTATGAATCAAAAATAAAATCCAGTAGCCTATGACCTTATAATAACCTATGAATCAAAAATAAAATCCAGTAGCCTATGACCAACCACTACCGTTTGAAAATGAAACAAAAATATTACTTGTCAGAACAAGTAAAAGTTAATAGTTTTTATTATTATTATCTAATAATAAGGATTTATTTGTGTATTCTGAATTTAAAAGAAAATGGCATTGCGTTTTTCTCACGAAGAAAAATTTGATTTGCTAGAATGTTACATTCATTGCAACAGATATGCAAACCTTGCATTAGAAAGGTATTTTGAAAATTTTCCTGAAAGACCGCAGCCAAGTGTCAGACGTTTTCCAAAAATTGTTATGAACCTGAGAAACCATGGGAGTTTTGAAAAACCGCGGCCCAAGAGTTACGAAAAAGCAGGTAATAACGAGCGTGACGAAAATGTCAGAGCCTATTTTAATGCCGCTCCGACATCATCTACAAGAGCGTCGGCAAGAGACTTACCAACCCCGCGAAGTACCATACAAAGAGTCCTTAAGGAAAATAAATATCGACCATACAAGCCAACTACAGGGTGAGGATTTTAAAGTGTTACAACGCAATATCTGAAAAACGGCTATAAATATTTTAGTCAAATTTTGGGACGTGGATAGGGAGGTTGGGGGACAAATTTTAAAATATTTTTGATATTTACCCCCCCTCCAGATTTGATGTGGCTAGTGACAAATTTGAAATGTCAAATGGAAAGGTATTTTTTTTTTTTGATAATTCGATTCCTCGTCAATAACTACGTAAGTGAGCAGAAAATTGTTACATTTGCTCTACTAGTTGCTTAGTTACGAATTTTTCAATAAATAAAATAGGAATACTTAAAACTACACATTTTAAATCATGACACCTATGATTATTGTTTATCCAAACCTTTAATTATGTTGTATCCTAGGAAACCACTTTTGACTTTGACAAGTAGTGATAATCTGATAAAGTTCATTATTCAGTGCAATTATGGAACAATCTTATGACATTGAAATAGACATGTTGTTAATTCTGGGAGAATGTAGAAAAAACTACCGGGAAGCGGCGCAATTGTGGACTGTTAGGTTTCCCGCCATTCAAAAATCTCATATGGCATTTAAGCGATTAGAAGATCGAGGCCGCAGCACGGGAATCCTAAAAAATAAGAACAGAGTTAGAAGACAAACAAAAACTAATGACGATATGGCCGTTGGAGTGTTGGGTGTAATAGCTGTAAATCCTCATGTTGGTTCAAGGGAACTTGCTCGTGATTCAGGAATGTGCCAAAAATCGGTACTGGCTATTTTACACAAGCACAATTTTCACCCTTACCACATAACTATTCATCAGGAATTGTATGGCCAAGACTTTCAAAATAGGATTACATTTTGTACGTGGTTACAAACTTTAATTCACGAAAACAATGCATTTTTAAGAAAGATAGTATTTTCTGACGAAGCTACATTTACCAATTGTGGTCAGGTAATTATTTAAATCAATATGGATTAATGTAACTTTTAATAATCAAAAATATGTAATCCACTACTTGATGGGTGTACATAAATAAATACATATCTAAACACCCGTTAACGGGTGTTTAGAGAATATTCACATACATTTAGATTTATTTTTAATTTTATACTGATTCAATCAATTTTGCTTTTCTTAATTTAAGGTCAACCGGCACAATTTACACTATTGGGCACCTCAAAATCCTCACTGGATGAGATTTCTGCCAAACCAACATCCTTGGTCGGTTAATACCTGGTGTGGCATAGTCGGAGATAGAGTCATTGGACCACATTTTTTTGACCGTCACCTAAATGGAGAAATGTATAATAATTTTTTACAAACCGATTTGCCACAACTTCTGAATAATAATGGAAATCAACAAGAACTATGGTTTCAGCAAGATGGTGCTCCGCCACATTTTGCCCGACAAGCTCGAGATACACTAAATGAAATGTTTGGAAACAGATGGATTGGTCGTGGTGGTCCTGTAAATTGGCCTGCAAGGTCACCAGATTTAACCCCATTAGATTTTTTCTTGTGGGGATTTATAAAAGAGAAAGTTATGGCTACACCACCGACCACACCAGAAAACATGAAAGATCGTATTCAACAAGCATGTAATTTAGTAACGCCTCAAATGTTAACTCGCGTGCGCAACTCATGTCAAAAAAGAATTGCAAAATGTTTAGAAATGGATGGGGGTCATTTCGAACACCTTTTGAAGCATGATCGTCGTTAGATTTTTTAAGGAATTATCATTTTTAAGTATTCCTATTTTATTTATTGAAAAATTCGTAACTAAGCAACTAGTAGAGCAAATGTAACAATTTTCTGCTCACTTACGTAGTTATTGACGAGGAATCGAATTATCAAAAAAAAAAATACCTTTCCATTTGACATTTCAAATTTGTCACTAGCCACATCAAATCTGGAGGGGGGGTAAATATCAAAAATATTTTAAAATTTGTCCCCCAACCTCCCTATCCACGTCCCAAAATTTGACTAAAATATTTATAGCCGTTTTTCAGATATTGCGTTGTAACACTTTAAAATCCTCACCCTGTATAGTTCAGGGTTTACAAGAAACGGATTATCCAAGAAGAATGCAGTTTTCAAATTGGTATGTAAATCAATGCGAACAAAATCATGATTTCAGTATCAGTCTTGTAATTTGGACCGATGAATCACATTTTACCAACTGCGGGGTATTTAATAGACATAACCATCATTTTTGGGCAACAGAAAACCCTCACCAATTGGCTCAACGAAGACTGCAAACCCGATTTGGTTTTAATGTATGGTGTGGTATGTATGGTAAGTAATGTCACCTAGCTTGCTAAATACATAGCAGGTATTAAGTAACCCAGCTTTTCTTTTCTCCTTACATTTTAGACAACAGACTTATAGGACCATTCTTTTATAATCATAAGTTGAATGGCCCAAGATACTTGGAGCTGTTAGAAGATCAAATATTACCGGCAATTAGAGCAAGAATTCCCCAAGATCAATTGAATAATATTTGGTTTCAACAAGACGGTTGTCCCGCACATAATGTTCGGGAAGTTCAAACTCTCTTAAGACAGATATTTGATGACAAATTAATTTCAAACGGCGGACCAGTTAATTGGCCTGCTAGATCCCCTGATATAACTCCTCTCGATTTTTATTTATGGGGTTATGTAAAAAATGAAGTATATGAGTTTGAACCCCCGGAATCTGTACAAGAATTAGAAGAGAGAGCAAGGAATGTGTTTACGAGCATAAATGGCAACACGCTTCGCAGGGTCATTAATACTGTGTTAAAAAAGTGTCAAAAATGTATTAATAAAAACGGCCAACATTTCGAATAAGTATAGTAAGTTAGATATTTTTTCTTATTTTCTTTTCAAAACAATAATTATTATTCATTGCGTTTTTAGTTTTCTTTATTTGAAATGTTAATATGAGATTTTTAACCATAAGGAAAAAATAAAATAATGTATTATAATATTATGATATTTTAAACAAATTTAACCCTGCCTAATGTGTTCTTCTCAAATTTGACGTGTTGCGAAAATTGATTTTCTTTATTTTTCAAGTCAATTTCATTTATTTTCCAACAAATAATACATCGCTGAAAAGCTGACGTCATAAGCTACCTTTTAAGTATAAAATACAATATGGCGCCCATAAGAAAAAATGAACCTGATGATGGTATAAAATAAATGAAACGTCGTGTTTTTAAAATTAAATTGCAGAACTGAAATCTACTTAAAAAGTTGCTTTAAAAATGTTTTTACAGATTGCCAAAATAGTGAATAATAAGAAATCTACAGCATATTTTCGAAAATACATCTTTTTGGTTTTTTCAACATATTTCAAAAACCAAAAAAGATAGGGCTGCGTACTAAACGGTTTTCGGTTAGAAATATAATTGTCAAAAACTTTCCCCATTTAACCGTTTCTCTATCTTCTATAGTTTCCAAGATCCCCATACATGTAGGCCCAATTTGGGCCGCACTGTATAGGGGTTTCTTTGATAAACGAGATATCTATTATATGTTGCTGCCAAACAAGCCCTAGTTGTCATCACAAATAAAACCCGTTACACAGCATACTACAAAAAGCGACAGGTCCCCAATTTAAACTTAAAATTAAATAAGAATTCTATTATAAGAACAAAAATTGCTAGTTTAAGTTATTAATGTAACCATAACCATAGATTAAAAAAATTAAAAAACAAACACAAAAAAGAGCAAAAGAAAAGAAGTAAAAATAAAGTTAATAAAAAAAAAGAAGAAAAAGCATAATTTAGTAAGTAAGCCCAATATTAATATCTAGAGTAAAAATGATTTGTTTAAAATTCTAAATCAATAATTGTTCCATTTCAAAAACTTGAGAAACAGTTTAAATTGTGCCATTTTTTTAACTTTATATTTTTTCGGCTATTGGATGATATTAGTTTTCCATTAGTATTTACTTGAACTTGCTGGTTACGGTTGTCAAAAAATGATTAAAACCACTTCAAAACATTTAGAGAAAAATCATAATACTTTAATTCAGCTAATAATAATATGTGATCCAAACAATCAAATGCCCTGGAGTAGTCAAACATTATCAGAATAGAAACCACGGATTCATCCACACCAGGCAATCGATCATCCGTTAGGTCTAATAAAGCCGATGCAGTACTGTAACGGGACCTAAAACCCGACAAGTCAAGAGATTTAAAGCCTTTATATAGTTTTTTATTTATAGATAAATTGCCTTTTCGCAAATAATCTATCGTATTGCTTAGGAAACACCCTGTATATTTAAATAGTTATAATTTTATTACGAAAAATAAAAACAGTTCAAACTTATTAAACTCGATCATACATTAATTAGCAAGGGCCAGATAGTATTCATTTGCATTATAAACTAGCCCACAAAAGAGACTAACATTTACGGGATATTTGTGTAATTTTAAAACAGCCTAGTTTGTTTAAAACTAAAGATTGCCTGAAACATAAGCAACCGATTTTCCTACATGACGACACAGGAATAGAAAACAACTTCTATTCTTGTGATGACGAGTTTTAGCCGATATTTGTAGAGTCATTATATTTTCATCATTGTAATATAATGTTTTTATTTATTATAGATGGATATACCAGCCTAATCAATATCGGTAATAGGTATACAGGTAAATTAAGTTTTTTGGTGTGATTATTTGTGCTGGAAAACAGTTTCTTTAGACCTACGCATGCGAATGAAATTTTTTGCGTTGTTTTCACTTTACCAATTTGTTCAAGATTATTTGGTAGGGAAAAATAATAGTACATTATTTAACGAGCGTATAATGAAGGCTATATTACACGAGATTTTAAAACACGAGCCGAAGGCGAGTGTTTTAAGGATTCGAGTGTAATATAGCCATTATACGCGAGTCAAATACTATACTTTATCTACGACTATTCAGTATTCAAGAAGTTAGAAAATGGATTCAGAGCAACACATTTTATTACAATAGGATTATTATTAATGGTATTTCTTAACTAAAAAATACAATTCAACGATGTTAACCATAATTAAACAAAATACAATTGCAGCCCGAATTTCTGGAGGGGTACTTTGGATTTCGTTTTCGTCATCCGAAATCATGATATTTTACTTTGAAATCAACAACAAAATGTCACAGCGAAACTTAAATGACTGAGGAAAAAAATGATTCGTTTACTTGTCAATCGGTTGCTATGGTATTAATACCATTCACGCCTGCTTAAACTAGATCTGGTGCGTTTTTATCGTAATTCAGGTAACTTTGTTTTGTTGAGACCGTGGAATATGAGTAACTATGGTAATATGAACCACATTATATATGTACTAACAAACACATTATGCTTCTATTATTAAATAGTCGTAGATAATAGTACATTATTTAACGAGCGTATAATGAAGGCTATATTACACGAGATTTTAAAACACGAGCCGAAGGCGAGTGTTTTAAGGATTCGAGTGTAATATAGCCATTATACGCGAGTCAAATACTATACTTTATCTACGACTATTCAGTATTCAAGAAGTTAGAAAATGGATTCAGAGCAACACATTTTATTACAATAGGATTATTATTAATGGTATTTCTTAACTAAAAAATACAATTCAACGATGTTAACCATAATTAAACAAAATACAATTGCAGCCCGAATTTCTGGAGGGGTACTTTGGATTTCGTTTTCGTCATCCGAAATCATGATATTTTACTTTGAAATCAACAACAAAATGTCACAGCGAAACTTAAATGACTGAGGAAAAAAATGATTCGTTTACTTGTCAATCGGTTGCTATGGTATTAATACCATTCACGCCTGCTTAAACTAGATCTGGTGCGTTTTTATCGTAATTCAGGTAACTTTGTTTTGTTGAGACCGTGGAATATGAGTAACTATGGTAATATGAACCACATTATATATGTACTAACAAACACATTATGCTTCTATTATTAAATAGTCGTAGATAATAGTACATTATTTAACGAGCGTATAATGAAGGCTATATTACACGAGATTTTAAAACACGAGCCGAAGGCGAGTGTTTTAAGGATTCGAGTGTAATATAGCCATTATACGCGAGTCAAATACTATACTTTATCTACGACTATTCAGTATTTAAGAAGTTAGAAAATGGATTCAGAGCAACACATTTTATTACAATAGGATTATTATTAATGGTATTTCTTAACTCAAAAATACAATTCAACGATGTTAACCATAATTAAACAAAATACAATTGCAGCCCGAATTTCTGGAGGGGTACTTTGGATTTCGTATTCGTCATCCGAAATCATGATATTTTACTTTGAAATCAACAACAAAATGTCACAGCGAAACTTAAATGACTGAGGAAAAAAATGATTCGTTTACTTGTCAATCGGTTGCTATGGTATTAATACCATTCACGCCTGCTTAAACTAGATCTGGTGCGTTTTTATCGTAATTCAGGTAACTTTGTTTTGTTGGGACCGTGGAATATGAAATCTCATATTCCACGGCTGTGGAATATGAGTAACTATGGTAATATGAACCACATTATATATGTACTAATAAACACATTATGCTTCTATTATTAAATAGTCGTAGATAAAATATGTAATAAACTATTTTGTAGCAAATATAATTTATAGTTATACACGGTGATTATTTATAATGTCCCCCCTCCTAACTTTCGTTTTTCGCAGTGGATAAAAATGTTAAATACAAAATTTGTTCAGAATAATGTAAGCTGTTTGCAAAATAAGATATATATATTTCAGTCATTTTAAATTAGAAACGTAACAAGTATGGTATGGTTGAATTTCTCTTGAAACAAGCTTTTTGAAAAACTAACAATACACAGGGTGTTCCATTTAAAAAAATTGACTTGGCAGCAATATTACTATTTTTAAAACACCCTGTATATCTAAAATTACCCTTCCTAGATGCTCCCTTACAAGCCCTCAATTTTTGTTCCTGAACTTTTTTTTCTATCTGGTTCCGTTTCCGAGCAATATGCTGGGAAAATCGTCGTGGGACACCCTGTATATATATATATACAGGATAATGCAGAAGTGGGTGCCAGGTTAAAGTAATATTTTTTTAATTGGAACACCCTATATATTGGTACATTTTTAGAATCTGAAGATGGTGTTTCAATTAAAAAACTATAACTTTAATCTGTCACGCATTTCTGCAATACCCTCTATACAGGGTGATCCTTAAGTACATGAAGAAAATCTAGAATATGATTCCTGACATCATTTTAAGACGAAAAGTTCATATGGACATATGCACTAAAAGCTTACCCTCTAAGATACAGGGTGTTAAAATAGTAAAAAAATAATTGCTTTTTAAAATTTTGTTCTTTAAGATACCGTATCCACCAGTGGCGTGCTTGAGGATACCATCAATATTTTTTTTGTTGAAATATTTGATACGCCACTAGTTTTCTTTTAACTCTGATGCATATTTATGCATTATTGATACAAGCTAAACAAAAGTTGTCTCGACTATGTTTTTGAAAAAAATAGTAGTTTTCAAGACAATTCTGATGCGGTACGAATATAAACTAAACAAAATTAATTTGCTAATTAAATAAGTACAAAACATGGTATGAATTAATATACAACAAGTAATTTATTTAGAATTTTTTCCAATATAATTAACTTATTGGTTAATCTAAATTTAAACACAGAACAAACTGGATTTAGAGAAACTGCTGAAAGTTGCCACCTTTTGCTAAAAAACAAGCATCTAGCCGCCTTCTCATTGAATTTCTAACATGTTCAAAAATTCCTGATGTGTTTTTAATACCTTTGCAAACCATTATTATCCGGTTTCTAAGATCTTCCTGGTTTTCAACTCTAGTTTTGTAAACTAGAGAATTTAGATTGCCCCAGAAGTAAAAACCCAATACATTTAAATCGCGCAACGCCTCTACCAATTCATCGATTTCCGCATACAGCATTTAGATATTCTCTGGCTGTGGCACTAAAATGGGCGGGAGCTCCGTCATGCATAAAAAACAACTGGTTTGGCTGAGCTAATGGCAAGTCTTTCAAAAATATTGGCAGCTCATTTTCTAGAAAATTGCGATAGTCTGTTACCAACTATCCCTACACATACATTTAACGAAAGTTGGTACTGAAAATGTCTTTTACTAATAGCATATGGATTTTCTTGACTTCAAACGTGATTGTTATGAAAGTTTGTTATGGCATTCTTAGAAAAATCAGCTTCATCAGTAAAAAAGAAGTTATCTAGAAATTGCGGATTTCTGGTCAACCTTTCCAAAAACCATTGACAAAAATTAACGCGTTGAGGAAGATCACGTGGTAAAAGGACCTGAACTCGTTGTATGTGGTAAGGATACATTTGACGATCGTAAAGAATCCTCGAAACGGTTTGCCGACTAGCGTTTACCTCATGCGCAATTTCTTGAGTACTCTTCTTATAGTTGTGGTGTTCTTCCGTCCTTGACCTGCCGGGAATATTAGAAACCCTTGCAAAACTTCCTGTTTTTGATAAACGGCGATGGAGACTTACAAAAGTCTGAGCACACGGTACTACACGATTCGGATATCTTGCCTGGTAAATGCGTCTCGCTTCGTATGCATTTCCATCAGCAATACCATAAACATAATGTATATCTGCCAAATGAGCAGTGTTTTGTAAATAAGTCATAACTTTAAAACTTTTGGATCGATAAACAATTCACAAAAGCGACGCACTAAAGCTTTATCTACAAGCGTGCGGTAAGTAACTACTAACTAAGCACTAGCGCTGTAAGTAATTACATACTATAAAAACAAGTTTTTATATTATTCAAGTGTATTTTTTATTTCCAAAAGAAACTATATTAAACATTATATGTATAACAAATACTTACATATTTAAATTTCTAAACTAATCCAAGCTTATAAATTAAGAAATATTGATATTAATTGTAGAATTTGTAACATTTCCAAACGATATCGATGAAGGAAGTGTTTTACTATCCGATGAGACAAAAGAATTGAAACTTACAGATTTACTAAAACATGAGGTTCTCTCTGCATATTCTCTGCACCATTTATTTGCTTTGCAATTCCTATTTTATTTTGCATCGAATTTTCAATATAGCCCTCCGCAACACTGGAGGACTTCCATCCACCATGTCTTTTTAAACTCATGATATCCCCGCCAGCATCTACTAATAATGTAGCTGACGTCCTTCGATAACAATGTCCCGTATATTCTTTGGGACTGGACAACTTTAAATATGATGCAATTTGAGAAGGTATTTTTCCAAAAGTATTTATACCCAGTGGTTGGATAGTGCATCTTCCTTTTTTATATGCAATAAATAACCGTGTATGGGCAGTATGATCGGGTCTAAGAGCTCTATACTTCTTGAAAATTGAAATATTATTAATTTCTGATGAAAATCCTTCCACGGAAACCACGAACTGTCGATCTACATGTGTCTTTGTATCCGGGACAGTTACAACAAGGTGAGTTTCAAATTCCTTAATATCTTCAATTTTCATTTCACATAACTCCACTCGGCGACATGCCCCAGCGATGCTCACAATGAGTACCACCTGAAACAAGCAAATAAGTTATTATTTAAAAGTAAAATCGCAATTAAGTACCTTCATTAATAAAAACTCCTCATCTGGTGCCGTAACAAGGAATTTTACAACCTCATTCTTGGAGAATGCCTTTGATTTCTTAGCTTTGTATCCCACAGATTTCCTTTTTAAATATGACATCAGTTTTGCATACCTGCTTATGTCGACATTATTTTTGATACTTATAGTAGATCTGAGCATTGAGTAATAATTCCATAAAGAGGATGATTGGCTGTCCTTAAATGTATCCATAAAATAGGCAAGCATAACATCTTCACTAATTGCTTTAACTTTCTTTGATGAACACCAGTCCATGAAGAGCCCATATTCCTTCTCATATCTATACCGTGATTTATCCGGCAATAAATTAAGAGTAGCTGCTCTAGCAATGTCCAGAACTTCCTTCGGAATTTCATCATCACTACTGCTACTGACTTCCATTTAAAGGACGTAAAACACACTTTCACGAAATTGTTACAAAAATAATGATCGTTTATTCCATTGTCAAGTTTTACATCTGTCATATAAAAGCCAACTATTAAATTTCTATAATTTATATCCCTAGAAACCTGATGTTAATGTATTGTTGATTACGACTTACAAGGCACCTACGGGGTAAATTAAAACTGCTCTTTTAGAGTTTTTAATATTGGTGCCCTAAAACATGCTTGTAGATAATATATCGTACAATACACTTACGGTAGGTGTCTTTACCGCATTTGCTTGATTTACCAAACTCGCCTTCGGCTCGTTTTGTTAAACATCACGCGGTAAAGACGTACCTACCGTACTTGTACTGTAATATACTATTAAATGGTTCTTCTGTCATTTCATTTTGTGACATTTCCACAATTATTTACACAATCTGTGGCATAAGCATACTTTAAAAAAAAGTCGAATCAGCAATGTCTTAACATAGTTTTTTTTTACAACTTTACGATTTTTACGACATAGTAGTTTTAACGAATATTTCGTTAAAACACTACTGTTTTTCTCAAAAATATAGCAGAGACAACTTTTGTTCAGCTTGTATCAATAATGCATAAAAATGCATCAGAGTTAAAAAAAATCGGTGGTGTATCAAATATTTTCACAAAAGAAAAATTTAAGGTATCTTCACGCAAGCCACTGGTGGACGTAACCAAAACCTTTTTTAACGAAAAGTGCAGTTTAATACAAAATCAGTTGACACCAATTTTCAATACCGTATCTTTAAGAACTTTCGAAATTTTAAGAAAATAATTCTTTTTTTTTTATTATTTTAACACCCTGTATCTTAGAGGGTAAGCGGTTTAGGGCATATGACTATATGAACTTATCGTTTTAAAATAATATCGAGAATTATATCCTAGATTTTCTTTATGTATTTAAGGATTACCCTGTATACAGGGTGTTCCTAAATGTCATGTACAGGGTTATTTTTTATATTTGGATACCCACCTACAGGGGTTAATATCTATAAGTGACAGAAAAAAACTTTTAATACAGAAGTTGCATAATTTTTCCCGTCATATCTTTTAGACTTATTAAAAAAATCATACGCGCATCACAAAGGTAAAAAACAAATAAAGTTTTATTTTTTTAAATGGAACACCCTATATATTTTTGACCAGGGGGAAAGATCTCTTTCTCCTGATTTTAAAAATATATAACATATCAACATTTAATTCAGTCGTTTGTGAAATATTTGAGTTTTGATAAATTGAATTGATTATAATCGAGTTGGCGTTCCGCATACTTCAACGTGACATATTTGTCTATTAACTTTAAATTGAAACATTCCGTAAGGAAAATGGGATATTCGGAAGAAGACAAACTTTAATTAGTACGTCTTCTCTATTCTAATACCAACCGAATAGCTGTAGTTCAACAGCAATATCGTCGAATTAATCCTGGACGACGGGTACCATCAACTGACACAATCAAACGCATTATCCAGCGATTTAATGAATCCAAAAATCTCGGTCGAAAGAAGAGAACCGTTGTAAAAAATGACGAAGAATACTTAAATATTTTACTATCCTTTGAAGGTAACAGTATTCTCTCGCATTCTAATAATTATAAATAAAATAAATTAGAAATCATATTTTAGAAAATCCCGAAAGTTCAATCTCAACGGTTGCCGCACAATTTGGAAAGTCGTTCTACAAGATTCAGACCACTTTAAAACATTACAAATAACATCCCTACAAATTTATGCCAGTTCAAGACTTATCTGAAAGAAATATGATTCAACGGTTACATTATTGTCAAGAAATATTAAGGCATATAGCAGAAGATCCCGAGTTTGGGCAAGTGAAAACCCACATAAAATTCAACCAGTCAAAATACAGGGACGGAGGTCAGTTCATGTGTGGTGCGGCTTGCTGAACAACCAAGTAATTGGACCTATTATTTTTGATGGGTATCTAACGGGCAATCGATATTTAGATTTCATTCAAATATTATTGAAAACTATTTAGAATAACCTTGTTTGGCAACAAGATTGGGCACCACCCCATAATATCGTTCAAGTTACTGAATACCTAAATGGCAGATATGACCTTTGGATAGGCAGGAATGCCACACTTCAATGGCCGGCTAATAGCCCGGACCTAAGCCCGTTAGATATTTTTCTGTGGGGATTTCTAAAAAACCGTATTTATTACGATAGACCTCAAAATATACGTGTGTTGAGACAAATGATTGAACAAAGATATATTCATGCTCAATACAGATCACCCAGATTTTTCTTCGAACGCGATCCATCACAAAATGAGAGAAAATATTCAAAAATGTGTCAGAAGTCGTGGCGGGTATATAGAAAACATATAGTCATTTACTTTACTTTATATTATTGAAATTGAATTATAAAACATAAGTCATTTTTTCTTACTGATTGTTTCAATTTAAAGTAAACAGACAAATATGTCACGTTGAAGTATGCGGAACGCCAACTCGATTATAATCAATTCAATTTATCAAAACTCAAATATTTCACAAACGACTGAATTAAATGTTGATATGTTATATATTTGAAACAGGAAAAAGAGATCTTTCCCCCTGGTGGAAAATATATAGGGTGTTCTATTTAAAAAAATAAAACTTCATTTGTTTTTTAACTTTGTGATGCGCGTATGATTTTTTTAATAAGTGTTAAAGATATGACGGGAAAAATTATGCAACTTCTGTACTAAAAGTTTTTGTCTGTCACTTATATTAACCCCTGCAGGTGGGTATCCAAATATAAAAAATAACCCTGTACATACAAAAAGGGGCGATTGCCTGGCTTATTATATGACTAAAAATCCATATAAACATAGGTCCACAAACGCTTCGTTACCGATCTACAGGGTGTTAAAGTTTTAAGAATTTTTAAGTTTTTCCTTAATAGCTCCTGCAGTTTTTAAGCTATTTTGCTCAAATTTGGAACACAGGTTACGCTGTAGGACTTACATCATTGGGCAGGCCAAATGGTTGGGAGAATCTACAGGAATATATTTTTTCCGGGGTCACGCCCCCTTTTCTCCCCCTGAACTTTTTTGTAGTGCGCCATTGGTAGAGTCTAAAATATGAAGTGTACTTTTTCTTTTGTTTATAACCTTTTTAGTCTTTAGTTGGTTTTTCGTGTCTGCGACCGATATCGAGGAAAAAAATAAAAAACGATTTTCTGTATTTCGCTAGATAAGAATAAAATTTTTAAAACGATCTAGTAGGCTTTGGCTTTATTTGGATACTCTCTTGTGTTTATTAGGTTTGACAGTTAGCATTTGATATAGCGAGTGGTTGCAAATTGTAAGGCGTAAGAGTGCTTTAAATACGCGTCAAAATCACGTAACAATGCCAAATTTTATGAATTCTGAACTGGCTGAGATGGCCTTGCGAATGGAAATGCAAGAAAAGCCAGACGTCTATACATGGAGCGCTATCCCAATAGAATGATAACAAATCACCGAACATTCTCGAATATTCATAGACGTCTTGTAGAAACTAAAACTTTTAATAAGAATAACAATGATGTACCTAGGTAGACCACGTACTGTTAGAACACCACAGATCGAAGAAGCTGTTCTAGATTAAATAGAAGAAAATCCCGGCACTAGCACCAGAAAAATCTGTGAACATTTAAATATTAGTCATCAAGTTGTTTGGCGCACTCTGCTTGATTCTATGCTATACCCTTACCACATTCAAAAGGTGCAGGCGCTCCTTCCTCGAGATTTCCCTTTAAGGATTAACTTCTGCCAGTGGTACGTTAATATGCTAGCAGTAAATCCCAATTTTGATTGTAAAATCCTTTTTACCGACAAAGCCAATTTTTCAAGGAATTCAATTTTAAATTTTCACAACAACCACATATGGGCTGACGAAAATCCCCATGAAATTGTAGAAACGCATTTTCAAGAGCAGTTCTCATTAAATGTATGGGGTGGTATAATTGGAGATCGTTTGGCATGCCCAATGATGTAAGTCCTACAGCGTAACCTGTGTTCCAAATTTGAGCAAAAAATCTTAAAAACTGCAGGAGCTATTAAGAAAAACTAAAAAAAAAATCTTGAAATTTTAACACCCTGTAGATCCGCAACGAAGCGTTTGTGGGCCTATGTTTATATAGATTTTTAGTAATAAAATAAGCCAGGCAATCACCCCCTTTCGTATGTACATGACATTTAGGAACACCCTATATATTATTTTATGTATTATTTTGCAAATAGATTAAATTAATTTGTACAACTTTTGTTTTCATTATTTTTATCTAATGCGAAAAACAAAATAGTTAAGAGGGGCGGACATTATAAATGATCACCGCGGACATTTTTCGGTAAATACACGGAATGTTTTTTAACTAATGACTGAGAAGCAGAATGTGATTCCTTGGCTCATTTTAACACGTCGTGAAAGCGGCGTAAACTTTGATACGCAGTTTATTATGGATTGATTTTTTTTTATGGTTTTTCTACTACAGCTCACTGTTAAGTAACGATACTGTTAAAAAAATCCATAATAATTGCCCCCTTCCTAACGAGTATAATCTCCAAAGATTCAAGACAAACGTGAATCGCTTCCTGCGCACAGACACTGCTCGTAAAGCGCCATAAAATACTCATCCTGCACATAATCATAATAAGAAAACATCGTAAACATTTGCTGATGAGTTGTTGTTCACTTGGAAATAAAGCTTAAAAATATTATTATTTTTAAATAATTTATTAAGCAAAGAAAATTGAAATTAACGATAATAAAATTAATAGTCAGTATGCCCTCCTTCGCTTATGAACAACCCATTGACATGCTTTGGCATTAAAACAATCGAACGGTATCGTGAGGAATATTTATCCATTCATACACCACCGTTGCTAACTCCTCCACAGTTGTACGGTTGTGAATTGCTCTGGCAACAAAATCCCACATGTTTCCATTTTTTTTTTTTCGTTTATAAAATTAGTCTTCCAAACTTTTTACTATACAGGGTTACCGTTCGGCGGATCTTGATTTTGGGAGTTACATTAAAATTCATAACTTGTTGAGGTACAAAGGGCAGTAGGCAACAGGGACGTACTTTACTTTTAATTAAGTGAGTCCGATATAGGGTTGGTTCACGGAGGAGGGGGAAACATGAGTGAGCCAGTCTTTTGATACTCTGTACGGTTTAAGTGGGTAAGGGTGGCTGTATGATTGAGTAATAAGTTACTTGCTGGTAGGTTATATTAATTGTATTGCGATTGTCGTAGAACCGCAAGTCCGTGATGATACGTCCTTGAGCGAAACTGCTCTTTATTTTGGGTTGTGTTGGCTCAAATTTTGATTATTTTCTGTGACCTTTGCTGTGGCTTTTGTGATTAGCAGTAAACCGTCATCTGAGTCATTCAGTGAAGTCAGACTGGTCACAGACTTAAGCCTTGTGGAAAAAATAGGGAAATCTTTTTCCATCTTTGGGTTTACCACATCTAATCTTAATTAAGGCATCTATTCACGTGTTGCACAGTCGATATCGCATTCTCAGGTTTTCAGTCAGCTTATATTAGGTCCTTGGGATCTCTACTTTTAAGTTAATAATGATCCTGTGACTTTATTTGAATATTCGCAAACTGCTTAGGTTTGTACGTACTGTTTGGTGTAGATTTCGTGTGTGAGTCCGTGATTAATGGGTTTGTCGATAAGTCCGTGCATCTGTAATAGTTGTTGTAAGAAACTTATTTATTGTCTGCAAACGAGAGCCTTGATAAAGTATGCGATTCATTGTGTACTTAGGTACATCCGCAATCATTTTTAGCGTCCTGGAACTCATTAAGCTCTGTTCTGCAATATAAGGCACCACGAAGGTGCACCATACAACCGGCCCGAGCAACACCTTGTAAAGGTTGACCTTAGTCCGCCTGTGAAGCAGGGAGTAGATAGAGCGTAATTGATGCAATGCTAGTTTACTCTATTATTGAAGAAATAGTCCATAGAGCTACATAAGAAAGTTCCATAAGCCCTCGCTTTGGGTTATGCTTTTTTTCGTCCGAAGCCTATTTTTTTTAACAGACTTTTTAAGGAGTTAAGACAACCATCAAACAGTTTTCTGTCTTTTAATTCTTTACTTAAAAATGTTAAAGTTACACGATGTTCTAAAAAACTTGGAGCTTAAGCATAACCAATGTAAAATATAACGGTTTTGGAATAATACAACTTACGTGTTTTGTAAATTCCATAGATAGTGTCAGGAATAGAACTAATATCCAATCTTGGCTCATTTACAACTCGCTGTGCATGAGAACGTTTCCTTTTACGCGATTCTAATATTTTATTTTCCTTAACTGACGTTTAAATTGCACATACAGTGGAGATGAAATTTAAGGCACCTTCTACACTCTATTAATGGAATTGCACCTCCAGTACAGTCGTTGATCGTTTGTTAATTGGCTGGTCAATTTAACCTGATAATAATTTGTACTTTTTAAGTGTATCCTGATTCCTTTTGGTATGATGTAGGCTGGCATTGTCGCCCGTGAAGGTAAAATGATCACCTGACAAACTGGCAGAGTAAAAGAAAAATTAACAGTAAATGAACAACAAATTAACTTTTATACCATAACAATTAATAAATTTGAATTATATCCACTCTAAACGTGTTACCATTATACCGAACTAGGAAATAAATCGAAATGTACAATTTGTGTTGAGGAGGTCCAAAGGTTTTGATGCTGTGTGTATTTTCCGGTTGTTCCCAATATAACCATTGTGCTTAATTCCAGAGTCCAAAAAATACATATTACGAATTTCAATTTCAATTCCATTAAAGGAAATACCACTTCTCATGGACTTTTTGTGCAATGGTCAAGGAACCACATGTTAATCTAAGCTAAAAAAGATTTATATAAGATCCTTAATACAAATTGTACAGAATACGGGGATCAAAAAGCCTTTGGATATCATTTATATGTCTAAATAACTGTATAACCTTGAGGTAGGAAACATTTTTATTGATTTACTAATTATCTTGTCAGAAGGGCGACAGAGTTCGTTAGTTAAATAAGCTATTCAAATCGATTTTCATTAAATAAAGAGTATTTATATACAAGCCAGCGGAAAGTATTTACTAGTTTCTTAAACACTGAGAATAGAAAACATCAGCAATCACATACCTTCATTGCAAATTTCTCAATTTTGCAGAAAGGTGTCCGGTTCTGCACTCGTTAGGTAAATGGCTATTTATCTAAAGGTTCAGGTGAGGTAATAATAACGTAATGGCAATATTGCTATTGTCATATTATTATACAGGGTATTCCTAAATGTCATGTATATACGAAAGGAGGTGATTGCGTGACTTATTTTATGACTAAAAATCCATATAAACATAGGTCAACAAACGCTTCGTTACCGATCTACAGGGTGTTCAAATTTCAAGATTTTTTTAGTTTTTCTTAGTAGCTCTTGCAGTTTTTAAGATACTTTGCTCAAATTTGGAACACAGGTTACGCTGTAGGAGTTACATCATTGGGCATGCCAAATGGTTCTGAGAATCTACAGGGAGATATTTTTTCCGTGGTCATGCCCCCTTATCTCCCCCTGAACTTTTTTGTGGTGCGCTGTTGGTAGAGTCTAAAATATGAAGTGTATTTTTTCTTTTGCTTATAAGCTTTTTAGTCTCTTGTTGGTTTTTCGTATCTGCGACCGATATCGAGAAAAAAAATAAAAAACGATTTTCTGTATTGACAGTTTATTCGTCACTACCCGTTAAAAGTAAAAAGCTGAGACGACCCGCTTTTTGTAGCAATGATTTACAATGCAAAAAACCTAAATAATTATAATAACAAAACAGCTATGTTAAAGAAATTCTTGAAAGTGACCTCCTTCAACCCATATACATGCGCCCACTCTTCTTCTCATTGATGCCCGTACTCGTTCAAAAACCCCCGGAGTATTTCTTACGGTTTCAAAAGGTGCCCCCATAGGAAAAATCAAGGCTATTTAAATCAGGGGATCTAGGGGGGCATGACTGAGGTCCACCCCGTCCTATCCACCTGTTCTCATATACTTCACTTAAATACTCCCTAGCCGAAATAGAAAAGTGTGCTAGGACGCCATCGTGCATATACCACATTTGATTTCTCAGCAAAAGAGGTAAGATTTTGAGTAATAAAGGCAATTCTTGTTGCAAAAAATGCCTGTATGAGTGACCATTAAGTCTAGGCAAAAAGAAAGGACCAATCAAATAATCTTCAATTATACCACCCCATACATTAATTGAGAACTGCTCTTGAAAATGCGTTTCTACAATTTCATGTGGACTTTCGTCAGCCCATATGTGGTTGTTGTGAAAATTTGAAATTGAATTCCTTGAAAAATTGGCTTCGTCGGTAAAAAGGATTTTAAAATCAAAATTGGGGTTTGCTGCTAGCCTATTAACGTACCACTGGCAGAAATTAATCCTTAAAGAGAAATCTCGAGGAAGGAGCGCCTGCACCCTTTGAATGTGGTAAGGGTATAGCATAGAATCAAACAGGATACGCCAAACAAGTTGATGACTAATATTTAAATGTTCACAGATTTTCTGGTGCTAGTGCCGGGATTTTCTTCTATTTCATCTAGAGCAGCTTCTTCGATCTGTGGTATTCTAACAGTACGTGGTCTACCTAGATCATTGTTATTCTTATTAAAAGTTCCAGTTTCTACAAGACGTCTATGAATATTCGAGAGTATACAAATAAAGCCAAAGCCTACTAGATCATTTTCAAAATATTATTATTTTTATCTAGCGAAATACAGAAAATCGTTTATTATTTTCTTTTCTCGATATCGGTCGCAGATACAAAAAACCAACAAGAGACCAAAAAGCTTATAAACAAAAGAGAAAATACACTTCATATTTTAGACTCTACCAACGGCGCACCACAAAAAATTCAGAAGGAAAAGAGGGGGCATGACCCTGGAAAAGTATCTCCCTGTAGATTTTCGGAACCATCTGGCATGCCCAATGATTCTATAGGGTTGGTTGTCACAAAGTCTCGGTCTCAGTGCTCACTGAGACCGAGACTTTGTGTCTACCAACCCCATAGATTTGTAAAATCAGGTCTCTTTGAGAATATGGACGACTTCTTTCAATGCCCAATGACCTAAGTCCTACGGCGTAACCTGTGTTCCAAGTTTGAGCAAGATATCTCAAAAACTGCAGGAGCTATTAAGGAAAAACTTAAAAAATCTTGAAATTTGAACACCCTATAGATCGGTAACGAAACGTTTGCGGACCTATGTTTACATGGATTTTTAGTCACAAAATAAGCCAGGTAATCACCCCCTTTCGTATGTACATGACATTTAGAAACACCCTGTCATTGTATTACTTATATTTATTTAAGAGCTATCCACATTGTGTTTTTTTATTCATATTTATTGCAATTTATAGCGTGCCACGTTTTGAAAATACTTAGGCAGAGTGACAGCTTATATAAAAATTAATCTATGATATCCGTCTAAAGTTCCAAACATGTGTTTCGTCTACAGAAGTACAGGGTCTTCCAACGAGGACTGAACAGGGGCTCATTTTTGAGCTTTCTTGTATTTAAAGAAAAATCCAAAATAGCCAATCGATGTACTTTTTCCTGCAGAATTCAAAAATGAAACCAAAAATTTATTTGAACCAGAAGCAAAAGAGTTACGCTATGGATAAGGTGTTTTTTAAATGGAACATAGCTTTTTTTATACGATTTTTGGAACGAGTGATTTTTTTTTGTCCGTTCTGATTAAAATATTTAATATTGTGACAGCTATTTTTATTAAATTTTAATGTTTTATCCAGTATAATTTAACTTTAACCTGTTTGAAACATACACTAGGTAATAAAGGTATAATCACCTTTGCATCCTTCAAAGTCAAAAAATTTGACAAATTTACTATAATATTGCCGAAATGAAATATTCATTAGATGAGAGATTGCAGATTGTTATCTTGTTCTACAAATGCCAAGAAAATGCAAGAGAAGCAAGGAGAAGATTTATTGCAAATTTTCACAGAAATATATCCGTCAATACTATTCTAAGGATAAAGAACCTATTTGAGGAAAACAAAACATTACATGACAGAAAAAGAAATCCAGAAAGGAATAGAAATCGAGACCGTGCCATTGTGAATTATTTTCGACTGAATCCAACCAAATCAATTTCGGACGCAGTTCGGGACGTTTAATACGGCGGCGGTGTAAGACGCAGAAGAGTTACCCAAGGAACTGTTTACAGGACTTTAAGAAATCATAAATTTAAGTCTTATCATATCCTTCCACTTCAACATCTAACACCGGCACAAAAAGAACTTCGCTTCCAATTTGTTTCCCAAATTGTGATTCGGAAAGAAAACGAAGACCCTAATTTATTCAGAAATATCTTATGGACTGACGAAGCCACATTCACAACATCGGGGGTTTTCAATAGACATAATAATCATCACTGGGCCGTTGGAAATCCAAGAAAATTTCAGACAATTAAATTTCAAGAAAGGACTTCAATCCATGTTTGGTGTGGCATAAAAAATAATAGAATTTTGGGACCAATATTTTTTAACGGGACTTTAAATGGACAGAGATACTACGAGTTCTTAGAAAACGAAATTGAGAATTTTTGGAAGATTTACGATTGGAAGAATATCAAAATTTAATTTGGCAACATGATGGGGCCCCTCCGCATGCCGTGCGTGAGGTTACTCAATATTTAAACGGACGCCATGAAGAATGGATTGGTAGAAATGGAACCTATGCTTGGCCACCCAATAGTCCCGATTTGTCAATATTAGACACATTTCTTTGGGGCCATTTAAAGAACGTGGTATACAAGCAGCGAAACCACGATATTGAAGAGATCATGCAGAAAATTGTGAATGAAATAAATCGCCTTAGCCAGGAAAATCACAGTATAACAGCAAGTTTGGAAAGGCTACAAAGAGGTTATCGCACATGTTTCGAGAACAACGGAGGTCACATTGAACAATTAAATTATTAATGTTTTTTTTTTAAATTAGAATAGAGTTGGATTTCTTTTTCTGTCATGTAATGTTTTATTTTCCTCAAATAGGTTCTTTATCTTTAGAATAGTATTGACGGATATATTTCTGTGAAAATTTGCAATAAATCTTCTCCTTGCTTCTCTTGCGTTTTCTTGGCATTTGTAGAACAAGATAACAATCTGCAATCTCTCATCTAATGAATATTTCATTTCGGCAATATTATAGTAAATTTGTCAAATTTTTTGACTTTGAAGGATTCAAAGGTGATTATACCTTTATTACCTAGTGTATGTTTCAAACAGGTTAAAGTTAAATTATACTGGATAAAACATTAAAATTTAATAAAAATAGCTGTCACAATATTAAATATTTTAATCAGAACGGACAAAAAAAAATCACTCGTTCCAAAAATCATATAAAAAAAGCTATGTTCCATTTAAAAAACACCTTATCCATAGCGTAACTCTTTTGTTTCTGGTTCAAATAAATTTTTGAATTCTGCAGGAAAAAGTACATCGATTGGCTATTTTGGATTTTTCTTTAAATACAAGGAAGCTCAAAAATGAGCCCCTGTTCAGTCCTCGTTGGAAGACCCTGTACATTAAATTGGCTTGAACGTGCGAAAATTTTTTCTACAAAACTTATTCGTTAAACATATAACATTGATAAAGAGAACTTTGGACGTACACTGTGTGATAAATATTTGCAGTATTACCGATTTGGTAGCTTGGTTTTACTTATTTTATTAAGGTAATATTATTGCTGGACGTTGGATTTTTACTTTCAAAAATAAATCAATGCGTACATTTACTCTATTTTATCGATAAAAGCTTAGATAACATGGAAAACCGAAGTAAACAATATTATATCTAAAAATATATCAAATATTAACTTGAAATAAATGTAACACTACCATTTCATTTTATTTCTTATTTTTAAATAATAAAAGTGACTTAATCCGATATTTTATTTAATAAAAGAAAATACTTTAGGAGGATATTGAAATCCAGGTCGTTTGTTGTTGATTTGGCAAGAAAATTTTGTTGCAATTTATTGCTGTAAAAATTATTTGGAAATATTAGAGGGTCACTTAAACAAATTGGTCTTCTTTTTGGTTATTAAAAAGGACAATACTTTTTTCAACTTTTCAACTTTAAGCGAACTAACATGATTTAACCACTTTCCTTAAAGTAGTTCCTATCAAAAGTTGCTAAATAAAAAATATTTTATATGCAGTGTAATAAATTAGTTTGCTTAATTTTGTTATTGTTCAAAAACTGTCCCATTTTGTCGTTGTTTGATTAATTCATTAAAAACTAAATTAATTAATAATAAAACTTCTAAACTATACTAAATTAAAACAGACAATACGGGGGTGGTTCGATTTAGGAAAGATAACAATCTGAGTTTTGCGTCTTACTTTATTTTTGACATAATTTTCTGGAAGTTCAACACACTTGGCTAAACGTTTCTCCAGGCTTCTGACTTCTTCACTACGTCAAAAGTTCTGACCAGCTAACAAAGTTTTTCAGTTTCGGGAACAAAAATGGAAGATGCCAGATGCCAGGGTGAGTTGGCTGGATGTGGAAGCAGTTCAAAGTATTGTTAAGGTGAAACGACCATTCAAGAACATTTATTGTACCTTGTATACATCAGTATGTCCAGCTAGGGTGGAGCGAAAAATCAAAGTTTGGAAAATCGTTTTGGAATAGTGCGCAAAAGTTGCCAGTTGGTATTACAAAACTAATGTTCATTTTCGGTTTTTCAAATTTTTTTCATCTTCTGCCCTCTACCGGGATTTGAAAAAAATAAAAAAATAAAAAAATAAAAAAATAAAAATACATACTTACTTATGATTTTTATAGTTCAAATGTTAGGTAGTAAGTACCTTTAGTTATTATAAATACATTTTAATTAGCTACTGTTTGTAGTCTTTTTTTGACTCAAATTTTGGCATAAGTTTCCGCGAATCTATTTTTGCCTTAATAAAAGTGTCTCTCTTTTGTAACCCAACAACTGATAAAGATGCTTCGGTGACAAGTTTCACACATCTCTCTACTGATTGGGTGTGACAGGGAAATGCAGCGATGTCGATGATTTTTTCGGTAGAACCGGAAATAATATTTTTCAAATCATCCACTTCCAAAGTTTGAAGCAAGGGGGACAAGTTATTTTATTTTCTTGCCAATCAATCAGATCAACATAGTCATCTGCGTCGAAATTAATGTGTGGAATAATAAAAGGTCGGATATTGGTTGAAGTATTGCTTTTAGTTTTTGCATTTAGAATGCGACGAAGTGCAAGCTCTCTTATATAGGGGCGAGCGTCATGCAGCATACATATCAGAAGATTTTCCGGATGAACAAAATAGGCATTTCGTTGAATTACAGGGTCTATAACACTTTTTAAATCTTGCTCCAGGTACCGGCTACGTTTTATTGTTTGCAGAACATGTTTTGCACCATTTACGCACGATGAGTTGCATTTAATTTGAAACCACAAAGGAGCATAAACCTTGACAATAAATTTGGCCAGTTCCTTTAATTCTGAGGTTGGATTTTCGGTACTAACATAAAGACGTAAGATGCGATTGGTCAAAGTGAGCCATCGAGAATGACTTAACTTTCCTGGGCTTCGGTTCAATAAATCCACGGAGCACTCCCCTGTAGAAACTGCAATACAAATTTCGAACAAATATTTCTGATCGGCACTTAAGTCAAGGAAATCTACTTCTGGTAACTCACAGCCAATAATGTTATAGTTTACAACTGGCATATTTTCGCACTGCTGTATTTGATTTCCTATAGTTCCAGCAAAAGCTCTTGGACCCGTAGTTTGACCGTCAAGCTTCTGGAAAAGATGCCTTAAAGGTAATTCATTTGCGTGAAGCTGGCAGACAAATCTTTGTAAAGGGCGTCCTAATTTTAATTCTAGTTGAGAAATTGCACCATTTTTTCTTCCCGTATTCACCACAGTTCCGTCACATCCGACTGTCACTAGTTCTTCGAGATTATATTCATTACTTTCCAGGAAGTTGACAATACTTTGACAAATGCTTTGAGCCGATCCGGAAAGGGGTACTGTATGCCCTAAAAATATAGAGCCAGGTTCTTGAACTAAAGAAATATGTTCTTCGAGTTTGGTTCTTCTGTGGGACTTGCCTTCAATATTTTCGATAACGAAGGTTTTATCTTTCCGTCCGTCAAAGTATATGGCCTTCAAAGTTTCTAGAGTTTCTCAGTTTTGCGTAAAACCTTTTCTTGATTGCTCTCTTGCTCTTCTCAGCTTACTTCGGTCTATTACGTTTTTTGTATTAGCTGTGGTAACAATTCCAAGGTCTTGTAGAACTGCCGTTGCCACTGCTGCTGCCGATCTATCCGATAGTCCGTAGCGGTCACAAACTTTGGCCAAGGTAGGGAGTTTGATATAATTTTTTGTACACTGCATTTCTGTACTGATACTGTCAATACTGTCATAGGAAGTGGAAGGTAAGTCATGATCTATTTTGATACCAGTTTCTGGCTTCCGCTTTATTGATGAATGGATGTCGCTTTCATGTTGAACGGATTGTTGTAGTTCTTTCCTTTCCATATCTTTTTTCAATCTGCTAGCCTTATTTATCAGCTTAGAGGTTTCCTTTACATCAATATTTCCAATAATCATTTTTCTAGGCCCCCTCTGATCTAGTAAAAAACTCCATTCATTTTTAGGTATTTTTTTTTCTTTATCGCAAGAACATTGTTCAAAAATTTCGCATTTGCAAGCGCTGACATCAAACAGACCAGTGTTCTCGATTTGAAATTCCTGCACACGTATTTTATAACTATCGTTTTTCTTTACCTCCGGATACCTCAAAAGTTTTAAATATTTGTCGTGTAGGATTTTTATTAATTGTAAAACACGTTTTCTTGTTACGGTAGAAATTGACGCTTTTTGCCACAAACTTAAAATTTTATCAGACAGTACATTAGATATCTCAAATACCGTTGGTTCCTTCCCTGAGTTTGGAGGTTTTAAATTATACCTTGACCATAAATAACACTTTAAAACATCAGCTTTCGAAGGAAGTAAGTTACCTTTAAAATCTGCAGGAGCACCAATTAACGGACACTCAATATCTTGTCTAGTATAACGTATCTTTTTAGAACTCATATTTATTGC
The DNA here is from genome assembly GCA_963920685.1 of Polydrusus tereticollis. Taxonomy (NCBI): domain Eukaryota; kingdom Metazoa; phylum Arthropoda; class Insecta; order Coleoptera; family Curculionidae; genus Polydrusus; species Polydrusus tereticollis. The sequence continues at coordinate 22,954,586 of OY987327.1, forward strand.
ACGATCGCCAAAAACCACAAAACTGTTAAATTGTCACTTAAAAAACGACTTAACGCTATATAAAACACGACTAATTGCAAACTAATATAATATAACAGTGAGATGATGCGTCAAACGAAAGTACGCAGCGTGCCGAACACTGCCGAAATTCGGCGATTTCACGAGGCGCAGCATGTGCGCTGGTGAAGTCAGGACCGTAATAGAGCTCTTTTTTTTCGGTAGAGGGCAGAATGTGTGATCTGATCAAAAAGTTGTAATAAAACATTTTTATCAACATTACCAAAGGTAAGTTTTGGTAGGTATTCCAAATCTATTTTTCCAAAAAAAAATTCACTTTTTTTTTTTCGTTTTTCAAAGACCGGTAGAGGGCAGAAGATATGATCTAATTAAAAAGTTGCAATAAAACATTTTTCTCAACATTACCAAAGATAACTTTTGGTGGGTATTCCAAATCTATTTAAAAAAAAAAAATTATATTTTTTTTTTCGTTTTTTAAAGGCCGGTAGAGGGCAGAAGATGTGATCTGATCAAAAAGTTGTAAAAATACTTTTTTATTAACATTACCAAAGGTAACTTTTGGTAGGTATTCCAAATCGATTTTCCAAAATTTTTAAAATTTTGCGATTATCGCTCCACCCTAAATTGTCCACGTATGGACTTCACGATAGGTATAATGAACCAAAAATTTCACATTTCAAAAAATTTGTTTTTACCAAACGCCTTTCCTTCTTAAAAGAAAAACAAAATTAAGGTTGAAATAATTTTTTTTATATGTAAAGGGAGCCCAAAAACTTGAAAATGCGATGTTGGCTGAAGAGAAAAGTAGCTTTATTTGTAATATTTGATCAAAATTCAAGATGAAAGTCACTTAGAATTAAATTAACATCCATAATTTGAAATTTCAGTTAAATTCAATCAAATTTGAAAACTGCAGTTTGGAATCGAAAAAGTTTTTGAACACCCTAATATCCACACGTAACTGTCTCAGTTTATCACTTGTGTGATCGAGAAATTGAACAACGAGTTTTTGTATTACAGTGTTTCGGAGATGGACAAGTTTCATGCCAGTATGTTGTGGAACAGTTTAACGAAATATTTCTCGAAGTCAGTACATCGAAAATGGCTATTACAATTTAATAAAGAAGTTTTATAGAATTGGTTTTGTACTGGATCTCAAAAAAGAAAAAACAACATGATGAAAATGACACTGCGACAGTCCTAGTTCTCTAATCCGTTGACGAAGATTTGCTGAGGAAGCCACATACAGAAGATTTTAAAAGAAAACATAAATTTTATTCAAACTCTGGAAGAGGGCGACGAAGCGAAAAGGCTAGACTTTTGATCAAATTTCAAGTGGAAATACAGAGTTCCATAAATTGATTAATTATGTTTCCGAATGAATCTACTCTTTCTACAAATGGAAATGTAACATCTCAACATGTGAGGCACTGGGCTGCTAAAAAACCAGAAGTTAAGATTCCCTTTCGGAGACAATATTTTTAAAAAGTTAATGTCTGGTGCACTATATCTTTGCTTGGTATAACTGGTCCATCTATGTCTCCAATGGCACCTATAAGGTAATAAGAACAGTTACTTAGAGATGTTAGATACATTTTTTTTCGAAAGTCTTGAACACTTATTGCCTTTGAATTACCGGAACAAAATGTTTTTTTTAGCAAGATGGGTGTCCAGCCCATTATGCTCGGGAAGTAGTGAAATGGCTCGACCGCAAATTTAGGGCAAAGTGGATTGGGAAAAACGGAGAAAAGTTTTGTGGCCCCCAAGAAGCCCCGATTTGACTATGGATGATAGGTTTCTTTAGGGGCGTTTAAAACAACTAACACACACTACTTCAATATCCAACAATATTGGCATCCTTAAGAAAATAATTACCCATTGTCCAGGGTTGCCACCTCTCCCGGTTTTCCGGGACTCTCCTGGAATCGGGCCTTAAAAAGCCTCGGTCTCCCGTCTCCCGGGTTTTATATGATTTCTCCCGAAAATTCAGTTTACAAAACGCTGCACCTTTCATGCAAACTTTCCACCATCCATTTTTCAACAAATAGAAGCTCCATGCAAGCGGAAATAGAGAGAGTGGACATGAAATGGGTCAAGTTTTTTTATAAGCTTGAAGGAGACATTGGACGCAAACTAAAGAAAATGGTGTGTTTTGTTCTCTCAGTGCCGGTTTCAAATTCTAATTGCGAAAGTGTTCAGTGTGGCTAACGATATATGGACCGAGGAACGGAATCGTCTTACCGAAGAGCATGTTAAAGCAGAGGTTTATTAATTTCACAATGAAGTGCAAGGACTTTCACGAGTTCATTAGTGCAAGACCAGACATTTTAAAATGTGTTCGATCTAATTAATGAAAAATACAAATTTAAAATTAAATAGAAACCCTTTTATTCTGCGAAATTTTGTATGCTCTGATTATATTTTTCAAATTTTCTGAAATTTTGTTAACTATTATGTCGAAGGATCTTTTATTTATGTTACCTTTGATGGATTTTTTGTTTATTTTGTATGTAAATAAACGTATTTACATTAAACTTTTTTTTTGGTCATTAGACTCCCGGAATCGTTGGTAAGGAAGGTGGCAACCCTCCATACCCAAGCTGTTCGGTCAATATCAGGCGAGGAAATTCGAAATAGCTTTAACCATTTCAGGAAACAATTGGAAAAGTGTGTTGAATAAAGTGGTGGAATTTTTAATTATAATAAGTTCATTTTTTATTTTGTCAATTATAATTTATTTGATTAAATAATATTTGAAAACTGAGGCAGCTACGTTTGGCACATAAAATACTTAGTTACAGCAAAGTGAATGATATCAAGGTGATCAAAAGTTTTTTCAAATCCGAAATCCAGTTTTCGAATTCGATCGAATTTAACTGAAATTTCAAATCATGGGGTGACTTATTCATCTTGCATCTCTCTTCAGCCAACATCGCATTTGTTAAGCTTTTGGGCTCCCTGTATATTTATAAAAGTTTTTTTCAAGGTTAATCTTGTTTTTCTAAAATGCGAAAACGTTTGACAAAAATCATATATTTTTCACATTCACTCGAAACGCTAATATTCAAGCTACTGTCAATCAATAAGCTACTGTCGGACTATAGAGTGTTATGTATATGCTCTACCGTATCTACCATAGGAAATCCCATGGTTATTTTGCTACCCTCAAATATTGGATTCTCTATTAATTTTACATCAAAATTGTATAAACCTTTTCGAAGGGCCTTATATGATTTAATAAGCCAATTATAAGTTATTTATTTATTGCATCACTTAAATTAGTACTTACAATAATTATTTTTCCTTTAGTACTGTAAACATATTAATGGAACTAATAAAGAACTAAATGTCTAGTAACATTGGACAATATCATAATTATTACAGTTGGTTCCATTGAGGCATATGTCAGAGCCGCATTTTATTTTTAAAAACGTTACGAAGAGTTTTTTCTACATAACTTTTAATTGGCTTATTAGAAAATAATAAACTTTGGTGTGCAAGTCCATCATAGAAGGACTTTCGAAAAAGTTTAATACAATTTTGTTGTAAAATTATTGGGGGAGCCAATATTTGAAGGTAGCAGGATTTACATGGGGCTTCCTATGGCCAATCTGGCGGTGCACCACTCGGTATAACATATTATACAGATATATAGATGCTCTTCATCCCTTATTCTGAGTGACTTATCGAGCCACCCTCGTACTTCCACTCTTACAGGTAACGAAGAAGATAAAGTCTTGTTCCTACCTCTTGCAAAAACTAAGGAATACAAGACCCAGTGGACCCTGTCAAATTAGACTAATTAAAAACTTTATTTTGAATATGCCTATATTATACTATACGATTTATTTAACAATATATCACATGAAAGATTCATGTTTCAGATGTCCCGGATTATGGTCAACTATCGAGCAAAACTGTTACGGAGGTGCTAATGGTGGAAATGAAAATGGCACCCAACGCCAGAACCTACTTAGTATCTGGATATCCTAGAAATATGAGAGATGTCGTGGAGTATTCGGAAAAAGTTAGTAATTGTGGTTGACTAGTTTTTTCAGTTACACCATCTGAAAATCATGAAACATGTACAGAGTTATTATTTATATGTGCGCATCCACCTACAGTGGTTAATAAAATACAACTTTTAATACAAAAGTTGCATAATAATTTCTCTCGTGTTATCTTTTAAACTTGCCAACGCCATATATATTTTCCACCAAAACGAAAATATTTTTTCCCTGATTTAAAAAATATATAACATATCAACATTTAGTTGTAAAAATATTTGGGTTCACAATCTTGATAAATTGAATTGATGATAATTAAGTTATCGAGGCGTTCCGCATACAACGTGACATACGTGTGTGTCGCTTTACTTTAAATTGAAATCTAAATTTTATGAATTATGATATAAAGTAAAAGTAAATGACTATATGTTTTCTGTATATCCGCCACAACTTCTGACACATTTTCTAATATTTGGTCTACATTAGGCATGGATATTTCTTTTATTCAATCCTTTGTCTCAACACTTATATTTTGAGGTATGTCATATAAATCGATTTTTTAGAAATCCCTACAGAAAAATAGCTATCCAATTATTAGCCTACTGAAAACAAAGGAGTCTTTTAAACAAAAGCATACGGCATTCAGTTAAAAGCATCGCTCTCTTAATATATCCAAATTCGCAGGGTCTAAACAGAGAACTTCAATTCCTTTGTCTAAAGTTATTTCATTACTTTTTAGCCGAATGTGGTTTTTCCTGAGCCAAGAGAAAGTTGTCTTAAGTCAAAATGCAAAAGCTCTTGGCGCTATTCATTCGGGTGTCAAAGAAAAAACAACTTTTATATTTAAAGTTTTTTTTCTGTCACTTGTATTAACCCCTGTGGTGAGTACGCAAATATAAAAAATAACCCTATAAACTACACTTTCTAATAAGCGAATTTTGAGCAAAGATTCTATAAACATAAGTTCAAAATATTAAAATAGACGAATCCTTGGATCGCAGACGCTATGCCATATTCGGGAGAGTAAAACTGGAACTGAGTGAAATAACCACTAAATCAGCAGTTGACGTGTATAAACTAATACACGGAACCAAGATAACCAAGTGGATACAATAAAACGAAGGTCTTCTTGTGGCCGCAGTGCGATAAAGACGGGCCTAAGAAAAAAAAAAGTTCAAATATCTGCTCACATACTGATTGACTACCTAATTTAAATAAATTGTATGATATAAAGTCAATTTTCAGTTATTTTATTTTTGGAAACTTATCAATTTATTAACTTTTTCAGTGGTATTTGTTTTATCAAATCTTCATAAACATCGTCCTTGCCATTTTTGTTAAACTTAAATGTTCATAATTAGGTATTAATGGACTTTTAATTTGTCACAGAAACCCTCGAAATACACACAGAAATTGTTTGACCCAAAGATAAATATTGATGGACATTTTGCCTACTCTTAAAATATTATATTGTTTTCAGATTCAAGTTATCAATGGTGTCATTTTAATATCTTGGCGGCAAAAAATTTTAGAAAGACAAATCGACTATGGTGCCAAACTGGGACAGGTTGTCTTATCCCTTGCAAAAATGGAACTAAACAACTTTTATAAAAACGTTATACCCGCAGCAGAATTTTTTGATCAGAATAACCTTTTAATTTCGGTAAGTATTTTAAAATTATTATAGGAGTAAGAATAAGAAATTTATTGTTTCCTTTAGGCTGTTATAATAAACATATAGGACACGTTATAAAAATGACAAATACATTTAACATCAAGAATAATAATTATATCTGATAAAAGTCAGTCGGGAATTAAACCTGTCTAGAGTTCCGGTCTGCTTAATGAACTTAGGTAATTGAAGGTAAATAAAGCGAATTTAGCTGAGTTTCTATAGTAAAGGTTATTATATTCCTGTGCCTTAAATTTTTATTTTTCTCGCGTATTGTAGGTATGATTTTTACGGTTTGTTGCAAAACAAGATTCATTTTTATAATTAACATAACTTAGGAACTTAAACAACTACATGTTGACAACTGTCATAATATTATGTGCGTGGAAAATATCTTTACATGAGTCTCTATAACCTAAATTAAATATTAACCTTATAATTCGCTTCTAGTTCTGTAGTTCTAGTAGAAAGTTGTTCAGTAAGTTATTCCCCACGTTCCTACCTGCATGAATTTTTTCTGTCATTTCTGGTTTGGTTGCCATAGAGACTTACTTTTTTTAAATGGAACATCCTGCATATGATTGCATATTTGGATTATACTGGGAAAACTCTGAATTTTCTTCGCATTTCAAATTTTCACCTATCTGCAAGCGTTTCCGAGAGATAGCTCAAAAATGAAAAACTTCCTAATTATAATTATTAATACCTAATACCCACCAGTTCAAGTCAAGGTATTTTCATGACAGCGACCTAAAAGGTGTCAATTTTGAGTTCCTGTTTAATTTTCTGTTGTCTAATTTCTAATTTGTTTACACTATGGTTCGTCTGAATGAGAAACAACGAGTTGAAATTTTAATAAAGAGCGGTTACGTAAATATGAAGAGATCGCAAGATCAGGTTTGTCAACTTTCAATAAATTATATACAAATAGGCCTCCAATAAATCAGTGTACGGTATGTAGAGTGGTAAAGAAATTTCGAGAAACAGGCAGTGTTAGGGAAGCCGCTAGATCAGGTCGACCTAAAACAGCAACCGGGGGAAACAAAGCTTTGGATATCATGCACTCAGTACATGAAAATCCAACACAATCATCCAGGCAAATGGCAATGCATTTTGATGTGTCTCATCAGTCAGTGAAAAATGTGTTTAAGCAGGAGAAGTTGAATCCCTACAAGATAAAGTTGGTGCGCGAGTTAAACGATGACGATTTTGATAGAAAAGCTGAATTTTGTGAGCTGATGATGAAAAGATGCAATAACGATAATAACTTCGCAATAAATATAATTTTCTCGGATGAAGCTACGTTCCATTTAAATGGCATTGTTAATAGACACAATTATCGTTATTGGTCTGCTGAGAATACTCACTGGTTCCAGGAGGGTCATACTCACAGGCCCTAAAAAGTTAATGTTTGGACGGGCATAGTTGGTAGACATTATTGCAAGACCCTTTTTCATATATGGTAATTTGGATGGCGAGAAATATTTGGACCTTCTCAGGAATCACATAATTCCTTCTTGCAGAATGGTTTTACCGGGTGTAAATAATAACATAAACGAACAGATATGGTTCCAGCAAGATGGAGCACCTGCGCATTATGCGGCAAACGTTAGACAATACATAAGCAAACAATTTCGTTGGATAGGCAAAAGAGGTGCTATCCCCGGACTTAACCCCGCTCGACTTCTTTTTGTGGGGACACTTAAAGAACAAAGTCTACGTTAACCGTCCAAATGGCCTTGAATCTTTAAAAGTCAGAATTAGTGCAGAAATTCGGGTCATTCCAGAGGATTTCCTTTTAAACGTTGTAGACAGGTTCAGGGATCGACTGGCGCTCTGCTTAGCAGAAAATGGTGGTAATTTTGAACACCTGATCCACTGGAAAGGTTTCACTTGTTTATTATTCCGATGTTAAGTTGTTCAATTTTCTAGGCTATGTATTATGTTATTATAAAGTTTGTTACAATTTTAAATAAATAAAAATTCGAAATACAAAAAATGCAGAGTTTTCCCAGCAGAATTCAAATATGCAGTCATCTGCAGGATGTTCCATTTAAATAAAGTAAGTTGGTCTTTATGGCAACCAAACCAGAAATGACAGAAAAAATTCACGCAGGTAGAAATGTGGGGAATAATTTACTGAACAACTTTCATAAAGGTCACTTTTCGTATACGAGGTAATTCAAAAGTTACCGGCATTATGCGCGACTTTTTTGCCACTCTGTATAACAGGTTTCTCAACTGACGTATATATATAGACTTTTTTCTACTACCAACACTAAAATGTTATATATTTATTCATTTTCAAATATTTTGAAAATTAAGTAGCTTAGAAAAATATGACTATTTTAAATGTGAGTTTGTAGAGAATTTGTGGTCGTGTTGACATTTTTGAATATGACAGTTTCCTTTTGAAATATCTTACAATTTATAATGTATATTCCTGTTAATTTGATATTATTTTGCGAAATTTCTTCATTTAAAATGATTAGTCAAGGCTCAAGAGCAATAATATGTTAAAGAAACGATTAGTAAGAGTACTAAAATCGTGTGTAACTATACGAAGCCACGGTTCTTCTCAGGCAATGATAAAAATCCCCAGCAGTAAAAGCGACGTTATAAACATTTTCGCGAAAAGCTTCCGTGCACAAAAGCTGCTTGTATTGCCACTCACCATTTATTCTAACCTCGTTTTGAAAATACGCTTCAACCATGAATTTGTGTACTGTTCCGTTAAACCTGGGTTAAAGTTGGGTAAATTAGGGATGAATCAAATTACTTTTAACGACTGTTAAAGATGACAGAATAACTGATTTATTGATAATGCTGTTATTTACTGACAACCAACAGTTATTAAGCTCACCGCTAAGCAGTACGGCCTTAGATGCAAAGTACACTTTGATGACAATAATTTTTGCTCGCACAGTATTTCGTTTCTTAGATATTAAGCATAGGAAGTATTATGTCTTGTTGTTGATATCAGAAGATTAGCCTTTTTAAAAAGTCAATTACCTCTCTATCTTTAATAATATTTCTCATAACACCTAGGTGGATTTAGAAACTCGAAAAGTTGGCGAGGTTGAGGTTCAGTTGGCGTTGGAAATAAAAGTTCAATTTAAACTAAAAGGAACACTTAGTTCCATTTATAAACTCAGTTCGTGCAAAGTTCGTAAGTTTCGAAAAGTTCCCGTGTAGTTCGAGATAACCAATTTTTATGTTCGGAGTTCGAGAGGTTCGTTTCAACCAATGAAGACGCTATTTTAAAGTCATGTGGCTACAGCGAAATGTCAAATGTTTTTTCGTTGTTTACGTCGCTCTACCGTCATTTGTATTTGGACTTTCTGTTTGTTGTAAGTTTAGTATTGTGTTTTGTGCCAGAAATTGGAAAACTAGAAATAGAGAAAATAGAGAATGATGACACTAATTTATTGTTACCTACTCGAGTTAATCCAAAATCATGAATTTACCTACAACACTATCACTCTATTGGACAAAAATTTCAACCAAGCAAACAACAACTTTTCGAACTTCGCTAATGACTTTGTAAATGCCATATTCTGGACTGTCGAATATCGAAACTCACCAACTTGAACATAACTTCAACCTCGTCAGCTTTTCGAGTTTATGAATCCAGCTTTCTTCTGTCCAAACTCGGACAATATTGTTTTACTCAAGTGTCATACAAGACGTCCAAAACTTAGGAGTTATAAACAAATTCAATAAATCAATCTTTCATTTGCAGTAAATGTTTTGTAATCGGTACAAAAATAATAAAGTTACTGAAGACCATCAACATTTTCTTTAACAGTTTTTTTTACGCAGTAGTACAATCCGGCATAATATCTCAAAATTACATCCAACTCTACCCGACTGTTACCTCGTAAGAATTAATTCCCCTTATTGGACGTGTTGCATTGCAATTTGCATAAAAACATTGTAAAATCCTTTGTCGATAATAATCACAGATATGCATTTCCAAGTTCAAATTACCATTAAACTTTGAAATATCCTCCAAACGTAATTTCTAGTTTTGCATAGAGCACGGTGTTTACGGGTTAAAATATGCGCTCGCGTGCTTTCTCGAGTTAAACTTCCCACTTATAAATTGAACGTTTTTCTACCCCTCTCTATTGCTATTGAACCTGTTAAATAAGGAAAACCTATAACTTGCGTCATATTGAACCATAAATAATGTTTTCTAATGTGTTAATAATTTGGCTATAACTATAAACCCGAGAATATTATGTTTTAATTACTTTCCTTTTAGTGTTTTAATTTTTTTATGAATTTTCTTAAAATGAAAACTTTCCTAAAAAAATTTAATTATTGTACGTATTTGTACATGGTAATGGCAACTAGCCATCATGTAGATAACCCATCTTCCCTGTTATTTCTTCCATGGTTTTTAAATCATGGTGGAATCGTTCCCCCTGTTCTTCAGTAAGATTGCCTAGATTTTCTGGGAATCGGTCTAAGTGGCTGAGAAGATAGTGGACTTTAATACTTATGTGACAACTAAGCTTTTAAGCACCCCATATACTAGTTCCACGTAATCCTATCTTATGGTTTCCAAGAAGTTTTTTACCAACTTCGACAATAGAACACCAGGCATTAGACTCAATTTTATTCATTGACTTTATAAAATGCAAATATTCTATAAGTTTCCTAATCTGAAGACCATCAAAAATTCCAGCTCAATTTGCTTTGCTGAGCCCAGGAAATTTGCGTAACAAGCAGTTAAAGCAAGGTTGATCCTGATCTAGAACTCTTACAAATTGCTTCATAAGTCGCAATATACAAGGGTAAATAGATGATTTTCGCTCGATTAACTAATGGTTCGTTGATTACGTTTGGTTGTCCTTGAACTATAACATCTGCTGTCGTCCAATTTCTTGTGATTTAGTGTTGACTGTCCAACTCATACTTTACATTTTAGTTGAATGTCCAATTGGTTTCGAGCCATATTTATTGCCGTTATACAGGGTGTAACTAAATAAGTGTAAAACATTTAAGGGATTCCTCATCGAAAAAAAGATAGGATCTTTCATATAAACAAACTTTATTGGAGCATCCCTTATTAAGATACAGCCCCTTAAAGGGGGTACATAAAATTTGTTTAACAATTTTTTTCACAAGCACTAAAAAAGTTACAATATTGAAATTAACCTGACATTTTCTACTACCAAAAAGACACTTAGCCAGTAATTTATTTGGTTTACCCCATGGTTGTAAGGGGTGGAAAACGCAACCCCTAAAACTTATTTCCAATGCAACTTTTTGCCTTATTATTTGTTTACCATTTAAAAATTAATTTCCGATAGCCTGTTTCATTCTCAACAAAAAATGTCTCTTGAATTTTTTGCCCAAAATAAACCAGTTCGCAGCAAAAAATTATTTTACGAACAACTACAGAGATACATCGTCATAAATGCGAACTGGGTTTATTGTTATTTTGTAGTTACTACCTGCATTAAATGATGAAAGGGGAACAAACAAAACTAATTTATTAATAACAAAACATACAACATGTAGAAATCATAGTAAATGTTCAATATGTCTACCTTCAGACATTACGCATGCGTCTAGACGTCGGCGCATTGAGCCACGTATTCGCTCAAATATTCCTGGAGTCTCTCTTATTACCCTGCATGCATCGATGATGCGGTTTCTTAAGTCCTCTACATCGCGAACAGGAGTACGATAAACCAAATGCTGTAAATGGCCCCAAGTAGAGAAATCGAGAGGATTGAGATCCGGGGATCGAGCGGGCCAATTCGGTGGTCCTCCTCGACCTATCCACTGATTTGCATATGTTTCAGTTAAATGCTGACGTGCTACTTGACTAAAATGGGCGGGAGCCCCATCATGCATAAAAAACATATGCCTTCTAACGCCCAAAGGAACTTCCTCCAGCAGTACGGGATGCACTTCTCTTAAAAATTGAACGTATGAATCACCATTTAATCGAGGAGGTAGAAAATGAGGCCCAATTAAATAATCCCCAATAACTCCGACCCACACGTTAAGAGAAAACTGTTCTTGATGGTTACTTTCGACAATAGCGTGAGGGTTTTCATCAGCCCATATGTGGTAATTAGGGTTGCCATCCGTCCCGATATATCGGGACTGTCACCGTTATTAGGCCTTATGTCCCGACGTCCCGATTTGGCAGCGAGAAGTCCCGATTCCATTAATTCGCCGGGCGATGAGTTTGCACTGCCTCGCTGCCGCAACATTTGGCAACGGTGGTTCTTTTTCATCGGCGATTCGTCGAATTAACTCTCATGCGATGCGGCATTTCAATTAATGTCCACATTTCGGGAGAATCTTGCTTTGATCAGTTTATATATTTGAAAACTTTTTTGACGACCAATATAAATCTTCTCTTCGAGGAATGGAAATGTAAATCTGTTGAAGAAAAATGGCTTTACTTTTTAAAAAACACCGATCATTTGGATCAAAAATCGGAATTTATTAAAATGTGTGAATACTTGTTGTCAATTCCTGCACATAATGCCAATTCAGAGAGAATTTTTTCATTATTGGCAAGTCAGTGGACCGACGAAAGGAACCGACTGTTGGCAGAATCCGTCGAAGCAATCTTGCAATGTCAGTATAACTTTAAAATGACTTGTTTTGAATTTTACAAATATGTTAAAACACAAAAAGATATTTTAAAAAAAGTAAAATCCTCAGAAAAATATCTTTTGAGTTCAAATTAATTATGTTTTTTTCACTTTTTTTACCTATTTTGTAGCTATATTATTTTTATGTTTGTTAGTTATGTTTTATCATAACATAACTTATGTTATATTTATAATGTTTGCATTTTAATTTTGTTTAATAAACTTTTTTCCAAAGATTTTATATTTTTTTTAACGATTTTAACGAATTTTGGGTAAAAAATGGGCGTGGCGGGCTTCTCCTCCAAATGTCAGTTTTTTTATTATGCCCTTTGGTGAAAAAATCAAAGTGTCCCGACAGTGGCTAAATAATTTATGGCAACCCTAGTGGTAATTATGAAAATTAATAATCTTGGCCCGAGAAAAACTACATTCGTCTGTGAATTCGATCGTCTTCAGAAAGTCACGATTTCTTCTAATCATTTCCAGCATCCAATTGCAAAATTCAAGACGGTTCGGAAAGTCTCGCGGTAACAGTGCCTGTACTCGTTGCAGATGGTAAGGGTATAAGAGCTGTTCCTTTAAAATTCGAAATACCGTCATATGATCAACATTTAGCTGGAAAGCAATCTTTCTAGTACTGGTAGTAGGTTGTTCTTCAATCAAATTAAGTACTGCCTCCTCAAGCTGTGGTGTTCTTACTTCTCGATGGCGACCACAATCCTGCGTTCTTTTGTCGAATGAACCATATTCTCGTAATCGTTGATGAAGTCGGGCAAATATTCTATGTGAAGGATGCTGCCGTTGAGGATACATTTCAGCATATCTTCTAGAAGCTTCTAACCCATTCCCCTGCGACAGACCGTAAACGTAATGCATATCAGCTATTTCCTCATTTGTGTATGCCATTTTAATAACAAGTGAATTATTAAAGTAACAAATTAAGAACAGAACAACAATACACAATTAGTATTACTTCAATCTCAAAAATTTACAAACTGACAGCTTGATACCAATTTAATTGTCACTATCGCTAATAGCGGCCTACTAGATAAATTAGTTTCGTATTTTCGTTTTATGGCGATATGTATCTTGGTCGTAAAATAATTTTTTGCTGCGAACTGGTTTATTTTGGGCAAAAAATTCAAGAGACATTTTTTGTTTAGAATGAAACAGGCTATCGGAAATTAATTTTTAAATGGTAAACAAATAATAAGGCAAAAAGTTGCATTGGACATAAATTTTAGGGGTTGCGTTTTCCACCCCTTACAACCATGGGGTAAACCAAATAAATTACTGGCTAAGTGTCTTTTTTGTAGTAGAAAATGTCAGGTTAATTTCAATATTGTAACTTTTTTAGTGCTTGTGAAAAAAATTGTTAAACAAATTTTATGTACCCCCTTTAAGGGGCTGTATCTTAATAAGGGATGCTCCAATAAAGTTTGTTTATATGAAAGATCCTATCTTTTTTTCGATGAGGAATCAGCCCCTTAAATGTTTTACACTTATTTAGTTACACCCTGTATAGAAGGTCACATTTTCGTTTTGAGCTGTCAATAAAAAGGCCATTTTCCTGGTATGTAATCTGATCTGAGTATGTGAATGAAGCAAGTTTTTTTTATTTAATCTAGAGGCAAGCAATTCCGATGACCCCTTTGGGAGATTTAAATCTCTTAAAAGGTCATTTAACCCTAACCTTGTCGATTGAAACATTAAGGGCTGGCTAAAATTGTTTCAAAATTACTGTCGCTTCCTTCAGATTTGTTACACTGCATTTCGTTAGATATTAATATTTATACATTGTCCTCAGGATGAATGGGAATGCTGCTGAATGTTCTGTTCTGTCTAGGGTTTTCTACTTTCTTTTAGGCTGAACTTGCCACATATATAACAAAAAACATCTGGAATCGTGCCAGTAGACGCTTGACAAGTCCACAAAAAACTCATTCTAATAAGATGGCTAAATATTTGTTACAGTCATTGGGAATACCCAGAATCTATAAAGTCAACTTAATGGTTTTTAATTGCAGCTCATAAATCCCATTACTGCAGTTAAATATTAAATTATTTTTAATAAATGTTGTCTTTTACCATTTTAATTTTGGCAGGGCGTATCTCCTAAACTAGAGCTCTTACGAAAAAAGCGATGTGTTTTTGAAAACAGTTCATTAGCAATATCCAAAATTAGTTGTAGCTTTTCAGGCACCAAGAATTTGTTTTTTAATTGAATTAAAAATTACTTCACCAATTTGCGACCAAGTCGCCGCTTATGAAGTTAAGAAGCATTATATTTATAAGCTTTAGTAGACATTGTTGTTTCCATCCTAACCAGAAGTAAAAGCTTATTTTACATTAAAAAATATATTTTTTATTTTCGCACTTTGGATGTTAAATTAAACATGAATGCTATTGAAGAAAATAATACGTCTTATACAACTTTGCACTTGCAAATAAAAATTTGCATATACCTATGTAAGCAAATAACTATGTAACCCAGTTAGTTACCCAACTATCATTAAAAATTTGTACTTTACAAATCTATATTTTATCCTAAAAATAAATTTCAGATTCACGGAGAACGACCTCCAGGGGATGTCTATAAGGACTTCAAGTCATCAGTTTTCCAGATACTTGGCGGTCAGGAGAACCCACCTGAATTTACTACTGGCGGTACTGTAACGATGCCATCAAATATTACGTCAGAATTGCCAACAGTTGTAAGTAATAAAGACAAACCTATCTACCTACCTACGTAACCAAAGTAAGCCCTAATTAGATCTCTGCATTTCCAGAATTATTTTAAAAGGTGTCTGAAAAAAGTTAGGGTAAAAAAGGAAGATAAAAAATAATACCCTCAAAAATTTCAGTTTTCATTTCTGAGAAATATAAATAAGTATGATGTTAAAAGTAGAACAAAAAAGGCTCGTATAATTGACAGTTACTGTAGAAATAAAAAAGGTAGAAGGGTTGAGACGCATCAAGTTTATTCAGTGGTTTATTCAGAAAGATGAGAAAATGGAATTCTGGAAATCCACAGAACCCCTTGAATTCATCAAAGAGCAGGCTGGTTTGATCAATAATTTTGAGGAGCCTGCAGAGCTTCCTTCAACAAGATTAAACCAACCTGTTTATGTAAAGCGTTTAATGCTTAGGTGGTTTTACGCCATAGCGTTAGTTTTGCAAAGCCAACTTTAATTTTTTTTTTTTTTTATCTTAGCTTGTGTGTCATAAGACACAGTCTGAATGCCATATTCTCTTGTAGCCTTTGTCCGTACCAGTGAGGTCAGAACGGGAATCGATACACACACCTCCGCGACCGAAGACTCAAGTAATTTCCATAGGCAACAACACAGTTCCTAACTTTAATTCTCCTATCAAACCCTTGACATACCC
Organism: Polydrusus tereticollis; assembly: GCA_963920685.1. Lineage (NCBI taxonomy): Eukaryota > Metazoa > Arthropoda > Insecta > Coleoptera > Curculionidae > Polydrusus > Polydrusus tereticollis. The sequence goes on from OY987327.1 coordinate 22,970,299, forward strand.
ACCGGTTTTATGGGTCATAGGAGGTCCAGGAAGCAACAAAGCAGCCTTGTGTTCTACTGCGGCCAGGGAAACTGGATGGACGCATATAAGCCTTGGAAAGTTATTAAGGCAAGTTCAGTATAGCTACTTATACAACAAGTTACGAAATAAGGGTCTTTAAGGCACGCGACGTGAACACGTCAGAGTGACTAAAAGATATTGTTTCGTAACGAATGGTATACAATATTTTTTCTACGGGCGTTTTATAATAAAAACTTAATTTATTTTACCAAACATTTTATTACCTGTGTTTCATTTACACTTTTCATGTCAAAGAAATTGACAAATTCGAAAGAATTTTTTTGTCAAAAACCGCGGAAAATATTGACATAAGACATTGAAAATGCCGAAAATGAGGCAATGGTGAACCTTGTTCCCCAAAAATTAAGAAGTTTGTATGAGGGCACATACGAAAAATTCAAAAACTGATGTGAAGAAAAATTCCTCATCTATTTTACAAAGAGAAATATCTTAACGTACTGTTGTAGGTTACCCAAGCATTAATTTTAATAATATAAGTAACTGTACCCCTTTTTGATTGTCGTTTTGATTTTTAAATAACCTCCTTTTAGGCACAGCGTGCTTAATAGTTATTTAAGCACGCTGTGCCTAAAAGTAATTCACTGGCCGACAAGATTTTTCAAACACTGTTCAGATCTTTATTTTTAAAATGGAAATACCTTTCTAATAATAGAAAAAATATTCGGAAAGCCCCAACACGTACCATTTTTCAATAGCTTAATAAGACCATTTTACATTAGCAGGTAGTCAATTTAATTAGGGGACGGTTAAAATGAATGCATTTTATAACAGAAAAATTACCTGAACTGTATTATTTACAATATTAGACATTTTCTTTGTTTGTGGGACAGTCGTGCAGTAGATCAGCATTATGTAATAAAAGATTGGCCACAAAGAAGTGAATTTCAGCCGGGGTCTCAAAATGTTAAGTTTGCACCTCTCGTAGAGCCGAAAAATGTCCTTCTGCCCCCTCTTCACATTAAATTTGGGCTGATGAAAAACTTTGTAAAAGCTATGAATAAAGACGGTGATGGATTCAAATACCTAAGACAAGTTTTTCCCTAGTTAAGTGATGCCAAATTAAAGGAAGGCATTTTTATTGGGCCACAAATCAGAAAATTGCTGGACGATGTCAACTTTACAGAGAAGCTTACCAGGCAGGAACTCAGGGCATGGAACTCATTTGTTAGTATAGTAAGGGGATTTTTGGGCAACAATATGGATGCAAACTATCAACAGTTAGTCGATGAACTTTTAGATTCCTACAAATCGCTTGGTGCCCGAATGTCATTAAAAATTCACTTCCTTCATTCCCATCTCTCATTTTTTCCTGAAAATTTGGGAGCTGTCAGTGACGAGCAGGGTGAAAGGTTTCACCAGGATATCAGGACAATGGAAATTCGCTATCAAGGATTACTGTTGGTTTTTAAAGAGAAGATATGCTCGTCATAAAAGGAAAAGATAAAATTTAATTAGTGTGTTTAGTTAATATTTGTAATGTTTGTGTTTTTCTTAGATGTAAGGTATGTTTAGTAGGTGAAACAGTATAAATAAAGTCGATATACACAGTTAGAAAATTCTAAAATTATTTTTTCAATAGATCTTAAATATTGTAACATTTAATGTGGTACTATAATTGTATAAATGTAACAAGAAAACGTTACGTGTTACAACATTTTTTTTTTTCATTTTCGTATTTGGATAGGTCCATTCTACCACAATATGCCATTTAGCTTTGTGTTAAAAAAAATTTTTGTTGACCTGTGAATTATTTACAATTAAAAACTACACACAGACTATAATTTTACCTATTTGCGGCATTTTCAACGTCTCAGTCTTCTAAATCACTCATTTTTTACTTAATATTTGCCGCAATTTTTGACAAAAAAATGAATTTTTTTTACAAGTGTCAATTTTTTTTACATGAAAGGTGTAAATGAAACACAGGTAATAAAATGTTTGGTAAAATAAATAAAGTTTTTTATTATAAAACGCTCGTAGAAAAGATATTATATACCATTCGTTACGAAACAATGTCTTTTAGTCACTCTGACGTGTTGTCCAACTCGGCTTCGCCTCGTAGGACAATTTTCACGTCGCGTGCCTAAAAGAACCTTATTTCGTAACTTGTATAAATAGCTATTTTGTAGTTTGATTTCATAAAAAAGCTGTTTCGATATCGTTTTTAGTATCGTAATGAACTTCTTATGAAACAGTTTTCTTTATTTTTCTAAGGTTGGTAATGATGTTCACAAATGTTTTATTTTGCTGCCGTGTATGTTTGGTTGCATTAATTCTATGAAATGGAGATGAGTTAAAAAGGAGTTAAAAAAATAGCAAATAATCTTACCAATTTACTATATTATAAAACATAGAACTATAAAATTTACCGTAATTTCCCTTAACTTTGGGGGAGTTAAACTAAACTCATCTTGCTCCATATTTTAAAATTATGTAGGTGTGTTAGAAAAATTAGACAACTTCGTGCCAAATGGCTGACACGGAAATCAAATTATTTGTTAATTTCAAGGCTACTATGATAAATTATTTGATTGTATTACCAACATAAAATTTTATTTTAATTTTCTTTTTAGATATGGATTTATTTGTTGAAAAAAATACCAAAATAGAAAAAATAGTATAAAGCACACGTTTTATAAAGCTATTAGCGCACTTGTCCGTTATAAAACTCGCCGCAAGCGGCTCGTTTTCTAACATGGACGCGTGCGCTAAAATGAGCTTTATAAAACTGGTACTTTAATATACAGTAAAACCTCCCTTAACGGATACCTCTTAATAGCGGACACGTCACTTAACGGACACTTTCATTGGTGCAAAAAACATTTCTATTGTAAACCTGTATAAAAACACCTCCCAATAGCGGACACTCTATATAGCGGACGCGAACACTTTCTTAAAAACTTCCCTATCTAAAATACATGTAGTTTTACCTCCCTATAACGGACACCCCGTACATTGTTAAATTGTTTATCTCGATTTATGGTAATTTAAAACGTCTGTCTTTGAAGGAAAAAAATGAAATAATAATGGAAAGTGAAAGTTATGGGGCAAGTGTCAGAAAACTAGCTGAAAAGTTCAGTGTAAGAAAAACACAAATTTCGGAAATAATAAAAAAACAAGACCGAGCTAAAAAAGCTGTTTGCAGAAGGCGGAAATGAAGAGCAACAACGGAAGTTTCCCAAGACTAGTGCATTAGCAGTTGATGAGGTAGTTTTTAACTGGTTTTGTAAAGCAAGAAACAAAAACATTCCAATATCTGGGCCTGTAATAAAACAAAAAGCTTCTGAGGTCGCAGAAAATCTGAAAATTGAAAATTTTAAGGCTTTAAATGGCTGGTTGGAAAAATTTTGTCAAAGACACACGATAACGTTTAAAACTATCTGTGGTGAATCAGCTGACGTAAATTTGGAAGATGTAGAAGCCTGGAAATTAAAACTTCCAATAATTCTTAAAACATTTGCACCAAAAGACATTTACAATGCCGACGAAACAGGTGTCTATTATGCTGCCATACCAAACAAAACTTTTGCAGAAAAAAGCGACAAATGTCTAGGAAGAAAGGTCCCAAAACAGAGAATAACCATCTTATTCTGTGCAAATATGGAGGGAGAAAAAGAAGAACCCCTTATAATTAGTAAAAGTAAAAACCCAAGATGTTTTAAAGGATCTAATGTTGAGAAATTACCTTTGAAGTGGACATCCAATAAAAAAGCCTGGATGAACACAGACATTATGACAACTTGGTTGCAAGAATTCGACAAAAAAATGAAGAAACAAAACAGAAATGTGATTATATTTTTAGACAATGCCACTTCACATCCAAAGATAACATTAAAAAATGTTCAGATTATTTTTCTGCCTCCGAATACAACATCCCACTGTCAGCCGCTTGATCAGGGCATAATCCAAAATTTTAAACTATTCTATAGACATTCCTTAGTTAGGAGAATTTTGTCATTTTCCGAGAACGAAAATTATTTTAAAGGTGCTGAAAAAAGCATAAATTTAACCAGTGCCTTAGTTTGGATTGCTGCTGCTTGGAAAAAGTTTTACCCAACACAATTAAAAAATGTTTTTCAAAAGCTGGATTTATGAAAAATAATTTGGAATATGACGTTGATGAAGAAGATGATATCCCACTTGCCCAGTTATTTCCATCCATAAAAGAAACATTTGTTAATCCTAAGCAATATTCCTTGGTTGACCATATTGCTTTTACTGAAAATCCTGGCATCACCATACCAGAGATTATTGATGAACTAATGCCTGACAGTGACGATGAGAGTATTAGCTTAAATGTGAACGATAATGATATTGAAGACACTGAAGAACTAAAAGAAACTGAAGAACCAAAAACGACCATAAAAAATATGAATGAACTATGTGCAAAGTTAAGAGAGGCTCAACAATTTTTGTTAAATTATGATAGTGATGACATGGCCTTAGAAATTTCCAATGTTTTGTTAAAGTGTGAGTCCGAAGTTTTAAAATCGAAACTTAAGAATATGAAGCAAACTTCGATTGTGATGTATTTTAAAAAGCCGTAGTATATTTTAAATTAAGTGTAGTCTGCTGTTATTGTACCATGTTTACTTTAAAACGTATTTTGTATTTCTAGATATTATTATGTAAACAAATAAAGCACAAAAAAATGCATTAGTATATTATTTAGTATTAATATAGAGTTTATATAATATGCAAATATTTTTTTTTTCGATCGACCCTCCCAATAGCGGACACCTTTCTATAGCGGACGAGATTTTCCTGGTGTCCGCTATAGAGAGGTTTTACTATTAATTATTCGGTTATTTAGAGCACATGTATAGAGTACAGGTTGTCAAATATAGGAGACGTGAGAATTTTGTAGGTTGCGTACAAGACAAAGCGAGTACGTATCCGGAGTCACGCTTTTTTTAAAGTCTTCAATAGGCTTTTGTTTTTCCTCTCCTCCCTGAACAAATAAAATACCATTTGCTATAATCTCTCTTCACTGTCCCTATTTTAGTCTCGGAAGTACAAGAAACAAAATCGAAATACAATATGCCTTACTGAAGAGTTTGTGCTGGATATAGGGTTGCCACATAGCCGGGTTTTTCCGGGATTGTCCCGGAATTAACTGTGTTGCCCCGGATCCCGGATTAATATTTTTTAGTCCCGGAAAATCATCAAAAGTCGAAAACATTGTTAAATCTGCCGTTTCACTAAAACGATGTACGAGTGGCAACGCAACGTTTAAATTAATAAAGTTTAAAGTACATAAGTTAGCGAGTAAGTTAACAACTTGAGTGCTATGTTAACATGTTAAGACATGTTTATTTCTTAAGAGGGTGGTAAACAAAAAAATGCATAGTCAAAAAAGTGATGACTGGGGGGTGCCCGGAATTGCTTTCATCAAATGTGGCAACCCTAGCTGAATAGGACTTCTAATAAAATAAAATAATTTTAATCTTCTTCACTTTAGGACGGCAGCTGAATCGCATGAGCCTCGATACAATAGCGAATTGACTAAAATAAAGGATTTTATCAGCAATGGAGAGCTGGTGCCCTCTGATATAGTTATGAAGTATGTAGATACCGAAATGTCAAATAATGTCGAGGCAAAGGGAATTATTCTTGATGGGTTTCCCCGAGATATCGATCAAGCGTTGGCATTTGAAAGTAAGGTAAGCAAAATATTTAATATTCAATTACGTCGCAGATGGTAACCAAGAATTTTAAAATTAACCTATAAAACTTCTGTTGACGATTATGGAATGACGTCACTGGGGATGGGGGAGGGGGGTTATACTTCATGTCAAAGGCAGATGTTCTAGAATGGTCAATTTTGTGGTTCTGGTATACCTACAGTATGGCCCACGAACAATGCGGAATTGTATAGCATCTAAACCGCTGCACTTTTTAATATTTTTCAAAAACAGAGTTATACTGAGGCATTATTGATGGCACCTGGGTTAATTCCCTAGTGGTTACATTAATTTTTACTGCGTGGCCTATAGGGTTGCTCACTGGTTCGTTAATTTTCTGCTACCTTTGATTAAAACAATTTACCTAAACACTTGTGAAAAGGGATCGAGCGAAAATTCTCTTTCAAATGACATCTTATTCGTTAAGTTCGGTCAGATAGTCTCAGAGATAATTATCTAATTGTGTAATGTTTTTTTCTAATCTATTATTTGAATAACAATAATAGGACGCCGTTATGCAGAAAGCTACCAATCCACGTGTACCGGGTGATCGCGTATATTGTACCTCCTGTAATTTTTTTATTTGATATAATTAAAAAAAAAATTAAAATACAGCCGCGTGGGTGACTTGAACTATTATCTCTTCCGGTATAAAAGAAGTAATTAAATTCGATAGTACACAGGGAAAAACAAAAAGTTTAATTTTTGTAAATTGAAACACCCTGTATAAAATACATTTTTAGATTCTACTAACATTTCTAAATAACTTTTGTTAAATATACCCTATACCTAAATCCAACACTTACCCAGATATTTAAATATAAAAGTTAATTTGTCACGAAGTGGCTTATTACCAAATTAAATATTATTATATTTACTTAAAAAAATGAATTTATAACACAGATAAACATAACTTCAAAACCTACAGAAAACTTATATGGCGAACTGTTCAACGGGCCCTCCGTTCTCTTCAAGACACCTATCTAGGGTGCTGCGTATTTTTTCTAAAGAATTCATTGTAAAATTAGGGTGATCCCGGTTTAAAACGGCTACTTCGTTGGTTATTCAATTGGTTAATATTTTCTGCATTGTGAAGACCTACACGAGCTTTTAAATAACCCCAAAGAAACACATCCATTGGGGTTAAGTCGGGGCTGTTAGCAGGCCACTTTATCGGTGCATTTCTTCCTATCCACTCCGGAAATCTCTCATTAAGGTGGTTTCTTACTCTAACTATATTATGGGGCGGTGCGCCATCCTGCTGAAAAATTATATGTTGCAAGCGCCGAAGGGGCAACCCGTCTAAATATTCCTCCAAATCATTTTCTAGGAAGTGTAAGTATCTCTCCCCATTTAAAGTTTCCCCAAAAAAATTAGGTCCGATAACGGTGTTGTCAAGGATACCGCACCACACATTAACGGATTTACGGCCCTGAAATTGAAACTCTCTGTACGTATGTGGATTTTGTACTGCCCAATGCCTCGTGTTTTGCCTATTAATCATACCAGTTGTCACAAATGTTGATTCATCAGTCCACAGTACTTTTCTTAAGATATACGCTGTAACATTAGCTGACAAAAAGTTACCCGATCTGCTCTTTGCCTTGGGGTTAGTTTGGTTGTAGGTCTTATTTTATAGGGCTTAAAGCAATTTGTTTTGAGTGTTTTTTGAATTTTTCCGTAAGATGTTATGGCAATGTTTTCTTGAGTTTCTCGTAAGTTTCTTGAAATTAATGACACATGTTGATTTTCTTCCACTGAGAGTAGAATGTTCAATTCGCTATTTTCATTCGTAGCACTTACTTTCTTCTTTCTATGTAAACTGGACGTCTCATGGAATTTCCTATATGTCATCCTAAATGTTCTTCGAGTTGGTAGATGCATCCCTGGATTTTCTTGCCTCATTTCTTTTATAGCAGCACGAGCATTATTATTGTTTTTTATATAATAAGTTAAAATATTTTGTTTTTCTATTTCGGAATAGGGCATACTATCGACAAACCGAAATTAACTTACTTACAACAGCTTATATTATGTCAATACTCATTAATAAATATGGCAGAATTGACATTTATCATTTTTATTTTCTATGCGTGGCCAACTATTAAAAATCGGTAGATATTGAGCTTATATCCAAATATTGGGGTAACTATTGGATTTAGGTATAGGATATATTTAACAAAAGTTATTTAGAAATGTTAGTAGAATCTAAAAATGTATTTTATACAGGGTGTTCCAATTTAAAAAAATTAAACTTTTTGTTTTTCCCTGTGTACTATCGAATTTATTTACTTCTTTTATACCGGAAGAGATAATAGTTCAAGTCACCCACGCGGCTGTATTTTTATTTTTTTTAATTATATCAAATAAAAAAATTACAGGGGGTACATTATACGCGATCACCCGGTACATCAAACTGAAATAAAAAGCTCCAAAGATTTTCCGTAATAAAAATTCTACGTTATTTGAAGCATAATTTTTATTCTGCATATTAATTGGAAAACACATTAGAAGTTTTTCTTAAATATATATGCTTTTAAATTTAGTATTAAACATCGAAAAGTAATTAATTTTTGTGAGTTGAGAGGCTTCTGCAGAAATGGATATTGAGTAAAATGAAACTGTGTAGTAGTTTTTACATAACAGTAATGCATTCTAAAAGGTATCAAAATATCAGTCTAACTCAATAAAGGGTAGGTTGTGGGTTGGTAGCTTTCTGCATAACGCCGCCCAAAATACTAATTATTGAATGTAACGTAATTATTTACGCAGATGTTAAAAATGACCACCACCGACTTCCATGCAATGATAAAGGTGTGATTCAAATTTTTCGTGAACTGCCTATAACATTTCTGGTGTTTTAAGTCGGCATTCTTGTACAATTCGTTCCCTTAGATCTTCTAAATCGTTGCATAAACTTTTGTCCTAAGATGTCCCCATAAGAAAAAATCGAGTGGCGTCAGATCTGGAGCCCTAGCTGGCCACTTAATGGGCCACCTCCGGCCGATCCATCTGTGTCTGATCCAAGTACTCTCTTACTCGTACATAATAATGCGGAGGAGCCCCATCCTGTTGGAAAATAACTTCCTGTCCTAAAAGATTTTCATCTTCCTGTGCAACTCTTATAATAATAGGATTTATTGTATTTTGTAATAAATCATGGTAAACTTCTCCAGCCAAGTTTCCATTGATGAAAATGGGACCAATATTATGGTTGCCAAGAATACCCGCCCATACATTTAATTTCTCAAGTCTTTGAGTATGATGTTCCCTGTAAAGATGAGGGTTTTCATCGGACCAATACCTGAAATTATATTTATTAACTGTCCCGGCACGAATAAATGTAGATTCATCTGAGAAACAGATATTGTAGACAGTAATGCGATTTTCTAATATGCGATTTGACATAAGTTCGCAAAACTCTGTCCGGCGATCATATAGTCATCTTCGTTGGGCTCATGAACAAGACTGATTTTATAGGGATAATACTTTGAAAGTTTTAATATTCTGTGAACTGAAGTTTCAGATACCCCAGATCTTTCTGACAATGATGTTATGCTATTAAATTGAGAACGGTTGGTTTCTAACAGTCCCAGAACTCCTATTTGCATACCTTCATTGGTTATCGTCCGGACACGATTCTGTTTTTTATTCTGCACCGAGCCAGATTCATCAAATTTTCTAACAAGTTCCATCACGTATTTGGCCTGAACATTCTTGTCAGGATACTGCGCGTTGAATATTCTAGCAGCAGCTCTAGCGCAATCATTGTTGCGATAATACAGTTTTAGCAGTTCCTTTCTTTCTTCTAAAGAGTGAACCATTTTTAATCACAGTATCTCACACTCTCAAACACAACTTACACTAAGTCAAGACTCTTATCAAAACACACAAAACAAAAAGTGCACATGCACAAAAAATTTGTTTTCCTTACGATGCAGTGGCGGCGCTAGACCTCCCGCCGGAGAAGGAATTAAAAAGCACATTTTAACTAATTTTAATTATTACCTTTGAAACTCTCTGACCGAATTTTACGAATGAGATGTAATTTGAAAGAAAATTAAATGCCCTTTTAAAAAAGGTATCACTCGATCCCTTGTTCGATTTGAAATAGTAAGGGTTGGTCCCACCCTCCCTAGAGGGTTCAAGTTGCAGTGTTAAAAATGGTAACGAGAAACTTCCCCCTTGACAAATCTAATTACGTATACGAGCGATTTTTTTAAAAATTAACGTGAAATTAGATATTTAGTCTGTTTCGTTTTAAATGGTGAACCCTGTACATATTATGCAGAACTATTTTAGCTAAAGAACGTGGGAAAAAATGAGTGTGTGTCTTCTTCTTCTAATGAATCATGTTTAACAATCTCATTTAATTTTATATTTTATTAAAGTAGCCGATACTTGATGGAAATTAATTTTATAAGTAAATGAACACAATTTGTTATAAAATTTCCACTATATAATATTGTCTAAAATACCATGACAATTGCTTCGACACACAGTGTCTTCTTCGGATGGATTTAACTAACTAAAGTAACAACTTTCGTTTCTGAATCTAGATGTAGGTATAGACAGCTTAAAATTTATAATACTAATTATGGTACAATAAAATACATCCACATTAAGGTTGTTAATAATGGGAAATCCAAACAAACATAGTGCTCGACAAAGGGATAAGGTGTACCTACAAATTTAACAATGGGAATAGTTCCCCATTGTTAAATTTATAGGTATAAGTACTCCATTCCACAATAATTCGTTGATTTCCCGACCGCAATAAAATTTAAACCCAGCCATAAATAAGTGCCTTTTGAAAGGGTACAGGTCCTGATTACCTACTAATTTCCATAGTTTAGGTTAGCTATTTTCAACAAAACAACAAATATAAAATAATAGGTAAGTATCTTTATTTTAATCATGTAATTAAATAGCTAATAATATTTATACAAAAATACTAATCTACAATATTATAATATCATCTATGCCTAAACTAATTATTAAGGGCTTTACGTTACTATTAATTATGATATTATATTGGTATATTAGGTAGGTTAATGGCACTTGATGCCAAAAACATCATAAAGAACGTTTACTGTACCCTTTTAGAAAAAGGATATGACCGGAGTGCAAGTTTTAGTGAAACGAGTATTTTGACCAAAGTTGCATTAACGACAGTAAAAGATATAGTGACCAAACCCATCCAGCCAAGGAAATAACGGTGTGACAGCGGAAAATTGAGAAGCATCGAAGAAGCTAATAAAGACTTGATTCGGAGGAAAATTTATGACATGTACAGTAAATAAATAGTCCCAACAATAGATACGCTAAAAAAGGTACTTACAGCAGACCAAACCGACATTTCATGTGGCAGGACAAGCCTTTGGAGAGTAGTAAAAGCAATGGGTTTTAAATATCGTACCATTGACAAACGACAAGTACTAATGGAATCGCAGCGTTTACAAATATGGCGTAGAGATTATTTGAATCTTATCAGACAATATAGGGAAGAAAATCGTTCAATTATATACTTGGACGAAACTTGGTTTGATACCCACGACACTCCTAAAAAAGGTTGGAGCGATTCAACAATCAAATGTCAAACTGAAGCTCTCTCAAACAAAGGACAAAGAATTACGATATTACATGCCGGTTCAGAAAATGGATTTATTCCACAGGCTCTATTATTATCTGCGAAGAAAATTGCCAATTCATCTTTGGATTACCATTAAGACACGGATGCTACATTGTTTGAAGATTGGTTTCAGAATCGTCTGCTTCCGAATGTGCCCAAAAATAGTGTTATTGTGATGGACAACGCTAGTTACCACAGTCGCCAACTAAGTAAAGTGCCGAATTCAAATAATACAAAAGTGGAAATTCAAAACTATATGATGGAAAATAATATATATTTCGAGGAAACCTATACAAAAAAGGACCTTTTAAATGTTTTAAAAACATTCAATATTGAAAAAGAATATATCTCTGACAATCTCGCAAGTGCTAATGGTCACACAGTTTTACGCCTCCCTCCGTATTACTGTATTTTTAGCCCAAAAAAACATACATGGAGCCAGTTAAAGACGATGATAAGAAGAGATAACACATCCTCTACACTAAGCAGTTCTGTTATAGAAATAATTAAAAAAATGTGTAAATAATATCCCAGTAGAAAGTTGGAAAAATTCTGTGAGACACGTGATCCAAGTCGAAGATTCCTATAACATAATTAATAGTAACGTAAGGCCCTTAATAATTAGTTTAGGCATAGATGAAGACGATAGTGATAGTAAAACAGAGCTAAATATAGAGTAGGTTAAGTTAAATATTGTATTATTATAATATTGTAGATTAGTATTTTTGTATAAATATTTATTTTTATTTACTATTTTTTACGGTTCGTCGGTGTATCAGAGGCCATCTTGAACCGGTCATCGACCGTACGATTTTTAATCGTGCGGTCTACCGACTGGGGAGTGTGAAACGGCACCTTCAGCCTACGAGATATCCGATCTCATCCGGCCTGTCCGGCGTGAATAGGATGGTTTTGATGTCGATTCATTTTACACTCTTCCCTAAGACAAGAGCACGCGGTGTTTCCCAAGCGGTCACCCATCCAAGTACTAACCGCGCTCGACACCGCTTAACTTCGGTGATCTGACGGGAACCGGTGCTTTAAGTGTCGCTAGGCCCTTGCCCTATATTAATAGCTATTTAATTACATGATTAAAATAAAAGATAGGGGAGAGTTGGCTAAAATGGGATACCTAACGTTATTCGACTCAAAACTCTCTAACTATGCTATTGATATCTACTATTTTTTAACTATAACTTCTCCATCGACCCCTTTCTATGTTTTAGTATAGCTATTCCTGAATACCTTAACAATAACGTAAAAAAAGTCATATATTCAAAAAAAGGTAAAGTATCCTGTTTTGTCCACCTGGTCGGGTAAAATCGGATGGTGTTGGAATATGAATAAAAAAGATACTAAACTACAACTTATATTAATAATGAACACAAAGTAACAGATTAACACCGACAAAAATCGCACGAGTACGCCTCATCATCGTTCTCCACCCCGGCGCAAGCTTCGTGAGCCCAAAGTCGACAATCCTGGCAAATTACCCAGCCGTCATGCTTCTTAGATTTAGAAAACAGTTCTGTACAATACATGCAAGTTTTATCGTTGTCCTCTTCTTCTTCTTCTGAACTGCTGTGTCTTCTATTTCTTTGTTTCTTTCCTTCTTTTTGCCTTGTAACATATATTTTATTTTTATTTTTTCCTTTGTTATTCCTAACTTTTTGATTTTCTCCCAAGTTTAGTTTGGGTTTTTTGATAGGTTGGTTCCCTCTAGATAACTCGACTTCCTCTTTATAAGGTGTTGAAGTTAACACCACCGTTTTTCCTCTCCTTTTATCATTAGCATTAATCTTCCTTTCTGCGTGAGGAACAGGAACTAATTGTTGAGGTGTTACTTCAAATTTCGTGCTGGTGTGTGAACAGGAGGGGGTCGCATTTGCATAGAACTTGCTGCAAGAAACAAGAAGGGGAGCATTATAGTACAAATTTTCCGCGGCTGTTGGGATTTTTGTGGTGTAAAAGAATCTGGAGGCAACGACAGTATTTTTGGCTCTAGCAATTGATGTTGGCTCAGGGGTGCGAAGTTTGACGTTTGGATGTCTCTTTAGAAAACTGTATAACCAAGATTTACCGGCCATTTTTTTACCTCGGTTAAATTGATTAGGTATGCAATTGCGCTGAGCTAACTGAGAAGCCAAACTTCGAAACTCATTCAAAGAGAAACCAAATAGTCGTGATTCCATATACAAAATGTAATGCACCAACTTTTCTTCTTGCTCCGCAGAGAAAACCGGTCTGTGACGCCCTAGTCCCTTTTCTCGTTCGAGAGTCCCATTTTTAATTTTTTTTTACTCTTGCTTCAATAGTTGTCCTCGGTACCCCAAATTGTTTCGAAGCCTTGTAACCCATTCGTCCGTTGAGAACCTCTTCCACCGCTTGGCGCATACTTTCCACATTTCAAGACTGACGATCAGTTATTCTTGTATATTTTCCAATTATATAATAGGCCTGTAAAAAAAATAAAATTTAAAATCCCCGTTAAGTAACCAGTTTTACCCGACGGCTTGGTATCCCATTATGCCCGACTGCACATATTCAAATGTTTTTTAAAATTTTCGCGCAAAAAAAAGAGGTACAATATTCACAAATGTCTCAAAATACAGTCAATTATATACAGAATCATAAAAAATACTCACCGTTATTTAATTTGCTCGTTTAAACTTAAAAAATCTTGATCGTCCATCGATAAAACAAAATAGCTTAAGCTTGCTTTTTGACACTGTCACTTGTCATTCACAACAGATCAACAATTAATCAGAATAACCACCTGCCACGTTGAAACAAACGTTATTTATAGCGATTAACACCACCGGTCGTCAGATGGCATTGCTTATTTTGAAATATTGGCCGGTATCCCGTTTTATCCGACAATCCTGTTTTGGCTAACTCTCCCCTACCTTTGTTGTTTTGTTGAAAATAGCTGACCTAAACTATTGAAATTAGTAGGTAATCAGGACCTGTACCCTTTCAAAAGGTCCGGTGCCTACACAATAGATATTTGTCAGGCAACTTATTTATGGTTGGGATTACGACTGAGGGTTGTCATTTAAATTTTATTGCGGTCGAGAAATCTACGAATTATTGTGGAATGGAGTTTACACCTTATCCCTTTGTCGAGCACTATGTTTGTTTGGATTTCCCAATATTAACAACCTTAATGTGGATATATTTAATTGTACCATAATTAGTATTATAAATTTTAAGCTGTCTATGCCTACATCTAGATTCAGAAACGAAAGTTGTTACGTTAGTTAGTTAAATCCATCCGAAGAAGACACTGTGTGTCGAAAAAATTGTCATGGTATTTTAGACAATATATAGTGGAAATTTTATAACAAATTGTGTTATTTATTCATATAGTTTTCTGTAATGGCCATTCTGTTACTTACAATTTTTTTAAAAGTACCAATGGCTCAAGTTTATAAAAATAATAAACTGCTAGTAGTCATATCGCATATCTAAAAAGCATGTTTAAAAATAGCTTCATATGCGTCAAACGTTAATTAAGGCATTAAATAAACAGTAATTTTAAATACACAATGGTATTTAGACGACAAATGTGTTTGCATTAACCAAATTAATATTCCATAAACAGAACGCTGCAACACCGTAATTTATCCCTCTTTAATAAATCGCCCCCGGCTCATGGCATCAAATTATGACATTAGTTATTCCGGGTATTTTTTCCTTGACCTCCACAAACTATTTCAATTCACCGTCTCAAAAAGCGAAGCTATATAATTATCATATTAATAATTTAAATTGTAAGAAGTTTTACCGAGTTCTGGATCAATTTTAAAGCGAAATCGAACGTCAGAAATTGCCAGGTGTTCCATCCACGTTTTTCTGATGTCCTTCGCGCTAAACTATAATTTTCTAGTATTAATATTTTAATAATTCTGGCTGTTTTCGGTATGCGTAATAAACATTTATGAGTACTTAATTATTTATATAATACACTTAAAGCTGTTACAATGTACAATTAATTTAATTGGAAATGGGTACACTGGGCTCGTGGGTTAGCAGTAAGGGTTGGTAGAAGTGCTGAAGGCGCAAAAATAGCGGCGCAGGCGAAAATTTTTGGATACCACGCCCAAACTTCGTTTTTGTTTACTATTTCAATATTTGTATTGAACAGATTTATGGTAACGTATTTATTTTCACGTCCATTTTTTTTCTATTTCTACGCAAAGAGGTAGGTTTGAGAAAATGTAAATACAAAATTATTTATTTATGACAATGGAATAAGGAATTAAATAACGGAGTTTAGTTACCATTAATACGGCAAAGAAAATTACAACTCTAACCACAAAAACCCAAGAAACTTCACCCCCTTAAGTTACGTACCGTACGTCTGAAAACACCCCCAATATATATACAGTGCGTTTATTTTAAGGCGGGACATAGGGTTTCACATGGTAAATCTTAAAGCATATGTTAGACACATTTCTATTGAGAACTACAAGTTAAAATTTTACACAAATATTTCTTGTGGTATCATACCTAAGATAGGATCATGTTTGTGTTACTTTACTAACGCAAAATATTTAAAAATGTCATTTTAGGTTATAATATATATATAATCACGCTGTTTTGCCTTGCCCTGTATATTAAGTTTACTTAGGTATTTTTGACATAAGCTGGCATGTGACATTATTATAATATTAGACAACTTGTAAATTATACAATTTTGTTGATTATTTAGGATTTTTATCTCAATTAAGTTTAATAATTTTCCTAAATATAGTCTGCAACAATAAACTTAAAACTCATATAAACTATTCGAAGTGCCCTCCATTAACAGCCAAACAGTGCCTCAAACAATCATAAAAATGCTTTCTAACATTGGACAACTGTCGCGCTGTGATGCTGCGTGAAGCCTCGATTATTCTCTTTTTTAATCCATCTGCATAATTTGGTCCTCCTCTTACGATGTGAGGTATCCCCAATAAAAGAAGTCCAAAGGCGTGATATCCGGGCTTCGAGCGGGCCATTTAAAAGGTCCAAATCGTCCTATCGAGCTGCCCGAAAGCACATTATTTAAATACTCCGTTACAATTATTGCGCTATGAGCTGGAGCTCCATCATGTTGAAATCTAATTTCCTCCCTTCTCTGGGCTAGCGCAGGACTTACTTCCATATGTATAAGATCGATATATTTCTCTATGGTAAGTGTACTGTCTATAAACAAATGGACCAGTAATCATATTTCCTAGAATACCTGCCCATATATTTACATTTTGTCGCCACTGGGTATGCGTTTGGTGCACCACGTAGGGATTTTCTCGCCACCAGATTCTAATATTTTGCATATTCACTGTTCCATTAATATTAAAGGAGCTTTTAACTGTAAACAGTATGTTATCAGCAATCTGCATTCGTTCAAAATAATCATGCGGTAAAAGTTCGGATTTTAAAAGATTTTATTTTTCTTTCTTTAATGCGGTGTATCAACTGCTTTTAGATTTGTCGAAGCGATCGGCAAGGTGTGTCAAACTGGATGATAGTTGTTCTTCTATCGCCATGCACAGACCCATTCGGAATTCTTCAGTTAACACAGAGTAATTTCTTTTCCGTTTTTTATTAGAATCATCAAGGCATCCACTAATCATGAACTTTACATGACAGTTTTGATAGACAGCGGCAAAATTATCACTAACTTCCCGATATGACATTCCTCTTATGCAGTTTAAAACCATTTTAATTCGTTCTTTTACGGTGTAGCTAGACATGATAAATTACAAAACCAATTTCATGAAAGTTACGAAAATACTGAGAGCGGTGTCATAATATTTTTCTTTATCTAAGGTAGTTAATTACATAAATTACAAGGGGGTTAAAAAGTGTAATTTTACCAAAGTGAAAAGGTCTTTTTTGGATGTCGCTTTTTTGCACAGATTGTACTATAACTTATTCCCCCCATCTCAAATTTTGTCTATTCTCAAGTTTTAGTAATACTTGTTTAATACAAATGTGCCTAGCATAGGCTTTAATATTATTTAGCATGTAAATCCCTATGTTCCGCATTAAAATAAACGCACTTTAATATCAGTTTTTGGATTCTACCTAAAATTCTAAACGTAATTCATGTAACATACGGTTTACTAGTGGTGGCTTTTTAATAACTGCTGCAGAGCTGCAGTGCTGCCTAAAATAATTATTATTCTATTTTTTAAATTAGCATTCTACAATATTATGTATTTTTAATACTTCTGTACGTACGAACTCGTCGGTCATATTAATTCGCACACGTCGTTGTTGCTGTTGCAGCCGAAACTTCAATGTTGTCCCTAATAAATCTCAGCGGCGGTATGAAAATTTTGCCTTAAACCGGCCAATCAGAGTGCCATAATTTCTTGAGATTCGTACGGAACTCGTTCGCGGCTGGTGGATGTATTCTTGAACATAGAATATTTTTTATGGTTTACCATATAGCTTATCCAGGAATAATTTTGTCAATTTAAGAATACTCCCCCAAAAAGATGTTTACTAGGTCTTATGGATGAGATGCGAATTACAGTGCAAAATGCAAGAATAGTAATTTTCAATTTAGCAAATAATTAAATATGAATATTGTGATAAAATATTAGGATTTTTCGCGTATGTCTCTTGACGATAAAGTAGAGATAAGAAATGGACGTCCTAAACCTTAACTAAAAATAGAGTTGTGCTTCGAAAAGTCGCAATTAAATCAGAGCGGGCATGCGCAGTTCCATTTTCACATAAAATAAAATAAAAGTTAGAAGATAGCCTAGATAGAACTTGAAGGTCATTTCTTATTTTAATTTTATGTTATTTGTCTGTATAAATCCACCATAATACTTTCGATCAATTAATTTTGAACAGTTTTGGACACACCGTTAGAGGTTTTTGCATCTAATAATAATTCACGGTCATACTTTTTGAATAGCTTAATTAATTCTTTATAGTAGTTGCCTTGGTTTAAAGATTCTTCAGATTCTTCGTGACCTCTAAACACTAATTATTGGCAACACAGGAAAATTATGATGTCAATTAATCGGCGCAAAACATGTGATGGTGTGTTGTGATTGTTTGTAAAAATTTCTTTGTGTTTAACACTATCTAATCGAGCTGCATTATTAAGAGCCATATAAATGTTTTGTTTACCAGATAAATCTAGTTTAACTGGCTTTAGGTATGCACCATTTTTAAATTGTCGCAGCCAACTTCACAACAAGAATTTTGATTGTTTCCTATTGGATTTGGAAATAAAAGGGATGGATAACCAAACAGTTTAATTGTGGTTTCACTCCCCGTAAGCCATGCATATTTTTGATACCAATTTTCTTAAAATATCCTATTACTCCCTTGTCTCCCGTGGTAATTAAATTCAACATTTTTAGTGATCGAGCGACCATCGTTTTTTTATTTTAATTTGTTCGTCGAATGATGAAGACGAAAATCCACATTTTAAACTTAAAATATTTAGAACAAGATCACTTTTTCAATATGGTTTCCCAAGTCGTTGATTGCGTTACCCTCAATTTTCCAAACAGAATATATTATTTAAATTTTAAAACACTTACCTAAAATCCTAATCTTAAAAAAAACCAAACCAAAAGTTTTGTATTTTAACAGACCACACTCACTCTGAATTATTTTTCGATATACAAAATTTTTCCTGTCGATAATGAGTATTAGACATAATCATAATCTCACTTTAAATTTAGCGGCAGGTACCAAATTGCAGACCCTGGGTTTTAACTTACGATAAATGATGTATGTTTGGTTGCCTATCTTCAAGCCTGAAATTCTAATCTTCCATACCGATATTCTTACGCCAGGACAGGCATACCGACTTGAAAAGTAAAACAATTTATTTTATGGCTGCTGTAGTTTGCGAGTATGACGTCCGCGGTTACAAAGGCGGTTTGAAAAGTGGAGCGATTCGCTAGCAGTTTGCGAGTCATTAAAATGCAAATTGATAATAGATAAATAATATAAGATATTGTCTATTGTCTGTTTGACACTGGGTCGGCAGTGCAGACTCTGTCGCCCCTGAAAAGCCACCACTGCTAAATTTATTATAATGTAAGCCTGATTTACGCAAATATGACATAAAGTGGTGCAAAGACTTGTACCCATTTTCAATTAATACAACTGTAAGTGTGATGGTCAATTTTGGACTCTGTATACTCAGTTTATCGGATTCATGATACTCCTTAATTTTGCGCAATTAGTCCTGTCGTAGTTCAATGATGCGCCGGGATTCCATTATAATCATTAGACGATCTAATTTTTTTTCTGTTTCAAGATACAACATAACAAAGCACCACGCAATGTTTGTAAAGATTGGTAATTATAATCAGCGTTAGCTTGCAGGTTATCACGAACCAGTTCTAAAGTTGGCAATATATTATCCTTGTAAAAGTTGTAAATAGTTCGCAGAATAAAATCCCTTGTAGTATTGTCAGCCGTTTTGAATTTTTGATTTATTTCTTTGCGATTCATGGAATGATCGGTTACAGTCGCCAATTTAATTACGTTACAAATTCTTATAAAAACCAAGTTGAGCATGTAAATCCTTGTTTTTTAATTCCGGACTTGTTTCTCTTTCGATGATCGACTCTGGCACCGACTCATTATATTCCTGCGATAATTCACCTTGACTTTCTGTTTCAAATGGTCGCCAAAAAGCCATACTGATATAATAATATATAGGTGCCAAGTAAAACTTACATGTCCAAAATCACACAGTTATAGCACAAAATCAAATAATATGTAAATTACAGCAAATCGTTTCAACCAGTCACGCCACTGTTCGATTCACAATATCGCACACCTCAAACATCAAGTAATTTGAAAGCTGATATGGGATAACTCAATTAACAGAACTTACACTATGTGCTGTTCTTGTCTACAACACAACATATAAATTTGTATTTATATGCTGTTATAATAATTGTGCCACTCGGACGAAATAGTTCGCTCTTTAAATTGCGAGTGGGCCTTGACGTTCTATCTCTTTATACAAAGTTTTCGTAATGGTTAGGGGTTATTTTGATTTCAATTATTTTTGTTTAAATAATATTTCTTAAGTACTAAAAAAATTATTGTAATGTTCATGAATGGTCTGTATTTTCTTCTTTGACATTCAAAATTTCTTGGTTCAAAATACATTTGCAAACTAGCTTTCGAAGAGAGTTACTGATGTCAATTTAATACTGATATAAAGGCGTACTACGCCATAGTTTTATTTAGATTAAATAACTTTTATTTACAGAGAATAATTGCTTATCCTTTCATTTTTATTTGCAGTTCAAACATAAACCAACAACAATTTTGCTGGATTGCTCCAAATTGCAATTGGGTAAAGGTCGTTTAGATGACAGTGTAACAGCTTTTAGAAGACGACTGGAAATATTTAGGCAGTCATCTTTGCCGATGTTAAAAGCAATGGACAACATTGGACGACTAACGATAGTAAGTTATTAACCCCCATAGAACTACCAACCATAGTCCTAAGCACGAGGCTTACCCTATGAAAAGAATGCCAGTAAAAGAAGTGTCATAGTGCCGAATTGAATAGCACATATTTCAATAAAGAACATCTAATTATTTGCAATTAAAACAACCAAGTCTTCCTCCACAAAATTTGAATGTAAAATGTTAATACTGTTCCCTAGATGTTTCGGACGTCTAGACGTCCATCTTCAGGGGATACTAAAAGGGACTTCAAAATGGTAAAACGACCAGTTACATTGGACTAAATAATGACTTATCCAAAATCGAGTTAAATAAAATTGATTCCAGTTGCATCAAACTTCGTTTTTCTTAAAATATTTTTAAAGTTCCTACTCGAGTCAATTTTATTTAACTCGATTTTGGGTAAGTCATCATTGATTCCGATTTAACTGGTTGTTTTACCATTTTGAAATCCCTTTTAGTATCCCCTGAAATGGACGTCTAGACGCCCAAAACATGTAGGGAACAGTATTAACATTTTACATTAAAAATTTTGGAAGGAAGACTTTATTGTTTTATTTGCATTAAGTCCACGAAGTCCACTGCAAGTATGGACTACTTTTTCTTTAGTCCAAATATTTATTTATGTTAAACTAGGTATATAATCATTATTCGACTCTGTAAGGGTCTTGAAATATAGGCATTTATTATTTTATCAGATCAATAGAAGAAATAATTATGATTTCTTTCGTGGAATATCTTAACAAATTATAATTAATCCAATCATCTTAATTCTTAATCTGGCAACAGGTCAACGCCACCAGCTTAAGGCAGTGGACCAGAAGAAGTAATTTAATTGACTCAGGCTTCACATAACCACAAAATATTGATTGTGCTATACATCTGAGAAGCGTCAGGCGTGTGCTGATTGTTCGTCATTAGCGCAGCATTGTTAAAGCGATTTTTAAGAGGAATGTGTACGTGTGTGACGTGTTATAATTATTTTAATCATACGTAAAACCACAAGAGCTTATTTTTTATCGGATAAACTTTTATTTTTTACGAAAACTAGATTGCTTAGAAATTTAACGAGAACAAACTATTACCGTTTTCGAGAAGGATGCACCTTTCTTATCGATGTCAAAGTGATAAAAATGCAAATGTCAAATGGACATTTTATTGTAGGAGTGAATTTATCTATATATAGGGTGTATCAAATTAAACCTAAAATTGAAAAAACAGCAACACAGCAATGGAAATAAAAAATGGCTTGCCTTTGGCGTTTTCATCGAGGCTGCCATGAAAGCAAAAACGAATTAACTAAAGTGTCCTCGTTTTGGGTAGCCATTATTGTTAACGAAGCCAAAATTTTCGTAGTTTTGCGTTAAGTTATCTAGTTTTTGCTTTAAATATTACAAAATGGCGTTCATGCATTTAGAACATTGCGATATGTTAGAAGCGGAAGAAGCGTATCTTGGTTGCAGAAAAAATAGTGTACTAGCACTCGAGCAATACGGTCGAATGTATCCTGAACTTGAGCAAACAGGCAAGGTATTTTCTAAGGCTGTATAGAAAATTTAGAAGTAACGAAAGAGTTTTTAAAAGACAAGGACAAAAAAACAGTTTATCATAAGTAAACAAGTAGAAGTAAATGTATTGGCATATTTTGAAGCGCACAAAAATAATTCAACTAGAGATTTGGTAAGATACAGTAGTTTCAGTTTATTCACAATTTAGAGGAGTTTAAAAAAATATAAGTTTGTACCTTATAAGTACCGACCAGTGCAAACATTATTACCTGGTGATACTGAAAGAATACTCATTTTTTGCCAGTGGTTACAAGATATGTGTAGGCAAAATCCTAACTTTTCAAAGAAAATTTTATGGAACGATGAAGCGAACTTTTGAAATACGAGTATGTTTAACCGTTAAAACATGCACTATTGGCCTGGAACAAATTTGTTTATTGCTGTCCCCAGAAATCCGCAAGTAAGATTTAGCATTACCGTTTGGTGTGGTCTCATAGGCAGCGAAATTATTGGGCCAATTTTTTATGAAGGTACTCTGACCTCTGACCGGCAGGGGATACGTTAATATTTAGATGATGTGAACTTAGAGGACCGTAACCAAATTTATTTTCAACAAGATGGAGCTCCTCCTCATCAGTTTCACGAAGTGAGAATATTGTTAGAAAGGCTTTTCAGAGATAGGTGGATGGCAACAAATGGTCCTATGCGTTGGTCACTAAGGTCTCCTGACGTAACTCCATTAATCTTTTATTTCTGGGGGTATGTCAAGGACGAAGTCTTTAAAACGAGATGTGCGAATCTGGTCGAACTTCAAGACAACATTATTCTTTTTTTTTTTTTTATGATAAGGCACAGCACTACAGGATAAATCCTTTATGGCGCTCTAGGAGGACGCGTTATAGCATCCATCGATGGTAGAAGAGTTTTAGAAACTACCAAACGTGTATTAAAGAATGCCTGCAAATGTATTGAACAAAACGGTGATGTGTTTGATCATTTAATATGGTTTTTTTTTATTTCTTCCTCTAAAAAGAAATTCGAGTTTTAATTTCTGAAATAAATAAATAAATTCTTTTTTTTTTTGTTCTCATGGCAGTCACGATGAAAACGCCTAAGGCAAACCATTTTTTATTTCCATGACTGTGTTGATGTTTTTTCAATTTTAGGCCAATATTGCATATGAACTTCTTTATTCCGTATACGATTTGCAAACGTTTTGGTAAAAAAATATATAGAGTGTGCCATTTAAGAAAAAATACATTTTCCTCATTTATTCAGAAACGTTATGTCCAATTGTTTTTCTGCTTTCACCATTTTAATAAACAGAAAAATTGCTACTACTTTGCTAATTTAAACGACTTTGTATCTCCAATAATAAAAAAGTTAGCAATGGTGCGCACTTAACTTGGTATACCCTGTATAAATTTAGAGACGTCGCAAGCGACTTGTTGCATTTAATTTATTTTACTTTTATATAATTCTGTATTTTCTCTTAATACAACCTAAATTTATATAAGAAAAATCATATTCAGAAAAGATGTACGCACGTATATATGACACGCGGTTTATTAATTATGGCTTTTATTCCCCCGATCTTTTCATACGCCCCGTAGTGATAGCCTTGTGCGGCGAACTATAAATATAGAGTGGCCCACTCTCAACGCAGAATTTTATACCATCTAAAGTATTGAACGAAAAACAGAGTAATAGGGAGGCATTAGGTCTACTGTACTTTACTATACTTTCGTGATGGAACGCCCTCTATATTATGACATTTTTGCATTTCTGAGTCAGTTCTAAAAAATTTGTATATATCACATTATGTCTAAATTGAGGAGTTTTTGAATTAGTAGCGATTTTTTAAAATTTTGGAATTTTGCTGCATTTAAAAACATGCGTATAGACCGACAGAAATAAATGAAATTTGGGTTATTGAATATGACTGTTTAGTAGCGACTACAGTACACGGACATTTTTTCAAGCGTCTCACCCAATTGGCAATTTTCCTGCCGACTATAATAAAAAACAAATTACACATTTCTCAATCATTTTCCGCAAGAAAGCCAAATTTAATGTCAAAAAATATATAGGTTTAGAAATTTGACAGATACGACGCCATTTAAAATTTTTAAAATGCATACAAGTGATTTAAATTTCGCAATCAGATTTTAAGAGCATATAAAGGTGTCCGAAAATGAACGCACATTTTTATTTGTTAACAAAACACATTTATTTCTTAAAATATAATATGTCAAAAATTTGCTGGGATTAGAAAGAATACATATCACGATTAAGTGTGGAACACAATATCCGACAAATGTCCACCTCGGCTTTGCTGGCAGGCCCTTGCCCTATTGACGAAATTATTGAAAACATTTTCACATATTTGTGAACGAATTTCATCAATGACGCGTCGAATTTCGTTCTTCAAGTCAGGAATTGCGGCTGGTTTATTGGCATAAACACAAAATTACAGAAAACCCCAGAGAAAGAAGTCGCACGGTGTTATATCGCAGGATCGTGGTGGCCAATTCTGATCACCATTGCGAGATATGACACGACCAGGAAATTTCAGTCGCAACGAGTCCATTGTTTCACGCGCAGTGTGACAGGTCACTCCGTCCTGTTGAAACCATAAGTTTTCCACATTAATTCGGTCTAATTCAGCCCACAGAAACTCTTCTAACATGCACGATAACGTTCGCCATTCACTGTAAGTGCAGTTCCAGCCTCGTCCTCAACCAAGGACACACCAAACGATGACTCGTAGAGGATGCATTAGTTTTTCGTGAATAACACAAGGATTCTCTTCCCCCCAAATTCGACAATTCTGCTGATTGACGTATCCATTTAATTGAAAATGTGCCTCATCACTAAACAGGATT
This sequence comes from Polydrusus tereticollis, assembly GCA_963920685.1. Taxonomy (NCBI): domain Eukaryota; kingdom Metazoa; phylum Arthropoda; class Insecta; order Coleoptera; family Curculionidae; genus Polydrusus; species Polydrusus tereticollis. The sequence continues at coordinate 22,995,545 of OY987327.1, forward strand.
TTCTTCCAATCTAATTACAAATTCACGGCGCAACCCATGATCTGCTGGCTTCAATTCTTGGGTCAATTAGATTTTATAGGCATGCAAATGCAAATATTTTGTAAGAATTCGCTGCATACTGCTTTTGGTATTGTTTACTTGCTGTGACCGACAGCGAATCGACGTGCCTGGATTCTCACCAACACTTCCCGACACTGCTGCAATATTTTCAATAGATCGAGCAGTACGCGGCCGCCCTGTTGATTTTATGTTTCCAACTAAATCACTTTGCTCAAGTTTCTTGATCAATCTTTGCACTGTCGTATGTTTTGGTGCATTATTTCTTCCAAAAACGGCTCGCACTCTACGAACTGTTTCCGCATAACATTCTCCACATTTATAATACGTTTTTACGATAACAACGCGCTGTTTTACCGTGTAGCGTTCCAAAGCCTACTATGAAAAAAACGAAAATGCCACGATATTTAAAATGTGCGTACATTTTGAGACACCCTTTAGTTGTTGATATTTATTTTCAGCCGTTTCAGGAATACGGGGTTCCTAAATTGCCTTAATCGATTTTGTGTTTTAAGTGCCTCACCCCTTTAATAAATAGACCTTTTAATCTAAAACCCCGAATTTTTTCCATTACCATAATTTCCCGTGGCCGAGCTATTTACTCTATAATCAAATATTACAGATGTCAAAAAGTGACAGATACGACGCTATTTTAAATTTTTTTAAATGGCAAGCCTTATCAATAACCAAAGTTTCAAAAACATATGGTTATTGATAGTTGTTTTCGACCGTTAAAAGGTCTATCTATTATAGTCCGTCGTACGAGTAGACTAAAGGACCCATTGGATGTCTATATCGCTGGTCATTCTTTATAAATTTACTGTCGCCCCTTCCACAATAACGTTGCAGCAAATACTAAACCAAGACCCTTTACTAAACCAGACGGCAAGAACCGGACAAGTGTGAAAGCGCACGTTGCTGTGCATACCCCACTGCCACTTTTCCGCTGTCAGGCAACCGGATGCTTCAGTCGACCCATCCGGCTGTATTCGGTCGCCGAGCCTGAACCTAATAATGTGAAACACCACATTTAAACCAATGTACTATTACATTACTTCTCCGGTTTTCTTCAGGTTTAAAACCTGATCGGCAAACCTGATAGTATGAAAGCAGTGTAAGGCGGACTATAAAGGGGTGACACTTAAACGAAAAAATTGATGAAGGCGATTTAGGAACCTCCGAATTTCCGAAACGGCTGAAAATAAATATAAAAAGCTATATGTTTTTGAAATAGGATCGTGAAATGCAATTTTCTCGTGTCTGTAGCTGTCAAATTTGTGGACCTATATATTTTTTGACATAAAATTTGTCTTCCTTGCGAAAAATCGTTGAAAAATGTGTAATTTGTTTTTTACTAGAGTGAGCAGGAAAATCTCCAATCGGGTGAGACACCTAAAAGAATGTTCCGATATATTTAAAAAAATAAAAATACTTATCGGAGCCTTATAAAATGGCTTCCTAAACGTAAAAATTTTATAAAAACTTAAAAACTACTAAAAATCTCTTATTTTAAATACAACCCATATTATTTTGGTTAATATACCAAAGTAAAACCAGTTCCAACTGGTTAGTGGCTAGCACAAACACTAATCTGAGACTTATCGCCTAACGAGGGTCAGTTGGAAATCTATTCTAATTGAGTGGTCGCGTGAATATCTATCGAACACCCCCCAAACATTTTCTTACAGTTGATCAAGAAATCCAAATATGGCCTAATATACAGGGTGTTCCATTAAAAAGAAGTATGTTAGATAAACAAAGACTATTTGGTATACCCTGTATAATTCCAAACAATTTTAAATTGCAGACCTAATGCATCTCTATAACTTTTTTGAGTAAAAGTTTAAAAGTTTAGATGGGAAAAAATCCTGCGTTGAGACTGGGCCACCGTGTAGACTAGTATACACTTCAAAGTCACGAAAATTTTGTAAAAACCTCTCAAAAATTTGTTACTTACCGCTATCTTATTACTATTAATCGGGTTAGTTCCGACAAGTTTATTTTCAATTTTCAATTTAAAAAATTAAGAATATTATAGCGTTTTTAATAGATAACAAAGGTACTATTATCCAACTAACCTGAACTAATAATCAAACTCTGTTCCAGGGTGAAGTGTATACATAATTGTAAGACAAAAATATAATCCAATTCTTCACTGAATATCTTTATTTAAACTCTACGCGTTTCGGCGTTTCGCCATTGTCAAGAGTTAATAAGCTTATTAATCTAAAAATTTAATTTAAAAAAAAAATTATTATTATATTTTTGTCTTACAATTAACCTGAACTAAGCCGTAAGCGCTTTTAAAAATCCCTAGAAAATCCTTTAAAAAATGTAGAAAAATATATAGTATGTAATAGGTCTTTACCAAACTTATTACATATTATACTGTTTGTTTGTAGGTTGATGGTGATACCGACACTGCAGCAGTTCAAGAAGACTTTAAAAATGTCGTTAGAGAGCATATTGAATATATGGTTTCAAATATGCAAGAGGCTTTAGTAGACAGTCATCGAATAGCCAATGAAGCCACTGCTAATGGACATATTCCGAATGGACATGCTATTCAAAATGGTAAAATAGTATTTTTTTATTGATTTCACCTGTTAAATATTTTGTCACTTTAAACAAATAAACTGCTGGCTAGATGAAACAAATACTACAAATAGAAATAAAGGTCTGTCTTTACCACCAAATAACTTTATTTGCCCCTCTAGGGTAGAAAACAAGGGTCTGGTCTGCATGCTGCTATAGGCCCGGTGATTTCAAGAATACCTGGTTGCAGTTTTTAATTTATAGTTATGACAAATTAAATACCATAGGTTCTTTGTTTTGTGCTTCTCTCACGTCATTGCTCATGCTTTAATTAAGATGAAACTAATTTGTACACACCCTAATAAGGGAAGTAAATCCCCCCCCCCCTTTTTTGTAACTGAGTGACAACATTGTTGTATATCTTATTCCTCCTTGGATATCTGTAGAAACCCATTTAAATTTGCCGCTTTTGGAATTGACAGTTGATTACCGGAAACTTGATTTAAATTACGCATATAAAAAAGGAAAAAAGGGTGTAACTAGTAGTACCAATTCTGGGTACTCACCATTTAGCGACGCCATTTCCTTCGAATAGCATGCTGAGGTTAAAATTAAAATTAATTTCTTCACCTGGCAACAAAATGAAACATAAAAAATTAACAATCTAATGTCCTAACAATTTTTAATTTAATTTAATTTTATTTTATTTTTAACAAGTGAATAGTGACCACTTGGTGAGTACATGATTAATAATATTATTACAAATATAATTAACAAACCGTTAAGTTGTGAAACAAGAAGCCTTATTGCTATCTATTAGTTCCTAAAATTTAAAAAATTTTCTCTTTTCAGATGCATTCCTATTTTATTTGAAATGACATAGTCTCATTTTGACAACCCCCCTTTTTTAGAATAACAAGTTCATTTAATTGCATTAACAAATATTCAATCCACCATAACATTAAGCATGTCCCCTCGCTAATTTAGTTTCACTGAAAAGAGAATGAATTGATATGTTACAATTCTTCTTTTTCAACATTGCTTAAATCACTCGACTATGATTACGGTCCTTAATTCTACTTGCGTATAAATCAACCCCTACCTTCACATGGAGATACATCGTTCTTATACTAAACTCCTGTCGATTCCAAAGGTTGCATAATCTGCATTATATTGTATTGTATTATTGAATCACCTCTCTGCTCCCCCAACTGTTTTAACTTCTTTTCATATAAAAAAAAATTTCTTAAATGGTTAGTTGCTGAGGATGACTTTCTCTAAAGTCGAAACTAGTACAACACATGCATTAAGAAATTTAATTTAATTCATCGTCATTTTATGTATTTTTATAACCCTTGTTTTCTACCCTAGAGGGGCAAATAAAGTTATTTGGTGGTAAAGACAGACCTTTATTTCTATTTACAATCTCGCCACAGAATATGGACTACTTCTTAAATACTACAAAGGTTTAGATACATTTCGAATTGAAATATTTTTATATTAGTAGAGATATACGTATACGGCTTTAAAGAGATTCTTAACAATTTTATCGACAAGAGTTTGTGATGATCGCAAGATCTAAATTAAATAGGAACTGTTGGATACAGGGCGTTTATTAAACCCAATACAATTTTAGATCCGAAAACATGCAAAATATTCCTTAGGGATTAGTTCACCACACACAAAAGAACACTAGATAAATTGCAATTGGTTTTGTCATATTTGTGATATTAGGAAAAATAGATTGATTCTTCTTTAAAAGAGCACTTTTTTCATTTTGCTCTGTATTATCTTGACAAGAAACCGTATAAAACTTTTCACGTTCAGAATTGGTTTAATAGATCCATTTTTAACTTCTGAGATACCTGAGTAGCTATGATTTACAGTCACGAACTCATGGATCACTCAGCCCTATTTAAAACAGCCCTGTTTGGAACAAACCCTGCTTAAAATAGACCCTGTTTAAAACAGCCCTGTTTAGAACAAACCCTGCTTAAAACAGACTCAGTTTAAAATAGCCATATTTTAGGAAAGCGTTTAGGGTTGTTTTAAACTGGGTCTGTTTTAAGCAGGGTTTGTTCTAAGCGGGATTTGTTCTGAACAGGGCTGTTTTAAACAGGGTCTGTTTTAAGCAGGGTTTATTCTTAACAGGGCTGTTTTAAACACAGTCTGTTTTAAGCAGGGTTTGTTCTAAACAGGACTGTTTTAAACAGGGCTGAGTGATCCATGAGTTCGTGGCTGTAAATTATAACTACTCACCGGCAGTGTATGCAGAAAATTGCCAATCATTAATTAGTATCGCGATTGGATCATTCTATGCACGGTGTCCCAAAAGGTATGGGGATTGGGTGGATCGGCTCAAAATAGGGTAGGAAGATCATGTAACATATTGTCCTATATCCCTCCATAACCGAGGAAAGGGTTCCTAAATTCAATTTTTTTCTTAATGTTTTCGAAACTGAAAAAGACACAAACTTGAAATTTAGGTATTCTAGTAAGCTTTACACGCCGAATCGAACTATTGTAGTTAAAATGCCAATAATCTAAAAGTGGCATTAGAAATAGGGGAGTACGGAGTGAAAATATATTTAACTTTTTTATATTAATTTTTATATCTTTTTTATCTGAAATTAGAAAACTTCAATGACTTTTGCGAAAATAGTTACTCAGTGTTTAACACGATTTAAGGAATCGTTTTCAAGATAAATCGATTTAAAAACTACCCTGTATGCGAAAAACAAAAATATAATTAATAATATAATAACCTAAACTCAATTGTCGAAACGGTTTTATAGTTTTTACTCTAACGCTATGATTGTTCAATATACAGATTTCTCAAAAGCAACGGTCATTGCATAAATTAGAAATAGAAAAAATACAATATAAATTAATGTATAGTAGTTTTGTAACTGTAATTTTGGTTAAACAGTAGTTGTTTCTCACTATTTTTTAAGTGGCTGAAATATATTTATTTGGTTGTTTTAAGAATAATATGGTTAGAAAAATTCACAGATATTGCATCTTACGCAACCATCCTATGTATTGAAAATACCCGACACAACTTTTACATTTTAATGTTTTTCTATGTGATGTGATAAAAATCCCTTCCAATATAGGTAATAATAATATACTGTTTACTAAGTTTATCTTAATTTGTTATTTGGCAGCATCTTATACCGAGTGGTGAATCGCCAAGCTGGCGACAGGAAATTCAACGTAATGAGAACCATACAATGTATGCTACTGATACATACATTTTTTTTTTTTTGAATATTAAGGAGAATGCAAAATTGCAAAAGTTAAATAAAATAATGCCAGACACGACTTATACCTTCTGATGTTTAAATCTAATTATTCGTTACTATTATCAAGATTTTGATTTGTGTCAACATTAACCTTCAATTGGTATTTTGCCAAAACAACCAATTTAATTTTTTTAAAACTGGTGCTGTTTGCAGCATCTCAATCGCATTGCCATATTATCCTGGTTAATTATTATTGTAGCAACAGCTGCCATAGTGAGCTAAATGATACCTTTGAAAATTACCTTGTTTGGCAATAACAACCCATTATTCAAGCCATTTTAAGCAAATTATTAAAAAATTACATTGGTTGTTTTTGCAAAATACCCTTCAATTAAGATGAAAAAAATCAGAAAAACAAATATAAAATAAACGCATTTTAATATTCTTAAAGTACCTATGAAAAATGTAAACATTTTACTAATATACTTCTATGCGGGCCAGAAAGGCCAACAATACCTCTTCGCGCTCCATTTGAGTAAAACTTTAAAATTGCTTTAAATCGCATTAATTAAAAAAAAAATTATGTGTCACTTGTCTTTTATGATGTTACAAATGGGTACAATTTCGACTTTAGTATTTTTAATCTCATTTGTAATACTACAGTTTTTGACCTGATTTACGGGTATTTATCATGGATATTTCATCTATAAACCTTGGAAACTGGCCATCCCTTACCTATAAAATTTCCGTTTTTTGACAAAATCCCGTCATCTAAAATAGTAAAATAATTACTATACGATCCAGTCACCAGTATAATAGTACTTCCTACCCCTTTACGAAATTTTATTTATTTTATATTATACCAATTTGAAAACTATTAAACACCCAAACTATGTATGTTTATTTATTAGACAAATTTGTCACCGATTTAATAATTTTAAAGTTCATTCATATTAGATACGCTAAGCAGTCTCGAGCCCGTAACATTGCGACTAGAATCAAAGACAGATGATATCCCACTGCCGACTGCCGCCGCGCGCCGCTGCATGTCGTTTTCTTCTGCATGTCGCCCGTCGACTATTCCCATATAAGCGCGCCCATAAGTATTTTCAATACTAAAACAGATCACAAAAATCAAACAAAATCAAGAAATTTTAGGCACCCTACGACATAGAATAGAATAGAATAGAATAGAACAAAGCTTTATTGTGCAAAGAATACAAGACTCTTGTTGACAAAGCGAATACAAACCAGGTCTAAAATATAAATTATTAAAGGTAATTTTCACATAATGAACAGTGATAGTTATAAAATTATATATAGGTATATACTTTCTAAAACATAATAACATCAATATATATATATATATATATAAAAAAAATAGCAAAAAGCTTACACATTTCAAAGAAGTCCCTAGCCTATTCCTCAATACCGCCAACATCTTAAAATCTAACGCAGTATATTCATACAAACATTTTTAAACACAAAAATACAATGAAAATATTTGTAAACGTCGCTAAAACACACACATGATAATCAGAAATAACATAAAAATAAAAAATACAATCAGCAAAAACCATAGAGCAATTTTTCAACAACAAGTAAGAGAAACATACACAATCTCCAAATAAACAATTTAATTAGAGGAATCCTCAAAGTATTCGTTTAGGTTATAATTAGGGGTGGGCAAAATAATCGATTAATCGATATATAATCGATTAATCGATTAATCGATTTTTCGATTTAAGAAAAATTTTAAACGATTAATCGATTGTTCGATTAATCGATTTTCCGATTTTCCAATTTATCGATTTTCCGATTAATCGATTTTCCAATTAATCGATTTTTCGATTAATCGATTTTTCGATTAATCGATTTTCCGATTAATCGATTTTTCGATTAATCGATTTTCCAATTAATCGATTTTTCGATTAATCGATTTTCCGATTAATCGATTTTCCGATTAATCGATTTTCCGATTTTCTGATTAGTCGATTGTAAAATCGAGTGTAAATAAATTTTTACCCGATAATCGAAAATATAAATTATTATGTTATTGAATGATTTTGAAGTTGCTGGTGAAATATTAATTAATATACTGCACAATTAATTATTACTCTATACAATAACAGTTACGTGTACTGCGCCCGTATTTCTACTAGTAAACAGGGTGTTAATTAATGGTATGCAGATATTTCAGGAGGTGATAGTTAGTACTCGTCAAAATAAGAAAAAAATGTAAATATATGCATGGTCTAAAACGCGTTATTTTCGTTATACAGGGTGGCAAAGTTTCAATTTTTTTTCTCGTATCTTGCGTTTTCTCTCTTATATTCTCTGATAATTGTTTCAAATTTGGAACAACAACCATTTTTTAGAATCTCTACAATAAAGTATCAAAATTGTTGGTCGCAGTATACAGGGTGTTACATTTTCTTGAATCCGCTACAATTTTATCTTTCAGAACTTTTTTTGGGGCTCCCTGTATGAATTCCGGTATGAAATTTGAACTCTCTGTTCCCTTGTTTAGCGTTCTTGTCTCTTGTACTATTCTTGTATCTGTGACCGTTTTCGATTTATTTGCAAAAATAGCCATCGATGGAAATTAAATGTAGGCGAAATAGCGCAATAAAAATGAAAATAATTATTACTTAAAATATATACAAATAAAAACAGCTTTTTACTCTTATTCTTAAGTTGAAAAAAAGTGAAACGTTGCTTAAACATAATATTGTTATATTATAATTTTTCCCATAAAAGGAGATTGTTTTAATTAAATAAAAATTGCCTAATCGACAAGGACAAAATAAATTATTGGACAATAAATTTATTGCCTGTCCGATTTATCGATTAATCTAAATAATCGATATACCGATTACATCGAAATTATCCAAAATGATAAATATAATAAGATCGATTAATGGAAAAAATCGATTAATCGAAATAATCGATTAATCGAAATAATCGATTAATCGAAATAATCGATTAATGGAAAAAATCGATTAATCGAAATAATCGATTAATCGAAATAATCGATTAATCGAAATAATCGATTTTCCGATCAATCGATTAAATCGAAATTATCGATTCTTTTTCATAATCGATAATCGATTATAACTTTTGATAATCGCCCACCCCTAGTTATAATATGCTTTACCCAACAAAAAATTTTTAATTTATTTCTAATTTTTTTTTCATCTTGTATCTGTCTAAGATTTAATGGAAGGTGATTGAACATTTTTTTGCCGATAAAAATAATTGAATTTTTTGTTTGAGCTGATGTTGGTCTTGGAAGACCTAGAACAAAAGACTGTCGTGTGTTGTATGTAGACACGATGGACAGGTTATTTTGATATTTTTTAAATATTAGGCATACAGTATCTAACAAAAATAAACAGGAAAGTGTTAAAATTCTGTTTGATAAAAACAATGGTCTACATGAGTCTCTACGTTTAACATTGTACATGTACATGTACCGAACAGCTCTCTTCTGCAACATAAACACCGTGTTAAAAAGATACTGAGAGCAGTTGACCCAAAAGCAAATAACATAACGTAACTGCGATTCTATTATAGAAAAGTATGCACTTCTGGTAGTGGAAGCATCCAACTCATTTGCAATAATTCTAATAGCGTACCACACCGATGCAATCTTTTTACTTAAATTTGACAAATGAGTAACAAATTTCAATTTATTATCAATAAAAAACCAAAAAATCTATTTTCAATTTAATTAAGCAGTTTCTGACTATGTTGAACTGTAATATAGAGGTCACATTTAAAAGTTACGATATTTGTTTTAGAAACATTTAGAGACAAACAATTTGATTCGCACCACTGTTCAATTTTTCCCAGATCATTGTTTACATCATTTTGGAGGCAAACAACATCTTTGTTTCTCCAAAGTATTGTGGTATCATCTGCAAAGATCGTAAACTTACCACTTACTTAAACAGCTGCCAAGTCATTAACATAGATCAGGAATAGCAAGGGTCCAAGCACGGAGCCCTGAGGTACAGGGTTATCCAACCAAGACTAGACAAGGCGATTTTTTGACTTTTCCTGTACTTTTATAAAAAAACTGAAATAGCCATCTTAAGTCATTTTCTCCCGCGAATTCGAATATCTTCAGCAAAAAACAATTGAACATCAAACAAAAGTACTAGGGGTCACTTTGATATTTTTTTAAATAAGATGCCGTATTTTTAATGAGCTTATCCGATTTCTCATATAAATTTTGATCTAAAATGTTGGATTTTTAATTCAAAAACGCCTTTTTTCTTCAGTTTTAAATTCGGAAAATGTTCGTCTACCGTAAGATTAATACCTGATAGATGGATACCCGTTTCACCTGTTCACCCTTTAACCTGCTTTAAAGCGTCCGTCAGTTAGACAAAATAATCAAGTTTCAAATTTCTATATATTTTTCACGAATTAATTACAAATAATAAAATATTCTTTAGAAGAACGGCTAAATATAATAAAATTATATTACAAAAGTGGAGAGAATGCTCGACAAACACAAAGAACATTTTTTGAGAGTTTCCAGAGACACATTTCAGTGGATACAATTCTCAGAATTAAGACCCTATTTGAAGAAAGTAAGACATTGAAAGATAAGCCAAGAAAGATGAAAAGACGGAATATAAGGGATCGAGCTATTGTTCAATATTTTACTATAAATCCGAAGAGTTCTATTCCGCAAGCGGTACGAGAAGTAAGGTATGGTCCAGGGCTCCGGAGAGTAAGCTATGGAACAGTTCACAGAACTTTAAAAAAATGTGGTCTAAAACCATATTGCATCCTTCCCGTTCAATACTTAACACAGCTTCAAAAAGAACTGCGATTTCGATTTGTTGCTTCAATGCTGATGAGAGAGCAAGACGAAGATTATAATTTATATAATAAAATTCTATGGAGTGACGAAGCGTCATTTACAACATCGGGGGTATACAATCGGAAAAATACAAGATACTGGGCAGCAGTTAACCCTCATAGATATGAAATGATAAAGTTTCAAGGTTGGAGCTCACTTAATGTTTGGTGTGGGATGTTAGAAAATCGAATTATTGGACCACTATTTTATCGTGGCTCTTTAACAGGCCAAAGATACCTCCATTTTCTTCATAACGATATCGAGGATTTCTTGGAAAGGTTGCCATTGCAAGCCTACAACAATATCATTTGGCAGCAGGATGGTGCTCCGCCTCATGCAGTTCAAGAAGTGGTAACATACCTAAACGAGCGTTACAATCAGTGGATTGGCCGTAACGGAACAATTCATTGGCCACCAAATAGCCCCGATATCACGCCAATGGATACATTTTTATGGGGTCATTTAAAAAATGTAGTTTATCAACGACCCAACAGAAGTCTGGAGGACATTCAGCAAAAAATTATAAATGAAATTAATAGACTTAACCAGGACCAAAATATTGTAAGAGATTCTTTGGAGAGATTGAAAAGGGGGCATCGGTCATGTTTTGAAAATAATGGAGGACACATAGAACAATTATATTATTGAGATTAAAGTTATTCACTTTAGTTTATAGTTTTTTCTAATATGTCATACTTTTTTTATACGTAAGCAATAATAGATTTGCAAAAACTACTAAATTTGTAATTAATTCGTAAAAAATATATAGAAATTTGAAACTTGATTATTTGTAATATATTGTAACTGACGGACGCTTTAAAGCAGGTTAAAGGGTGAACAGGTGAAACGGGTATCCATCTATCAGGTATTAATCTTACGGTACATTTCCCGAATTTAAAACTGAAGAAAAAAGGCGTTTTTGAATTAAAAATCCAACATTTTAGATCAAAATTTATATGAGAAATCGGATAAGCTCATTAAAAATACGGCATCCCATTTAAAAAAATATCAAAGTGACCCCTAGTACTTTTGTTTGATGTTCAATTGTTTTTGCTGAAGATATTCGAATTCGCGGGAGAAAATGACTTAAGTTGGCTATTTCAGTTTTTTTATAAAAGTACAGGAAAAGTCAAAAAATCGCCTTGTCCAGTCTTGGTTGGATAACCCTGTACTTCCGATCGAATTTCCATATATTTGGAAGATGATTCCCTAAATATTACACTTTGAGTACGACTCATGAGGTATGATTGAAACCAATTTAACGTTCTACCCCTAAAACCATACACTTCAAGCTTACTCAGCAGTATCCTGTGATCCACGCAGTCGAAAGCCTTCGATAGATCACAGAACACTGCCGCAGCCGACTCACCGTCGTAAAGACCCATATACAGGTCCTCCAGAAAGGAGAAAATTGCATCACTTGTATTCTTAGACTTTTGAAATCCAAACTGTCTAGAAGACAGTAGGCTATGCTTATTTAGAAAAGCCAGAACTCTCCCCTGATCAACTTCTTCACCACCTTTGCCAAAGACGGCAATAAAGAGATAGGCCTGAAGTTTGCTGGAGAGTCGCAATTTCCGCCCTTGTGCAAAGGTACGACAGTTGCTATCTTTAGGCATGAGGGAAAGATTCCACTTTCAAATGAGTGGTTTATAGCATCTACCAAAAATTGCAAGACAACATCCGGCAAGTAAAGAAGTACCCTTAAAGAAATGTTATCCCATCCTGAAGCATTTTTGTTTTTCAAAGTGTTTAATGTCCCCTTAACTTCAACTATAGTAGTTGGAATAATAAAAAAAGATTCCGGTACACATACCTGATTTAGAGTAGAGTTCCCACAATAGATATCTCAAAAAGTTTTGAAAGACACAAACTGTGTAAGCAAAATTGCGGTTACAAAACTTATATACGTTTAAAATACATTTTACATTTATTCCTAATTTATCGAATAATTCGTTGTTTTTGACAAACTTGTACCTAATTTGAATAATCAAAGCGTTAGAGTAAAAACTGGAAACCATTTCCGACAGTATTGTCTTATATTTTAAAATTTAGCTCAACATTTGTCAAATTCGTACTCCTTTATACAGGGTGTTATTTAATAAGTGTCCGAAATTTTACAGGACGATTCCTGAGTTATCTACAGTGTCACCATTAAAGTCCGCACCATATGGAACTTTTTTTATTAATGAGGTTAGTTAAAATTAAATTTTGGCAATCGTTTTCGCTTCAAATTAGACTAAAAATTATATAATCAAATGTCACCATCTGTCATTCGGTATCTGTCAAAAATTACATTTTAATCAAAAAATGCTAAAAAATGGCATTGTTTTACCGAATTTCAAAAAATTTTATTAGAAAAAGTTGTTTCTAGTACAATTCTTGGCCTAAATACAAAGTTTCAGTTTTCTAGCTCAATGTTGATTTTTTTGCCATTTTTTCTAATTAACTTTTTTTTTATTTAATGTAAGTTCGCTTAATGGATATTAAACTATTTGCTTATACCATACTCAATATTTTATTTAGTTTGTATGAGCTTTTTTTTACTAGAATGCCATTTTTTTTCGAAATTTAAAATTAGAGGCAAAAAAATTTGACACAGGTGGTGCAAAGTTATCCTAATTTAAAAATTTATGTATGGTATAAGCAAATAGTTTAATATCCATTAAGCGAACTTACATTAAATAAAAAAAAAGTTAATTAGAAAAAATGGCAAAAAAATTAACTTTGAGCTAGAAAACTGAAACTTTGTATTTGGGCCAAGAATTGTACTAGAAACAACTTTTTCTAATAAAATTTTTTGAAATTCGGTAAAACAATGCCATTTTTCAGCATTTTTCGATTAAAATGTAATTTTTGACAGATACCGAATGACAGATGGTGACATTTGATTATATAATTTTTAGTCTAATTTGAAGCAAAAACGATTGCCGAAATTTAATTTTAACTAACCTTATTAATAAAAAAAAGTTCCATATGGTGCGGACTTTAATGGTGACACTGTATAAGGTGAAAAATTCATATAAGCATGGGTCCGCAAGCTCTTCATTTTTGAGGTACAGGGTGTTAAAAGTTTACTTTTATTTTTGTTTTCCCTAAATAATTTTTGAAATAATGTCTAAATTTGGACGAAAATTGATATCTAGTGGTTTTTTGAAATGCGAATAAATGGCATTTATTTGCATATCGCTATGCCCATATCAGAGTTTGATAAAATAGCATTTATCTCCTAAACAAAGCCAAAATCAAAAAAGTATGAAAATGTACTTTGTATAAGTTAATAAAGTGCCTACATAACAGTGTTATCAAAAGAGAAAACGGCAGTGGCGTACATATTTTTTGTTCCTGTTAAAAATTGTAACACCCTGTATCTCAAAATTGAAGGGATTGCGGACCCATGCTTTTATGAACTTTTCACCTTATAAATAACTGAGGAATGTCCTGAAAAATATCGGACACTTATTAAATAACACCCTGTATATCGTCGCCCCAGAGCAACACTAGGACATGCATAAAAAAGTGGGTTTTCAGGTTATCTGCTTATACCCATCAGAAAGAGTGGTTTTAGTTAATGCAACACCAAGATAATATCTTGTAAAAATTTACCTTAATTTAATAAACAACATAACCTTCAGTTACATAGGTTTTAAAATTATTTCTTACTTAGTGCAACTCTAGGTTAAGTTAGTATATCCTACTGTTGTACTAAACTTTTTACTCTAAAGATGTTTAACCTACTGTTGCTGGACCAATTACCAAATTTATAGCACCGCGAGCAGGTCTTTTCTTGTCAGTGCCTTTAAAACCACTGGTCTGGATGCACGTGTTTGCAGTGTTTTTCGTCCATGTTGACTAATAATTAGTGATAAACAGGTAGAAATGAGTGTGAGTAACTTAAAAGCCGGGTTCAAGATGACAAGGACACAACATATATTACAATTGGCCAAGAAACATAAGGATTCTGAGAGTAATAAGGATAAAAACGGTAAGTAGAGCAAACTGAACAAAAGAATATACACAGTATTTTAAAAATCAATGCAAACAGTTTAACAGAAAATTCATAGAAGAAAATTGCTATAAATAATTTACCTTTTTTTTTACAGTGGCGTCCGTGCCACACCTAATAATATGTTATTGAATATTCGAAAAAAAGGAATCATTCTTTGTATCATCAAAAAGGTACAGCGTTAGGTGTCTAATTCATCCTATTACAAAACTATCTGTATTAATGAAGCAACTGTTTTGACATAACAAAAATCATGTATATTATAATATAACATTTGTTTTTTTATTATTCAGATTTTGAAACATTATCAACTTATCAGTCTACGACTCCGGAACAACATTTTGGACAAAAGAATCAGTTTACAGCCCTGTGTGCCACTTTTTATTATAAGAGTAAGTTGAATGTTTTCAACTTTACTATTTTCAATATTATTGCTAAGAGTGGATACTGCTACATGTGGAATGAGGGCGAAGCAAAAAGGGGAGCAAATGAAATAGCAACTTGTGTATTTGACTACATAAAGAAGTATGGTACAGGGA
The DNA here is from genome assembly GCA_963920685.1 of Polydrusus tereticollis. NCBI lineage: Eukaryota > Metazoa > Arthropoda > Insecta > Coleoptera > Curculionidae > Polydrusus > Polydrusus tereticollis. Next base: position 23,010,803 of record OY987327.1, read on the forward strand.
AACAGGTTATATTCTATAGTGATAATTGTTCCGCCCAGAACAAAAACAAATTTTTAGTCACTATGTATTTGTATGCCATAGAACACTTGGATGTAGAACAGATAACTCACAAGTATTTAATTGTTGGACACACTGAGAATGAGGGCGACTCTATGCATTCTTGCATAGAAAAAGAAAAGAGCAGGATTTTGAATAGCGGACCCATTTACGTTCCTAGTGAACTCATAACGATTGTGAAGTCTGCCAAGAAAACGGGCACACCTTATTTTGTCAATGACATGTCTACAGAAGATTTTATAGATTGGAAAAAGATAAATACAATGATAGGAAAAAACTTTAATATAAATGAAAATTGAGAAAAAGTATCTTGGAACGAAATTAAAGTAATAAAGATCAAGAAGACAGAATCTAACAAAATCTTTTACAAAACATCTTACAACGATAGGGAATATAATGTTATCGATATAAACAAAAAGAATAACCAATAACAATGCGCGTGACAGTGAATCGGATTAAAGAACTTTTGTAATTTATGTAATAAATAATAATTTATGTAATAAAGCGTTTCTTACCTTTTTTATTGTTAGTAGTTGTTTTTTATTTATGACTAAAATCTTGGAAATTTATATAAATAATTTGGAGCCTTCCTACTTTTGGAGTACCCTGTACGATTCATTAATTTTTTCTATTATAAACTTTACGTTATGTTATAATTTGGGTGCGTATTTTCAGAGGAACACTGAGACAAGTGACAGATATCCTAATTTTTTAAAGATATTCTCAGTGTAACAGTAAGACAAGTCTATTTTTTCTAAATTCTAAGCAGGTAATTTAATTTACAGTTGCATCTTCTTAATTATCCTGAAATTCTGTACTTTAACCTCAAAAACTATTCAGAGACATGCACTACATATTTATTTTATTTCAGCATTGAATAATTGCCAAATTTTAAAATCAATTTTCTGACGAACAAAGATTTTGCACATGTCTTACTGTTGCTTTCAGGCGACGATATATCAACATATTTAAGACATACCTATATATAGGGTGATCCAACCGCGATATTAATCAATTCTCAGTAGTTTTCTGCACACTCTGTAACTGTATATTACATTTGCATTTGTTCAAAAGTTAAAAAACCAACTGTTAAATCAATTCTGAACATGAGAAGTTGTATACAGTTTTATGTCATTATAATACAGGCCAGCATGAAGATCTAGTGCTCTTTTGAAAAAAAAAATAATTTTCTTTCCACATATCAGAGATACAACAAAAACATTCAAACTGATTTTTAAAATTTGTATAGTGTTCATTTGTGTGTGGTGAAGCAATCCCTAAAAAAAGGATTGCAAGATTTCGGAACCAAATGAAGCTTTGCAGAATTGTAAACGATTTAATAAACACACTGTGTGCAAAAGTTTCTATGCTATTTAGATCTCATGATCGACACAAACTCTTGTCGATTGAATACCCCCTCCTAGAAACCGCAGGCGCCTATTTATATAAATATTAAATAAATTTTACTTAGAAGTTCGATGACTATATCAATGAATATTTACATTGTCCTAGCTCAGTGGTCGCCAACCTTTTCAATGTGTGAGGTAATTTTACTAATTATTAGTAATATACTACATAACTACTTCCATACCTACCAATCGTAGGCGTTTGAAAAATAAACAAAATTTTTATGCAGCCACAATGGCATGTTACATACGATTTAATTAGAGTGAATAAGAATAACAAAAAAGTAACGCACTTTCAAACAAAAACATGTGCAACATGTGCAGATTAAAATGAATATTTAATAAGAAGGCTGACACTCAGACTCATCGATAATTTTTTTAATGTTGCCAGTATAGTTTCATACAGCCATTCGAATACAATTATACAAATGTTCATCTGTAAGTCGATTGCTAAATTTGTTCTTAATCAACTTCATATTGGAGAAGGAAGATTCACACAAATAAGTTGAACTAAATAACTTTCACTGACGCGTAACTACAGGGGGGCCTAGGGGGGCCGCCCCCCCCCCAGACGTCGCTAGGCCCCCCCCCCCCCCAGAAAAAGGCTGACTTTGTAAGCTCGCTACTCGCCTCGCAAATATAGCATCAATTTTCACATAACAATGAACGTACATGTATGAACGTACGAAATAATCTTGCCAAATATCACTCGACAATCATTTTTTTATTGGTTAAATTTTCCATTTTTCACTCAAACTTTTTTGGCAATACTCGTTGAACTTTGGGCTTGTTTATTCAAAAATGAATCAGAATGAACATGTCCAAATTCAACTCGAAAAATTTCCTAAAAAAGTTTTCGTGACAGCTGAAAAATCTAACCGATAAAAAAACGAGGTCTTGTGATATTACTGTTGATTATTGACCAAATTTGGTAAAATTTGGGCGTGGTCCAAAAAAAATTTCGCCTGCGGCGCATTTCGCCTGCAGCGGGCTCTCCGCCGGCCCGCATCTACACGAGCCGCCACTACAAGTCACAATAACAGGCCCACCCTAGGCCACCCCCAGGTCAGAGGGCTAGTTACGCCACTACACTTTCAAGGCAACACGGCATAGAACTGAATATGTGTCTTTACTATAGGCCAGATATATTTTGTACTTGAGACTAACGATTTTAAGGCTAAATCATTTTAAAACGCAATCACTGCCATTTCTGTTGAAGCGATGTCTTCCACAAAGTTCTGCATTACACAAGTTACAAACTGTTGGATATAATTTCCATGAATGGTGAATGAAAATTCGTTAAAATCCTTAAAACGATTTTTGATTATGTTTTAAGTTAGAAACTATTTCTACATGATAATTTACTGTCATAGGGTTTCAATGGATTTTGAGGTACCTTTTCTGAAAGAATTGGAAAATTCTTGGCATCGCGGTTAATTAGGGTTTGTTCCCAAAACTTAAGCTTTTTGATAAATGCTTTAAACCAATTTTCGCTAATTCTTTATCTCTCCCGGCCTCTCTGAGAGGTGTCAACCACATCTGTTGATTCTTCCAGTTGCAGTGAAAAATAAACACAGTTATCTAAGTTACTTTTTAGCTGTAAGAAAGTATCATTGCTCATTACTTCTACTCGTCTCATCACTGTATTAGCAGAAAGTTGCATAGATTTTATAGTTGCAACTATCTCGTCTTTATTTCTAAATCTGGTAAATAACGAATCTGCAGCTTCTAAAAACGGCTGTTGTCTCATTTCCCCGTCTTCATAAGGTATCTTTTTTGTGCAATTAACTGGGACACACTGTTTTTAAAAATAGTGACTGTTGTCCAATTAACTGTTTTTTTAATTGTTTCAGTTCTTCTTTCTGGCATATCGCTCACCGCAGTGTTGCCCCTGCTTCTGTTTATTATGATCTTTACACTTTTGTATTTTTAAAATTGAAAATATGTTGTGAGCTACCAGAATTGCCTTTGTGAACAATCGACATCATCTGGGAAGACGAAATATCAATTAAAATATTTCAGAACATGTCTGATTCTGTTCGGACTGTTCTTGGCGAGGCTATTAATTACTGATGGAATCACGGCACTTTTCCAGCTAGCCTTAAAGTGGCCAGGGTTATTCCTTTATCTAAGGGGGGTGATCCAGAGAATGTACTAAGAGCAGAATCATCTCGTTTTTTGAACACCACAATATTATTGATCAAAACCAGTTTGGTTTTCAAAGTAACAAATGCACTAACGATGCCATGTTTAGCTTTTTGGAGGGGGTTTATAGGGGTATTTTCGCTGCTGTATTCTGTGAATTGTCAAAAGCATTTTACTGCGTGAGTAACCGGATACTCCTGCTGAAGCTCCTCAAATACGGATTTAGGGGGAGTGTATTGGAGTGGTTTCGATCCTACCTGGAAAAGTTTTAATTGGGCCATTTGCATCTGACAGTGAAATGATAAAGTGAGGTGTTCCGCAGGGTTCGGTGCTGGGGCCAGTGTTGTTCCTTGTATATGTCGTAGGCTAATTACAAATTCAGGCGTTTTATAAATGACTAGGTATATTGTAAAATGAAGAATAAATACTGAATTTTTATAATCCGACTGAACTTTTTAGGCGTTTCATAAAACGCCGAATTGCTCTCAGGCTCATTGTAAACGGTCCTTCAATCTTGTTTGTTTTAGGATATGACTGACTATAACTAGTCGTTTTGTAAAAGACTGGAAAAGACTTAGGCATTTTATAAAACACCGATTTATATTGTTGCTTGATCGTATAATATTTCAAACAAATAAATAGTAAGTTGGACACTTTATTTTTGTCATAACATCATAAAAGAAATTAATGGGTAACTCTTACAACACATGTTCCGACATTCGCTACATAAATTTAGGTATATATTTACATAATGTAATCTAACATAATTTAAAAGTAATATTATTTTACTTATTTGAACACGGTCCGCTTGAATGACATTTACTATTGCATTTCAAGTGAGCCTTAAAACAAAAACACTTATTTGTGTGGCACTGCGTTTTACGTGCTTTGCAGGAACATTTTAAATCCCTGCCCTCCGAATTTAGAAAACTTTGTTAAAGCTTCTCTTAAAGAAATCATTTTATATAACTCTTTATCAACAAACACATCACTTTTTGAGTCTTCTAACATCTTGAAACGAAAGTTTCTAAAGTAAAAACAATGGAAAAATACTGTTAACTCGTCGATTGTTTACAAACTGTCAAACCACAGCATAAAGAAGTTAAACTAACAACTCGCCTGACTCGATAGCAGTCTTATTATAATACGCCTAAATATGTCTAGTTTTATTCCAGGCGCATTGTAAAAATAATCACCCACACCTTCATTTTACAATGAGCCTGAGAGCAATTCGGCGTTTTATGAAACGCCTAAAAAGTTCAGTCGGATTGTAAAAATTCAGTATTTATTCTTTATTTTACAATATACCTAGTCATTTATAAAACGACTAGGCGTTTTATAAAACGCCTGAATTTGTAATTAGCCTACGACATTAACGACCTAGCCCTTGTGAACATAAGGGGCAAATTTACACTGTTTGCGGACGATACTACCATTCTGTGGCATAGTGACAATACTCACTCGTTGGTGGAGGTGCTGTCGTCTGATTTACCAAAGGTGAAAGAATGGTTCGACTGTAATGAACTAACTCTGAATGTTAACAAAACCAACATTGTGGATTTTAATTGTAATGTCAGCGGAGTGATCATTCGAGAGTGCTCACTGCTGGACCTGCCTAGTGCAAGGTTTTTGGGTCTCAACATAGACCGTGACTTACAGTTTGGGACACACATAGCTGCATTAAACAGGAAGATTGCCTCGGGCTGCTATGCAGTGAGGAGGGTTGTGGCGGAGTTGGGCATCAACACGGCTAAGATCGTATATTATGCTCTTATTGAGGCCCGCCTTCGGTACGGCATTGCCTTCTGGCGAAATGGTCAGGGTCTGTTTGATACTGTACTTGTATTACCAAAACGGGCCCTTTAGTCTCTCTATCAGACAGGACATCGTGAATCATGTAAGCCATTCTTTGTTTCGGAGGGGATTCTTACTCTGGTGTCTCTTAATATATATGAGACTGTTAGTCTAATTTTCAAATAAAGGAAACGGTTTGTGGACCCATTATATTACTCGACAAAGTTCGGATATTCCTCTTCCAATGCCGACATTTACGTTATGAAAAAGATCAATTATTAATGAAAGCAAAAATTTTTTTTTACCATCTACCTGCGGGTATTAAAGGAGAAACGTCTATCGGATTGTTCCGTAGGAGGGTGAAATCGCTATTAGTTAGTAAAGCCTATTACACTCTGGCTGAATATTATAACGATACATTTTTAGTTTAGGTTGGTCTTAGCTTTTATATCTCGTAACATGGACTCCGACTTCTTGATTATGTTGTTTTACTGTTTTTGTAGTTTTATTACTTAGTTGGTTTATTAATGCTCGTTTCATATACATTATATTTGTATCTTTAATAAGGTTAAGAAGCAATTTGTCAACAAGTATTATTTTATGTTCTTGGACAATAAAGTATAGAGTATATTTCTTTGGCGACCACTGTGCTAGCTAATCGATCTTTTTTTTCATTTTCTTTGTAATGTAGGTCATATCCCCAATGGTGACGCAACTCTTCATGATCTGGAAGACGAACCAAACGGTGTCATCAATACCATCAGCAATCAGGTTGGAAACGGTACAACTTTAGGCATTGCCCAAATGAGCAACGGCATAACCCCCGCTACAGCGCAAATGGCCAACGGAGTGGCCAGTTTAGCAAACGGTGTTTCGAAAGTGGCCAATGGCCGCGTTAAGGCCCCGCATATCGGGGCTGTAGGTCGAGATGTTACGGTTTTCACAAGTTTAGAAAACGGACAACGAAATGGTGGTTACAATGAAGTTAATTATATGGACAGCCATATTTGAAGCTTAAGAGACGATAAGTGATTAAATTAGGGCTGTGATTGTGTTTTGGGATTTAATCGTGTTATGTGCTGGTTTCGCATACACACATTTTAAATATGAAATGTTTGTATTTAATATAAACAAATTCCTAATGAACATTACGTGCTTACAACAGTACAAGTAATTTTCTACACACACTACTTCATTAAGAGTAACCACCGACTATAGCTCGGAAACTAAAGGGCATAAAAATTCAGGCAAAAAATTATGGAAATAAATTTTTTAGTTCCGCATTTTACCACAAAGGTGCACAATTGAAAAATGTATATTAAAATTTTAAATTTCTCCGAAAAATCCGCATTAAAGGTATCCGGTATACATAGCATCATTAGAAAGCTTGGACAAACTTGCATGATTTTGGTCGACGACTTGTTGGTGTACAATATATATTCAACTAGGGTCAATATGGGTAAATGCACACCCTAAAACTACAAATTAACACATTAATCTCATTTCAAAGACAGAAGATAATAATTATGTTGCCTGTAAGCTATTATTTACTCCATAACCTTGCTCTTTCTACACAATAATCATTAAATTAGGTCAAATTGCTAAGAAAATGTGTGGTGTTTTTTAAAACCTTGCAGTGCACTTACCTCATCACAGTCGAGAAAGTGCACCACTGCCAAAGTTTAAACCCCATAATATTAAAAATACCTGCATTAGCAGATTGAGAAATATGGTAGTGGTCATTAGTAGTATTAGTAGTAATTCTTTAAAAATAAGACGAAAAGAGCCACTTGTCTTCTAATTAAACGCAGCAATATGAAAGGCAGAAAAATATTTATTTGTCTAAGTAAGCAACCAGAAGTTACCTTCCTTGTGAAATAAGGTAAAAACCTGAACAAAAATTACATTTGTTATAAGCTAACAAAAAAAATATTGCACTGCGGTGCCGTTGTGTAGGGATCTAATCTCAGGCTTATAAAATATAAAGTCACTAAAAAGGGGGATAAATCATGATATGTTAATAACTAAAGTCGACGTTAAAATGATGCAATCATCTTCTGTCCATACTAGTTGGTTGAGTGCACTTAACCAAGCCACTAGCTAAGACCTTATATTTATCCTCAATTGTTGGTCTTTTAAAATCCCTTCTCTTCTTAATTGAATCATAGATATCTCCTGGTGAAGATTATTCATATTGATGAGGAAAGAGAAATCCAAAATTCTTCACGAATATTTAATATTTTGCTCTACGCGTCTCGGTTTCTTAAACCATTTCCAAGAGCTGGTTAAAAAGTTCATTTATATAATAATCTCAATCCAAAATCAAAATTATTAGGTATTACTTACATAATATAATCACAAACTTTACATTAAGGACAAAAACAAGTTCACTATAGCGAACACAGGTTAACCAACCGTATAAAATTGATCAACAGGATAAACCCAAAAAAACATTTAAAAAAATAAAACAAGATATACCGAACCAGAGCGGCCTCTAGGTTGGTTGTAGGTACGAATATTTAAACAAACATTCACTATTTAAACTCAATCACAATTTTCGCTACTTCTCTGTAGTGGGCGTTGACAGGATCGTTCAAACCCTTAATCTGATAATTAATCTTTAATTTTTCTATTTCTATATTTTCTAAAAAATTCAGCTCATGGCCTTTATTCGCATTATGTAGCATTTTAAAGTCGTCTTTAGTATTAAAATTATGTAAATTTTCGCTTAAATGTTTTTCTCTTGTCCTTACAACGAAAAAATGCAATTTCCCAATTTTCACCATGGCTCGAAACTGAGGTCTTCGTCAGATACATCTAGGTCACTGTCAGAAATTTATTTTTCATATTTCTCCTCACAAGAAGATGAGGAAGATTTATTTTTTCGTTTTAATTTCGAGTTGGGCTCTCTTGTTTGTATAACCTTGTCAACTTCCTGTGCGGTTTATATATTTGTATGGGCGATAACAAAAGTAATAAAAAATGTTACACATTAGAAATTATTTTTTTTCCTGAATTTCTATGCTCGGTAGTTTCCGAGATATGGCCAGTGGCCCCCCTAAATGAAACACCCTGTATAAGAACCTATATGAAAACTATATAAGTTTTAGCAGAAAGTAGGTATTAGAAAATAAAATTGAATCAAAATTTTATAGGAAGCCTATCAAGAATGTAAATATTTCTATACAGAGTCTTGTAAACATACAACCAATTTGTATCTCTTCTAGAACTTTTCTGCCACTAACTGACTATCAATTTTAAGTAAAATATTACACACAGTTTGAGTCAGTTTTTTGTATAAATAATTTATATATCGCAATTTAGTTAATTATATACATAAAAAATATTGATATAGTTTTCTACGAAAACATGTAGTTTAATGGAACTTATTGATTATGTTTAAGAAAGGTTTTTGTTCATATCAGACGACCCATCGATTCCTTGACGGTTGGAGTTACACGTCATTCAGCCGCAAAGTAATTAACAATAATAATTAAAAGTTAAAAAGAAGAATGGAGTAGCCGATGAAAAATAATATTTCAAAGTCAATCATAATTTGAAATACTCGGTAAATTAGAAAATGTCAAAAACGTTACTATATTTTAAGTTACTTTTACTATAGTTTATGACGGCAAAACCTTAATTGGCTTCGTTACAAATTTTAAATTGTTTGAAATGTACAGTTTGATGAACAAAATATTACTTGCGAGAAATGGATATCAATTTTAATAATCAGTAATTTAATTATCACTTTTTTAAATACACTTTATCCAGGAGAAATCTACAATACGCTTCAGTTAATGGAATATTTATCATAATATACGTTTATACGAGGGGTACCAAATATTAGTGGCGCGGACTAAATGACGTCACGTGAACTTTTCGGTGCGTGTAAACACGCATGAACTAAAATTTGATATAGAAGTTTGATTCGAACCAACCAGAATAGGTCAATTGTCGTTTTGATTGATGTAAGCACCTCGGACTTTACTTGTGGATCAATTTTGACATATTATTATACTGTAAAATTGAGTTTGGTCCCATTTAAATACATTTTCTTACAGTAGCTTTATGTATGCTAAACATTGAGCCTACCGCTTGATATATATTCATGGCTCCTTAATTTCTAGAACGACAACATTTTGCATTTTTAACAGAAACTTTAAAATACCCCAGTAATCTTATAAATCGTCTAAAATAATAGTAGAACAAAACAGCAATTAAAATTCAGATGTTAAGTTTGCTATTTGTCAAATTTTGTTGATCCACAATACTTGATGTAAACACTCAAATATTGAACCAAAAAGTTCACAATTTGGTTTCAGGACTAAACCAAGGTAATGAACAACAAAATAGTATTATAATTTTGCATAAAATCCATTTTACCAATTTTCCAGCACAAAACCAAATTAAACTACAAACAACAAATATAAATAGAGCAGATAGAAATAGCAGAAATGAAATCTATTAGCCACATTTGACATTTCGCTGTAGCCACATGACTTTAAAGAGCTCAGAACGAACTTTCTGCACTCCAAACATAATAATTCTCGGAACTATCGAACTTTGTACTCATAAATTGAACTGAATATTAGTTTAAATTGAACTGTTATTTCAAACCGTTCCGAGTTTAATTCGTTGTCGGTTTTCTGCTGTCAAATCAAAGGAAATGTTGAGGGATAAACCGCTGAGGTCAAGTTTGTACACCAATTGCTACATTGGCTAATAATTGAATCAAAATATTACGCATTACTTTAGAAACATTTCACATTGTAAAATTTTCGCAACATTGCTTCGCATTGCATAACATTGCGCCACATTGCTCGAATTTTCCTTGCATTGCGTCACATTGCTTGCATTGTTTTATATGACTTCTAAACTACGTTGCGTTGCTTACGTTTTCCTGTAGTTGACGTAAACTGGTCTCTTTTTTTTAGTTGTATTTTGAGGATGAGCTATAAAATAATATGTTTCGTAATATACCAATCCTCACGCGGCCTTTTTCCTCAAACTGCCACTAAGACTTTTTGTCAAGCATTAAACGTTGAACTAGAAAATCTTTCCATGTTCCCGTTTGAATTTGAATGCAGCAAAGGAAACAGGAAGTTATAAGTTTGAATGCAGCAACGAAAACAGAAAGTAATAAATATCTTTAAAAGTAAAATTAATAATTATATTTTTGTGGCGAATGTCACCAATATTCTCATAAAATGCTTTTAAAACCAGTAAACAATGCTCCACGCCGTTTTTTCCATCTGTAGGTTCATTTTTAATCCCTTTTCGTAAAATGTTATCAAAATTTAGCATTTTGTGGAGAATGCCTCATTAAGGCAGGTTTTTGATGAATTTTCAGGGAATGACCCAAATAAAAGGCGGTCCCAGATAGTGTTTGAGAAAAAATGATAGATACGTTGTAAATAATAGTTACTACAAGTCAGGCGTTTCAAACTAATATAACCTAATCCTTAAAATTTTGTCATTGCCACTTTTATTAATTATTTCGTTAAGAGTTAAGCAAGTTTAGTGTAAGTTTTATCAGTAATTCATAAGACAAAACAACAAAATCCAGGAAAACCAAACCTAACCTGTAGTTTTCGATATTTTTATTGCAATGCTAATAATTTTTATCATCGCTTTACATCGCTGGTATTGCTTTTTACATTTTTTGCTGCTTGTACACTACATTGCTTTAGCGGTTTACTCCTTGGCAAATTACTTTCAATAGTAAATCGGTTCATTACCGATTACTTTTTAAGAAAAGTACTCAAATTTCATCATATAACATTATCATTACCGGTAAAAAAAAACGCAATTTACGTTAAAAAAACAAATAAAAAGAGACATGTCAATAACATAGGCAAGGTAACAGAAGAGAGGAACTGAATGATATTGAACAAAAACCATCACTGTCACTACATTAGTAACTTTTATATTATTCACGTACAAACATAATAATTCCACTGAGAAATGCCAACTTTCCGAAGTTATCATCACTTATAGCATTTCTCCGAGGACTGTCGACTAATGTTATAAAGAATAATTTTTTAAAAAATCTCTTTGCACAGAATGTGCCGTTTATCTTCTAAATACTTTATTTTAAATCATGACTTTTTAATTCTTGTTGTTGAAGAACGTTTTGCTATTTTTTAGAGAGAAATAACATCAAAATCAATGTAAAAAAAATTAAAGTTGAAATAAAATGAGCGCGGGCGCTCTGCATGTTGACCACTATTTTAGTACTCGAACAACCTGTATACTGCGCGTCTTATAATAATTGCATGCTAATACTTGAGGGTCGTAATCCTTATGATCTTAAGGAAACAAGATCATATTAATATTTGTCCGCAACCACTATACTTTTGTGATACAGAGTCTTACAATTTTTAAACAGAACGAAGAATATGTACGCCACTGCCTATTTGTTTTTGATGGCACAGTTCCGTGGAAAGTTCAACTAACCTGAACTAACCTGTTCGTCACACGAAAAAATGTCTATTTTTGGACAATGAAAAGGGATAATTATTAAGAAAATAATATTTATTTTTAAAAGAACAGTGGTTTAATTTTTTCGTTAAAAACACAAAAAAAAACATGTTAAACCGGGCGCCACTGGAGACGTAGACCATTTTTTTATGTTTTACTAATATTGAAAATTGTATCTACAGGGGTCTCAAACATATTAAGGAAAAACCTATTTTCTTACAAATTTTCAACATTGATATGAACTTTTTCTATCGTCCGGTGATTAAGAGCTTCTACTATTAGCATGCAATTATGAAACACCCTGTATAATCTAAATTTATTAGGCTAATAAGATAGAATAAGGTTTATTCATGTGTGTTACAAGTTAGAGAAATATTTTACCAATAAAGCTGTAGAAGAGCAAGACATTTTTATCGACGCAGTAAATTATGTCTTTATCACTAATACTGAAGTTTAAGTTTAGCGGTAAGCAGAGCTGACAAAGATACTGTAAAAGTATCTAGCTCCTTTTATTCATAAAAAGGTTTTTAGACACTCCAAAAATATAGATAGTTGCTTGTAAATGTATCCTAGGTATCCTCATTAAATGTATAATGTCGTAAAAATTGTAGTTTTTCAGAAAATTTTCCTGGAACGACGTTGCCAGTTGCGTGCTTTACAGCTTTATTAATAAGGTATATTTAACAAATAAAAACACATTTTAGAATATAACTTAAATTAGAGTTTTTAATAAAGAGGCCAAATAGATTACTTTTTTAAAATAGACGTTAATTAGCAAGAGAAAAATTGTCGACATCATAATATAGTACCTATCTCTAAATTTGTATAATCCCAGTTATTAAAGTGTGCCTTATTACATTCTAAGGGGGTGTTAAAATAAAAATATGGTTTTATGCACTTTAAAATGGCATGTGTGTATCTATGTGTATTATTAAAACCACATAAAAAAACATGGTTGTTTGGGTCCAAAATCCAATATATTCGTGTTTATCATATTAAGATCGATCTACTTTTGATTCCCTAGGTAAGATTTTAATATTTGTAATTGATAAGTTTTACATTTATATAGGTTAATAATAGTATTTGGAAACAAAAAAAACAGCGCTAGGTTAGGCATCTAAAACTGACAACGGGCTTATGTGTCAAGTTTTCCATCATTATGTATTTCATTCTAGAACAGTAAAAGTTTTGTTATCAAATACTATCATAAGGAATTGAAAATACATTTTAAAAGACAAATGCACTGTTTCTTAATATAGTTGTAAATATGTTTAAATTTGTAGTTTTTTAAGTAGATTTTAAAGCAATTGTCTAGCTATATTCACCCAATGTAAAAAGTTATGAATATAACATTTACTACGTGCATAGTTTGCCAAATTATGATTTAATTTTGGTGTTGTTAGTCGATTGTACAATTTTTTGAATAAATTAAAAAATACCTAAGTCACCGTAGAATAAAGAAATAATTTTATCGTGAAAGAACAAACTGTCTTTATTACATTATCTATTTCTATGACTTTTAAAAACTAAATAAATTCGGTGCAACACAAAGACGACATGCCACCACGCTTTGCATTTTGTCACTGTCCAGTTACAAAGGTCCAGGCTACTTTGTTTTCGCAAGAAATTTAACATTTTTATGCACCAAACAAGATATAACCATAATCAGAAAGAACCGGGTTTACGTTTTTGAACTGCAGCCTCTTCTCTATATTGTTAAGTTCTAGAAACAAAGAAATCTTTGTTTTTTATTTTTTTAACCAAATACACAAGAAATTCCTAATTTAAAATATTGGTTATTTCTATATAAAAGATTTTAAAAACATTTTAATCAAGATGATTAAGTAACCAATTTATTTGTTTATCCAACACCTGCATGTAATATGAACAATACTTATGCGATTTTAAACCAATTATAACTATTTAATGGCGAATTTACACGGGCACAGTTACTAAAGTCAGTAACTAAAGCTAGTTTCTAAATTTAGTGAATAATCATTTAGTGTCGGTCTACACAGAGTTTAATCCGAATTCTGTTCTGAAGAAATGATTGATGTAATAAAACGGGAACAAAACAAAAAATGCATATATCGGTCAGAAAATGGTTATTTCGTGCAAATATTAATGGGTTTCCTGCTCTGCTACTGAAGGGGTTTCCTGCTCTGCTACTGAAGGAACTGGCTACTGAGGATCTGGGGGCAGGGGCGTATATTAGGGGAGGGTCGATTTGGGGGTTTAAAGCCCACCCTCCCATTCCAACCGTATATGCAATACATATGACCTTTATTATTATTTTAGAAATTTAAATTAATAAAACGTAAAACGTCGAAAAACTTTTTTTACATATCGAAAACAAAAATGTAGGTAGATACCCAACTCTGTTTTTAGGTCAATTCTTAGCAATATTTGGGCGTGGCCCCAAAAAAAATTTCGTCTGCGGCGCTTTGCTTCCGGCGGGCCTACCGACAACATTTTTTCATATCTATAAGTGACTGCACACCCCCCCCCCCCCCCCCATTGGAAAGCTATGGATACGTCCCTGTCTGGGGAAATATAGAAATTGTATGAAAATGCCTAAACAAGACAAAGTGCAACATTTTTATGAGAGATGCATTTCCTGCCATAAAACGAGAAATCATTTTATCATATTTAGCAACCGGAAACAGCTTTAGAAAGACAGTCTCGTGTGTCCAGACCAACAATGTCTAATTCTATTCCTCTTTAGTCTTTAATTTTTTTAAATTCTCATGAATAGGTTGACCGCAGTGCCTTAATTTTGTTTTTGATTTCGACCACACCAAAACCCTCTATTGCCATTACTTCTTGAAATTCTTGTAAGGCTGTTTTACTGGCATCTCTGTTACAGCCTTTGTGTTCCACAAACATTCTTTTGATCTATACTCCTGAACAAATTTCAGTGTGGTATCTTTATTCCAGCCCGGCACAGATGCCATTTTTTTCGTGTTTCAAATTTAAACAACGATATATGCCACTAAACTGCTATACTAAAAGGATCTGTCTCGACGTGTTAAGTGTGAGTTTTAGTAACCAAGTCACATAGTGGGGGTACCCACTGTTTCCAGTAAATAGAATCCCGTTCTATCTACTTGACTAAACTATCTACTAAATTTGCGACTGACCCAAGTACTAAAACAGATGCTTACACAATTCCAGCAGCTAAATTTAGTAATTTGCTTTAGTTGCTGGCTTTAGCTACTGACCTCGTATAAATTAGCCATATGTTATACGCACATAATGCTCCGTTTATGTACAGGGTTATTTTTTATATTTGCGCACCCATCCGCAGGGGTTAATATAAGTGATAGAAAAAACTTGTAATACAAAAGTAACATAATTTCTCCCGTGTTATCTTTTAAACTTCATCAAAAAAAAAAAAATACGCGCATCGCAAAGTTGAAATACAATTGCAAGTTTCCATTGTTTAAACAGAACACCCTATATATTTTCCACCAGACCGAAAAATCTTTTTCCTGATTTAAAAAATATAATAACGTATCAGCAATTAGTTCAGCCGTTTTTGAAATACAATACAATTGCAAGTTTTCATTGTTTAAACAGAACACACTATATATTTTCCACCAGAAAACTGACAGAATTAAATTACAATATCGTACAGGGCAAGTTAAAATAAGAACTAACCTGAACAAAAAAAATCTTTCCACATTTTTTGATATTTCATTCGGCTCGATGGTTATAAGTAGGGGTGGGCAAAATAATCGATTAATCGATATATAATCGATTAATCGATTAATCGATTTTTCGATTTAAGAAAAATTTTAATCGATTAATCGATTGTTCGATTAATCGATTTTCCGATTAATCGATTTTCCGATTAATCGATTTTCCGATTAATCGATTTTTCGATTAATCGATTTTCCGATTAATCGATTTTTCAATTAATCGATTTTTCGATTAATCGATTTTCCAATTAATCGATTTTTCGATTAATCGATTTTCCGATTAATCGATTTTCCGATTAATCGATTTTCCGATTAATCGATTTTTCAATTAATCGATTTTTCGATTAATCGATTTTCCGATTAATCGATTTTTCAATTAATCGATTTTTCGATTAATCGATTTTCCAATTAATCGATTTTTCGATTAATCGATTAATCGAAACATCGATTAATCGAAATACCGATTAATCGAAATAATCGATTAATCGAAATAATCGATTAATCGAAATAATCGATTAATCGAAATAATCGATTAATCGAAATAATCGATTAATCGAAATAATCGATTTTCCGATTAATCGATTAAATCGAAATAATCGATTAATCGAAACATCGATTAATCGAAACATCGATTAATCGAAACATCGATTAATCGAAATAATCGATTAATCGAAATAATCGATTAATCGAAATAATCGATTAATCGAAATAATCGATTTTCCGATTAATCGATTAAATCGAAATAATCGATTAATCAAAATAATCGATTAATCGAAATAATCGATTTTCCGATTAATCGATTAAATCGAAATTATCGATTATTTTTCATAATCGATAATCGATTATAACTTTTGATAATCGCCCACCCCTAGTTATAAGCAATTTTTTCACCAAACATTTCGACTGTTAATTTGTAACAATTATTATTAATAATTGAATGTCACCCTTTTTTTAGTTGGCCATGTAAACAGTTGCTATGAATTGTAACTTGACAGTTGTCATAGTTAAAGTGGAAATACTGATTTGTTCAATAACATGCTTACAATAAACGATAAAACTTTGATAAAAGCGCTTTGGCAGGAAAAAAACTATGGTGCAAGAAAAATAGTGCATGAATTTCCTAACAGAAATTGGGCATTATCAAGTGTTTCAAGACTGCTGAAAGAAATGAGGGAAAATAACGGCAATTTTGAGAGAAAGCAAGGCAGTGGGAGGCCACGCAGTGTAAGGACCCAGAGAAACATTGAAATTGTTAGAAGAAATATTAAAAGCCCTGTAAAAGAATGATTGAAAAGGATTATCTTATAAAAAGATCTTCAGTTAGACGGATTGTTAAGGAAGACCTTCATTTTAAAACCTTTAAAAGACGATATGTGCATAAATTATCGGAAGTGTCAAAAAGGTCAAGATTAGATAGGTGTACAGTGTACAGGTTTGCAGAGAAAATTCAGAAGAAATAATAGTGTCAATAACATTTGGCTTACGGACGAGAAAATGTTTTACTTGCGACCGCCGAAAAACTCCCAGAATAATAGGTTGTATGACAATGTCGCTAAAAAAGAAAACATAAGTGCAGATAGGCTACTTATTGAACAAGGACACTTTGTTCCAGGCGTGATGGTCTCCCTTGGTGTATCAAACCTAGGCAAAACAAGTGTAATTTTTATAAACTCTGGCGTGAAAGTTAATTCTATGGTATACTGCCATGAAGTTCTTGAAATCATGCTACCGGAATTGGAAACATTTCAGGATTATTATATTTTCATGCAAGATGGTGCCCCTGCCCATCGATCACAATATACCATTAGTTTTTTAAGACAACAGTGTCCAGAAATTATCGCTCCAGATGAATGGCCGCCAAACAGTCCAGACCTTAATCCTGTGGATTACGCCATATGGGGAAATTTGGAAGCAGCCGTGCACAAAAATAGAAATTTGAATAGTATGGACGACTTAAAACGAGAAATTGTACGCTGTTGGGAAAACTTTCACCAAAACACAATTTATGGCGCAATTAATCAATGGAAAAGACGTTTACAGAAATGCATTGAACAAACCAGAGGACATATTGAACAATATTTCAAATGGTTTTTTTTTAGATCATTACATTTGATTTGATGTTAATAAACCGCAGAGAAATGTTTGATGCAAAAATTGCTTATAACTATCGAACCAAATGAAATATCAAAAAATGTGAAAAAACTTTTTTTGTTCAGAATAAAACAAACTTTAAGATGTAAGTCATACTTATTAAAAAAAATTTTGCGGCTACTTTGCAGTAACTTCTTATTTTAACTTGCCCTGTACGATATTGTAATTTAATCCTATCACTTTTAAATTCATTTTACGAGAACCTATACTTTTGTTAATATGTCCTGTATTTCAACAATAAAGTTATTCCAAAAAGTCAAATGTGGTCACTTTTTTTGGCCCACCGTGTAAAGTAACTTTTACACGTGAGTGTAACCTAGAGTAAGTTATGTTTATAACTCACCATTAATTACACAAATAAAACTTTTTAAATTTAAATAACAAAGATTTAATGTACTGATATTATAATAAAAATCGAATGTCATAAATATCTCTGTACTTCTGTGGAACAATAAAAGAGAAAACTATATGTCCGCTTCTTCTCTATTTTCAGCTGCAACTTATCCCATATTTTAAATTGAAGCCTCAAAAATTTTTACTGTCATTTTACTCCTCAATAATGTCAATTGCAATATAATATAGGGTGTTCTAATTTTGATCAAGTGTTGGATAAACTTGTGTATGAGACACAAGTGTTATATGCATATAAGTCACGTAAAAATGATATTTTTTTGCATGATTTATATGCTATATATCACACTTGTAAATAATTGTTATTCTGATGAGTTGCAATAGAATAGAATATTTTTGAAAAATTCTTTTAGTATAAGGACTCTGTTTCTTCATTGTTACAGTTACATAAAGCCACATTGCTAATAATTATAAGTTTGCTAAAATCATCGTTCGAAGTCATTATTAGTACAGGGTATCCTACAAAAAGGTATTATTGTTTATTCCCCATTATATTTTATTATTGGTTCAGTTGATACATAAAAATGCGTTCTTTTAGTGTCAGCATATTTTTACTTGGTCACTAATTTGTATGCTAATATTTTAGCTTCCTTTGTTACACATAAGTAGGTGGCTTTCTTCATTACACCACATTTCAGTTATTAAAAACACATAAAATAATGTTAAGAAATTGTAACTCTCTTTTGTAAAATATTTAGTAAAACATGATGAAATTATTAGAGCCCTAATTTGTTCTTAAAACGTTTTTGTAGCGGCTGAAATACAGTAAATAAATCAATTCCGAATCTTGTCTCCAGTCACTAAATTCAACTTATTCAGAACATACAACACATGATTCAACTACCACAAACACTACTATTAACGGAATTCACAGTGGTCGATTTGACGACATATACTTCGAGTACCTACTACCTATAGTATAGTTTGTGGTATTAGTATTTATTCCGCGTGTTGTATCTTCCGGATAAGATAGTTTTAGTCAATCGAGACAAGATTTCGGATCCACAGAGCTTAGAAAAGACCAAATAATGGCGATTTTATTCATTTTTGAATCGTTTACCCGCGACAAAGACGTTTAAATTTATTATAACCGATATCTTACGAGAATAAGCATAATAAAATATTATTTATTTCTATTGTAATAAAATTAGAAATTTAAGATTTAGCATTATTAAGTATAGGTAACTATTTTTGTATCGTCCCATTAGAAATGAATGTTTTATACACTCCTAGTCTATACACAATGGAAAAAATTGAACCAGGTGTTATTTTCATCATTATTAAGCAATCTTTAAAAAACTTACGAGATCTATTATTATATTATTATTGTAATTACGTTTTAGCAAACTTTACTAGATTCTCCATCAAATCAAACACGTTACCAAAAGAGTGCAACATGATTAGGTATTGAATTTTTAAAAAATCCTATTGAAAGTGGACGGATCTTTGAAGTCTCAAGATCAAGAATAAAACTAAATTAAAAAAATAATTAAAATATAATATGATAATTTTTCATTCAGTTGCCAGTTATTGGCCTAACTACATGGCGGTTCCAAGGATCTCAAGGTTTACAAATAATGTTATCGTTATGTTCCTATACTATCACTGAGTTAATTCTTAAGAGAAAATTTATTTTACCATCTTTATTTTACTTGATTACTGTTATATTTACTGTTGTTAATAAGTTACAAAAATAAAATATTAAAATGTACATTATCAAGTATTTTTTTAACTATTAATTACCTTTAGTACTTCAACATTAATAATCGTGAATAAAAATATCATGTTTACCTTTTAATTAGAAATCAGAAAGGTTGCGAAACATTTTAAACAGACTGGTTAAGCATTGTTTTTTGTTTGAGCGCAAAATAATAATTGGAAATGAAAACTGTGGAATGACCCAAAAATACTTGTAGTTATAATCAAATTCAAATTCAAAAATGCTTTTTTAACAATGTTACATAATATGTACAATAAATTCAAAATTTTATTAAAAATAAAAGGTTTCAACTTGTACCAAAATTTGTTTCACATATTATTCAGTGTACTGATAAAGTAAGCTACAAAGCTTTTGAAGCTTGTGTGTAACTAGCTTACAAAATAATAAACATACTAAAAAATGTGAAAATATTTACTTAACCTAGACAATCTTGAAGAACCCTCATTAACAGAAAAGAAGAAAAAAAAATAGCTTTCAATTATGTAATAAGAAAACAAGCAATTTGTTTTAAGTTCTCAATTACTTACACACAAAACACAGTCAGAAATAAATTATCAATCATTTCAGCTTAATTACATACAGAAATATTGTCATAAATCAGTATACTCCAGCACAGGAATTATTTACACATACATTCTTTGTTTCTGTATTCAATTCCCATGGATTGTTTTTAGAATTAAATCATTATTGTCAATTATCCATGGTATAATTTGTAACTTGTAAGACTATATATGGATTAACCCCAATATCTATGTTTAAGAAGTTATACCGGGTGTTGCATCGTCGAGCGGGACATAGGAAATTCCATGTAATTTTAAATGGGGTCAATTATTGGCTTCCCTAATTATTTTAGAGAAAAATTCTATTTAGGTTTATTAAAGAGCACTAAAACCCACATTCAAAAGAATAACTTTAGATATTTTTGATGAACCCGTTTACGGGTTATCGCCGATTTCTTTTTAACTATTTCTCCTTTTTATGGCCCCGTATTTGCGGGCACCAGTCAAGGTAAAAGATGACTGTCAAATAAAGTTGTCATTTTGAAATGTGTGCTTTATTGTTATAAAAACTCGTACATCGAAAATATTAAAGGTGTATTTATGAGTACAAATTAATCTAAATAAATCTAAAATAAAGTATCCAAATACAAGGTTAATTATGACATTTTACATGTTTCAATATTTTACTAATTAATAGGTAAGTACTATTAAATTGTTAGAACTTTAGGATTTAAGAAGATGTTCAAATATTCCTCCATTGACTGCTAGACAATAACCGAGGCGATCATAAAATTCTCTTCTTACATTCGCTAGTTGGTAAACTGAAATTCTATTGCATTCGGCAGAAATAGCATTTTTTAACTCGTCTAGATTTGGGTATTTTTTATCTTTGTATATCCTGTTTTTTAAATGGCCCCAGAGAAAGAAATCATTTGGCGATAAATCAGGAGACCTGGCTGGCCAATTTACTGTATGATTTAAGCCAATAACATTTCCATTAAAAGCACGGTTTAAATATTCCCGGACAGCCAGGGTACTATGTGCCGGGCAGCCATCCATTTGGTACCAAACTTCCTGATTTTCTCTGGCGGCATCATGTAAAGTAGGTAAAATATGATCTTCAAGTAGTTCCAAAAAATATTCTGCATTTAAATTTCGTGTAAGAAATAATGGCCCGATAATATTTTCTCCGAAAATCCCAGCCCATACATTAACTTTTTGTGGATATTGCGTCCTTGTTTCCACAAACCTGTGTTGGTTTTCTTTGCTCCAATATCGATAATTTTGAACATTGGGTTCATTGTTTAAGGTAAATGTGCATTCCTCAGTAAAACAAATGTTTTTTAAAAATTCCCTATCCATGTTTGCTCTTTCCATCATACCAAACAAAACTCCTGTCGTCGTATTTCGTCCCTATCTCTTAGCTCTTGGTGCTTTTCATATTTGTATGAATAATATTTATGTCGTTTCAAAGCTCGTAACGCTGTGGTGTGATCTAATCCTATGTCATCCTCAAGTTTCCTTGTGCTGATCTTCCCATCATTTTCTTCCACGCACAATAAAACTTGCAAGTCCCTATCATTTCTTGCATCTCTTCTTTGTTCCTGCCTTTCTTCACATCTGCAGTTATTTATTACAGTGCCTTTTGTCTCAAATTTCTTGATAGTCCTTTCGACTGTAGATTTTGCAGGTATCGGTCTATTCGGATACAGAGCAGCAAACATGTCTGACACATTTTGATAACTATTTCCTTGATAATACCATTTAATCATCAATATTTTTTCTTCAGAAGTGTAATTCATGGCTAATATTTTCGATGTACGAGTTTTTATAACAATAAAGCACACATTTCAAAATGACAACTTTATTTGACAGTCATCTTTTACCTTGACTGGTGCCCGCAAATACGGGGCCATAAAAAGGAGAAATTGTTAAAAAGAAATCGGCGATAACCCGTAAACGGGCTCATCAAAAATATCTAAAGTTATTATTTTGAATGTGGGTTTTAGTGCTCTTTAATAAACCTAAATAGAATTTTCCTCTAAAATAATTAGGGAAGCCAATAATTGACCCCATTTAAAATTACATGGAATTTCCTATGTCCCGCTCGACGATGCAACACCCGGTATATGGATTAACCCCAATATCTATGTTTAAGAAGTTATATAATATGGTACCTAGGTATGCAAACGTTTATCTTGTTGTTTTATATCTAAAACTTGAAAATCTTACTCATGCTACTTACTGCTCTAGTAGCCATATTGGGGTATGTGATTACTGCAAAGTTATTTTTATTTTTAGGCATATAAACCAATAGATCTTTTGCGTATAACCGTACGATAGACAAGACTTTAAATTCCTTAAAAATTTCAGCGGAAAGACAAAATGCATATCGGCCATTTCTTAGTTTGTGAACTGAACCATTTTGTATTATCAGTAACGAATTTTATAGCTTAAAACTCTTAAAAGAACTAGAATTAATTACAATCAAATAATTACGTATGCAATGTTTAAAGTTATGTGAGTATGGAGGGCTTTAGGAAGAAGGCCGATCGCAATACATCGATTCCGGTCCCACTTTTGCATCGGTAATTCAGCTTCAAAAACTGCCACCAGGATCGCATTGTTCCATTAACGGTGCAAATTTCATGAATTCTTATGGGAGAATTAACTGTTTTATCGAAATTAGTTAATTTAAACAGTCTACAAACTCAAACTCAAACTCAAACTCAAATATGCTTTATTGTCTCAAAATTTGAAATTTCATTGACAAAGCGTTGACAAAAAAATGTACATAGTAATAAAAAATATTGATCATATATTAGTTTAAAGCCCTAAATGTACTATAATAAGATTTGGCACCCAAAATCAGGACATCATAAACAGACTTACTGTCAAAAAAGTCAGTCAAAATATTATATAAAAAGAAAAAAAAACAGAAAAATAACACTCAACAATTATGGAATATGAAACAGACAATAAATTAAGTTTGGGAACAAACGACATAAAAATAACACTTTTCTCATCTTCCTCCTTGCATTCTTCTCTCTCTCTACCCTTTAAAGCGTGTCATCATAGTACTCTTGGAGGTTGTAATATGCTTTACTTGCTAGTATTTTTGTAACTAATTTTTTAAATAAACTTAATTTGGCCACATTTCTGTAAGTCTGTGGTAAATGGTTATAAATTTTGATGCTCTCGTAAATTATCGAATTTTTTACAAGGGTTGTCCTAGGGATGGGTAGCGAAAGCCTTCCGGACTGTCGCGTCTGATATGACTCAGGTGTATCAGAAACATCTCGAGACCGTCTTTTATGGACAATACATGCGGTTTCCAGTATCAATAAACACGGTAAGGTTAAAATGTCCAATGATAAGAACAAAGGTCTACAGTGATCCCTAGGTTTCGCCCCGCGCAGATATCTAATAGCTCGCTTCTGAAGCACGAAAACAGAGTTAAAAAGCTGTTTACTGCAGAGGCCCCAAAAAACGATTCCGTATCTCAGCCTAGAATCTATCAATGAGCAATACACCATTCTTGCGGATGACACACCCAACTCACCAGAGACCACCCGCACAGCATAACACGCAGAAGCTAATTTTGAATTTAGGGTTACTATGTGTTCCTGAAACTTCAGCCTGTCATCCAATGTGATACCCAAGAACTTAATATAAGGTGCACTGTGCACTATTTGGTCGTTAATAGTAAGCGAAGCCAATGGTGACTTGATTGACATTATGTTAGTCTTTTTTACATTAAAGCATAGGGAGTTAGAATCACACCACTCCTTTATACGCTGAATATCGCGAGAGATGATGTTTCTCAAATCCTCAGTCTCCCTCCCCCGCCAGAAAATCGTTGTATCATCGGCAAACAATGTAAATTTCCCCGAAATGCTAAGAGAAGCCAGATCATTTATGTAAATAAGAAACAATAAAGGACCCAACACGGATCCTTGAGGGACTCCTCGGGCAATATCCCGAATGGCCGATCGCACCTGATTGCACTGCACCAGCTGCTTCCTTCCGGAAAGGTAGGACGCGAACCACGCCAGCGTTCTACCACGGAACCCATAACGCTCTAGTTTTTGCAGCAGCGTCTGGTGATTGACACAATCGAAGGCTTTCGAAAAATCACAAAACACTGCCGCCGCAACATCATCATCATTCAAACACAGATAAACACTCTCCAATAAAGAAAATATCGCGTCGGTCGTAGACCTAGAGTGTTGAAAACCAAACTGTGCATCCGTTAAAATTTTAAATTGTGAGAGGTGTTCCAAGATCCTACTTTTTACAAGTTTTTCCACAACTTTGGAAAGTGATGATAATAATGATATTGGACGAAAATTTGACGGATCATCAAGGTACAGACTGAGATATGTGTGAGAGGCGGGTGCGGGTTACTCCCTAGATACATAATTCTAGCATGTAAAAGGGTGTATTGCATTCTAAGACACTGTATTATTATTACCAGGAGGATTAATTTTTTTATATACTGGCGGTCTTTCTAGACACTCAAACAACTATTTATTTGGAAAGGAAATAATTACACAATCTGCACGTTACTATATACATTTTTATTTAAATTCAAACTAAAAATAAATTAACATAATATGTTCATTATAGGTAGTACGTACATCTTTTAACAGACCTGAAAAGAAGAAGATTCTTAACTTATTTATTTCTCAACTAACTTTACAAAAGATTATAAATGGGGATTTTAAAATTAAATTTAAAAGACTCTGAATTCTATTAATGGTATATACCATCAGGTAGTTTAGTTTCGTAAAAACGCAAAATGCCCTCTTCTGGAAAGTGCAACGAACAAACAGCATCCTTTACACCGAATATTTTGTCTGCTCTAGGAATAATAAAATTATTCGCCACTTTTCAAATGTTTCAGGATCCTAATAAGAAGACATTATTAATAAACAATATTGTGAACCTTTTGTGGTTTTTGCCTACCTTAGGTGCTTGAAAGAGACTCGGATTTTTCTTACCACGATTTTTCCTGAGCTTTCTATCAGACGAATATCCAGTTTTACACCCCGGCACGAAGCAAACGCTACTTGTTAAACATTGTACGCCACTCATTGTTTATATTAATAACGCAAAAAAATGATTCCAAAGGTTATTTTTCAAGATATTCGAAAAAAATACCGCACTCGCCTATCAAAACCTGCAAAAAATAGCCGATAAGCGTGCAGTGGCGCCCTCGACGGCCAACCAGCGAAGTAACGAAAAACAGGGACGTAAATTTAAAATTCGGCCATTTCCGATCGGCCTCCTTCCTTAAAGCCCTCCATATATGTGAGTTATGCCAAAGTCAAATTTGTTTGAACAATTGTTTTTCCTTTCATGGCACTGTTACTTTCTTGTTACTTTCAAAACATTGCAGTAATAAATACCGTTATTTGTTTTATCGAAAACAGTTAATCTGAGCGAAAAAATTGAAGAGATGAATTTCGTTTAATTTTAACTGCTTAATCATAAATAAAAATCACTTTATTCCATGTCCATGGAGAACAATAGAAAAAGTTCTTAATTATTTATAAAACACAAACATTTTTTTATTGATTGCAATAAAGTGATCTCTATGTTTTTTCCCCCAAAACGAAATATAAAAGTTGTGGTTTTAGTTGCCTAATGCGAAAAAAATACAAAAATTACAAAAAAAATCAGGAGCGCACATTTTCTCTTTCAAAAATCTTAGTTAAGGTGCCTTCCGGAACGCCACTGAACTTACAAATTTTTATCTAGCTAAAATAGCCCCTTACTACCCTAAATAATGCTACCAAATTTCAACAAAATCGGCTAAAGGATTATTAGTATATTTACAAAAAAACTATTTTCTTTTTAAAGTTTGACCCTGTATATCTTGAAAACGAAACATTAACGCACCTACCTATGTTCATATAAAACTTTCGTCTTAGAATTACTTAAAGAATCACCCCTTGAAGTTTGGCCACGAACTTAAATAACACCCTGGATATTAAAATCAACACGTAGCTAAACTTTTTTTTTTAATCTTCAAAAAGAAAGAGAATTCGTAGTTTTAAATAGAAATAGAAAATTAAATTCTCTAAGGACGTCATTACATTCTGCTGCTATTACCTTAATCTTAACATTAATCATTATCGAATTTAAATCACCATAATATATCAATTTTCAATAACGTCAAAAATTCAATAAGTATATTATAAAACCAATTATGTATATTTGTCATTCATATATAGTCACATTTGTCATTAATTTATTAAATAAAACGTATCGATCTTTAGGGTTTTCCTCCCCTATAATTTTCCTGAATTTCTTATTGCAGTATCGATCGCGTGGTCTATGGAAGGGGAAAGCTACTGATATACAAAATAAGTTCCAAGTTCAGGCAGCGAACTGGGTTATACATTGCATTGTAGACTAATTCAATGACTCCCGGAATTTAGGTGTATAGGGTTATGGATTTTGACAACGATGAGGTAAGTTTTCATTAGGAAATATTATATCAATGGGCTGTGTCTTGCCAGGCGCTTAGTAGGTAGTAAAATAGGCAAGGTTAGGAAAGTGCTATGAATTTAAGGTAGAGGCTTTAAAACTGTGTAAAATTTAAAGTCCTGCAGGAGTTTCCAATGTTTCATGTTTTTTTATTGAATTTAATAGCTTAAACAAAAATTGAACAAACAAACGCTGGCAAAAGACAACAAAAATGTATGTATCTAAACGGGTTCTTGGATATTTTTCGTTTTAATGATATCCTGAAGCTAGGGGTTACACATCCAGCAATCTCAAAAATTAGGGCATTAAAAAGGTATCGGTTAAGGGTATATTGAAAAGAAATCAACAAAATATGTATTACACATGAATATTAAGTGCAAAAAAAATTCTTATTTGCTTTAAATTCTTTTAACTAGGCTAAGCGATACAGTTATTGTCCCCTTAAGCACTTTGGATACGCATTATATTTTTTTTAAAAACTTTAATTTCAATATTTTTAGCAAATCATATACACAGTGTGTAAAAAGTCCCGGACCGGTCAATTATTTAGAAAATGGCGCACAATATAAAAAAACTTCCGATATAAAAGTTGTAGACCTTAAAAAAATCTATAAAACTAAGGCACCTGTAATTATACAGGGTGCCTCAAACAGTCATGGTAACCAAAACTTTGGTTTATTTAAATGGAATGACCTCTTTTTAATCACGCTTTCTGATTCCTCTAAACATTCTAAACAACAATTATGAAACATGTCATATGGCTAAACCCCTTAGTTCAAGAAATAATTTGAGTTAAAGGACAAAAATACAACAGGTAAGATATTACCTACATTTTGCATTTTTACAAGTTGGTACCAAAATGTTTTGCGTCACTGCCATATTAATTTCTGAATAACTCTACTAATGATCAGAGGTTTTGGCGACAGACAAAGATCACTTACCGAAACAAAGCAATTTTTCAATATAACTTTTTCAAACCGACAGCCTATCACAAAATCTACAGTTGTGAGAACAGTTCAAAGATTCGAGGAAACCGGGTGTTGCAGAGATAAAATTCGTTCCGGAAGACCAAAATCGGCAACTAGTGATGAAAAAAAATTAGAGACATTACTTCATTTTGTTCAGGATCCACATTTGTCGTTGAGAAAAGCTGCTACCCAAGTTAATGTATGTTTTAAATCAGTTGAAATTATTTTAAAAGACAGTAATTTTTACCCCTATAAAATAACTTTAGTCCAGGAATTATCAGAAGACGATTTCGAACGTAGAATGGAATTTTGCGAAGTAATGGTGCAAAAACAGGAAGAAAATAACAATTTTTTTTAATGAAATTGTTTTTTCGGAAGAGGCAACATTCATGTTAAACGGGAATGTCAATCGACATAATTGTCGTTACTGGGCTGATCAGAACCCAGATTGAATGAGAGAAACACACTCAACACCCCCAGAAAGTAAATGTGTGGGCCGGTATTATTGGAATAGATTAGTGGAACCTTTCTTTATAGAGCGGAATTTGAATGCAGAATATTATCTCCACATGCTGAAAAATCAAATTGTGCCAGCAATAACCAACCCAGTAGGACCACTATACGTAGTTTCAGCAGGACGGAGCTCCTCCTCATTTTGAGCGAGCTGTAAGAGTTTACTTAAATAATACTTTTCCTAACCGCTGGATAGGGCGAAGGGGCCCCACAGAATGGCCCGTTAGGTCGCCAGACTTAACGCCCCTTGATTATTATCTCTGGGGACAACTAGAAAATTAAGTGTATGTGACAAAACCTGCAGATCTGAACGAATTGAGAAGAAGAACTATTGAAGAATGTGAATCTATTAACCAAGAAATGTTACAAGACGTCATCGACAAATTTTATTATAACCTAGCCCATTATCAAACTGTGGAGGGGGACATTTTCAACATTTAATTAAATAACGACTTACTTAAATTTATTTTTGTTCTTGTAAATTTCTTATAAATTTTACTGCTTGTATTTAATTTAATTGTTATTAAATTTTTGACAAAACTTGCGTGGGCACATTTAGTACAATTTTTATGTTTTTTTACAGTTTTCACGCAAAACATTCTGGTACCAGCTTGTAAAAATTCAAGATGTACGTAATATCTTACCTGTTGTATGTTCTTTAACTCAAACTATTTTTTAAACTAATGGGTTTAGCCATATGACATGTTTCATAATTAATTGTTGTTTAGAATGTTTAGAGGAAACAGAAAACTTGATTTCGTTTTTTGTTTCGTTAACCATGACTGTTTGAGGCACCCTGTATTATTACAGGTGTCCTAGTTTTATAGATTTTTTTAAGGTCTACAACTTTTATACCGGAAGCTTTTTTATATTGTGCGCCATTTTCTGAATTGTTGAGCGGTCCAGGACTTTTTACACACTGTGTATATATCAATACTTAAGAAAGTATTAAACTTATAAATTATATTATATTATACATATTAAAAAACATCTTTTCCATAAATTGCATAAAAATATAGTCATTGGCCCTCTCCACACAATGATTGTCATATTAAAGCTTAATTATTTGCACTTTAAACTTATGCTATTTTGTTGAAAAAAAGTGATTTTGAAATAATATAACAGTTATTAACAAAAATTAAAACAAAAGTAAGAACACATCTATAACGCAATACGAAAAATACGACATTAGTTAGACAATTATTGTGGTCTTAATATGAAAAGGAAACCTTTGTTGGTACATATGTAGAATAACAAAACTAACCATTCAATAACGTAGAACAATAATAATAGTAATGAATAATATTAAGAATCCTTTCCGAAAAAAAAATAGATACTTCAAGCATTAATTAAAAGCAAGATGCTTTAACGATTTTTTTTTTTCAGTCAAGTGAAACGGATGAACGTACTTGAAACTAATATATGCAATGCATTTTTTCAATTATTCTAATTCATCTTATACCACAATTTGATTTCGTTCGATTGTTTGTACATGAATAACAAATTCCGTCAAAAGAAGGTGTATTTGTGACATTTTGTCTTGCTGTTAGTAAATGAATTGATTTGCAATGTCATACATTTCCATTGCTAAATTTACTTTTACATGTACATTTTGGTTTAATGATGATTAGCTTTGTTAGAAACTCTCTTTATGATTTTGAAAGCAAAATATTTCCTTACCGTTTGCGCAACTGAGCTCTTTTTTTTCATTTGGAGTGCTATTTAAGCCAACATGTATTCATTCTTAAACATTCCATTTCTTCATTCTTTTTTTCCATTTTCTTCCTGGCCTTTTATTTTTTTTTCCTTCTACTGCCTTTATTTCCGTCTTGTTTTCCTTTTTTGCATTGGCACATATTAATTTTTGATCATTTATCTTTCCTGGATTTATTTTTATGTCGGCAGACTGATGCTAACCTTTAAATTTCCTATTCCCCTTTTCTACCAGATGTTTTACGGAAATATAAATGTTCTGCAAGGCTAAAATCAACCTGGAAGTCAACTGGTCTGCATTATATTTACCAACCCTAAAATGGGATTGCACTTTTACAAAATAACTATTGATTCAACCAAATGCTTTGTTTTCCATACACAAAAAAAAAATAATAACCGGAAGAATCTATAATTGACACCCAGAATCTCCACTTCCCGGCCCCGTGCCAGTAACTGTTTTACGATATTATTTTTGAAAGAAACATGCATTTTTCTATATTTTACCAATAAAACTAACAAAGAAGTAAGTAAAAACTATTGGTAAAATATTTTCGTAGGCTTACAATTATTGGCATGGGTGCAAATATCAATTTTTTAAGTAAATTCATGAAGCTGGGTATTGGACCCTAAATAATTTGCCGATTTTAAACATTATTGAGGTTATGCTTGTTAAATATTGTACTTTAATCATAACAAACAGTAACTAAAGAAATATTGACAAAAATAATAATTTTTTACATAAATATCCAATACAAACTTAAAAGTGGTGTCTACCAATTTGTGAAGATTTGAGGCAAAAGAGGGCGCGAAGCAAGCACCTATATGAAACACTAGCCTTAGAACGATGAGCAATTAACTGACAGGTTTAAAATTAGTCGCGTGCTTGTTGATATATAATATGTCAGTTACCACGTTGTCATTTGTAACATCTCAGTAATAATGACTTTCTTATTTATATGCGTTTTTATGAATGGGTCAATTGTTGGGGGAGTGCCAATATTAGTCCTACTTAGCTTAGGTAATTAAAATTTTAACGAGGCTACAGCATGAAAGCTGAAAGCTTTTATATTCTAATAAGTTTAAGTACAATAATTGATAATAATTTACTGTAAAAAAATATTTAGTACATATTTATTTTACAACTGGTATTGACTTCATACTTATTCTTTTGTGTAAAGTGAATCTTAAAATATTCATATTATTTTTTAAAGAAATTGGGACACCCTGTAAACTAAATCATTAAAATCCTTACCTTGCACCTTAACCTTTGTTTTCGAAAAACTTGGCCAATTTCTTGGTTTTATTTACAAACATCAGCTGTTTTTTCGAAATGAAGTGGTCTGACGTACGAATACTCTTTATTTATTTTTATTACACACATGCAACTCCCACGCTAGCTTTGGCCAAATTTTCGGCTGTGATTTTAAAATAGTTCGCGAGATGACTACCTTTTCATGACTTTTGCATTATGCCGTTTGTTTCTTGTTTCGTTGACATGTTTATTTATTGAGGTAAGAGTAAGAGATACACTACGTACATTTATCTGTCTATACATATAAGAACTGTTTGTCTGCATAAGCTGTCTGCATGAGAAAGTTTTTTATTATTATTATTAATATTGCAAAAAGAAGCTACTTTTTATAAAAATTGTGCTGTTTGAGAAAATAATATTAAACTCTTTACATGTAGTTTTCCCAATAGTGAAAAAATACCCCAAAATTGTATCTAATTGTAAAAAAAAACCGTTATGAACACTTCATGCCATATTTATGAATTTTTATAACCAATTGCTAGATATGCTAGACCTCGCCACCAAGATATATTATTTTGTTTTGTATCTAGTTTTTTTTTAATTAAATAAAGACCTGTTTATTTATTTATTTTAATTTGAATTCAAGATATGATACCAACAACTACTGTTGCATGATTTTAAAAAAAGTTTATTAATAGCATAATCGAACATTTTATGTAGGTATCTACTGGGTGGCCCATTTTTGTGTGACAAAGTAATAGACAGGGTGTTTGTTAAGTACTTTTATAAACTTTTAAGGGTAAATCCTTGACTAATTCTAAAATAAAAAGTTCATATGAACATTGATCTGCAACAGCTTGGTTCTTGAAAATTCTTTTTTTAATTTCTTGATTATATTCTTGTTCAGTAACATGGCAATTTAATGAAATTCGAGATACTAGGAGTATTAATGATGAGAAACCCAATTATTTACTTAGATTTTTGTTTAATGTTAGGTGACGCCACATACAGTGTTGTACCTCGCTTTAAATAACCATAACTTTTTTGTGTCACACTGTACGTAATCTTTGACCAGACAGACCTATTTTCCATTCAGTTCTACATACAAAAGGTATTCTTATTATTTGTCGCTGAAAGCAGCCGTTTTGGAAGAAAACGGGTTTAAAGTTAATACTGCGTTGGAATCTTGTAAGTCGAATCATTAAGAATTTTTTGAAAAATAAGCAGAAAAAGTACTTATTTAGCGTCATGTGCTATGTTACACTATCACTTTACAAAGAATAAATAAGACGTACCGTTAGAAAGCTAGAAGCTGTCAAAGTTCAAAAGTGTCATTTTTAATAAGTCGGTATCTCAGAAGCTATAATAATACACATCAGGTACAGGTTAGAAACGAAGATAGGTGTGCCCAGAGGTTTTTATGGAGAAATTTGGAAGAAAGTAGAGAACTTGATGTATATGAAATGAAAGTAATGACTTTCGGTTCTACATGTTCACCAGTATGCGCACAATACATAAAAAATTTAACAGCAGAACAAAATACTAAAAAATTTGATATTTTGACAGCAATTACCAAGAAATTTTATGTTGATGATTACTTAGATTGCAAGGATACTGTTACTGAAGCAAAAGAGACTATTATCGAAGTTATAAAAGTGATAAAAATGGGTGGATTCGATCTTGTTAATTGGGTAACGAACGATACTGCAGTAAGTAAAGTCTTATCGCCAGACATGCTAGCGACTACGAAAAATATAGATGATGCAAATCTACACAGAATTCTTGGATTGTGGTGGGACCCAGAAGATGACAGTTTCCTTTTTAAGCTTAGTAAAAATCACAGAAGTTTAGTCGAAGATGTTCCTACAAAAAGAAACGTTCTAAAGACACTAATGTCACTTTTTGATCCTCTGGGTCTACTCTCCACATATACAGTAAGAGGAAAAATCCTAATGCAAGATATTCACCTGAGTGGATGCGACTGGGACAAGGAGATATGCGAGAAACTAAAATTGTCTTGGTATGAATGGATAGAAGATCTACAAGAGGTATCAAAAATCAGACTTCCAAGGTGTTACTCTCAAATGATACCAACTGCGCACAGAATCGAGCTTCATGTCTTCTGCGACAGCAGTGAAAAGGCCTTCGCTGCCGTGTCTTATCTCAGAACTGTCAATGATAAAATTGAAACTTCTCTTATTGCAGCTAAAACAAGAGTTTGTCCACTCAAGCCTTTGTCTATCCCTCGTTGTGAACTACAAGCTGCTGTGATGGGCTGCCGATTAGCAAATTCCATAAAAGGAGAACTGGAAATTGCCATAACTCAGACTTACTTCTGGACAGATTCAAAATGTGTAGACATAGACATTATTTCAAAAATTATTAACGAAAAACAAAAATAAAAATAAATTGCGGACCCATGCTTATATGAACTTTTCACCTTTAAAACGCTGAGGAATCGTCTTGTAAAATATCGGACACATATTAAATAACACCCTGTTTACAGGGTGCCGGGGAAAATGTGATAAATCTCGCGGATTCATATAGAACATAAAGAAATAAGATGATAAGTTCCTATACATTTTTTTCCTACAGGCCCTCCCTACGGAGATATGTGCCCCTCAAGGACGCCGCTGGAAATCGGTTTTTCTTGAATAACTTCCAAAGTACTTAATCTAATTTAATAAAAATTTAATGTAATTGTTGCAAACGTTACTACGGTACGAAATAAATAAAATATCGTGCATTTTAAACTTCTCATCATTCACATCGCTGACATATTGATCCTTTACTTCTATATTAGTTTACTGATTTTTGAATTTCGTGGTGAATTTAACTGTGAATTAATTTGAACTTTGGAATACACGTTTATTGAGTAAATTATCCGCATAATTTAACACATCGAAAACAATAGCACATAAAGTTATAATAAGCTGTTATATTCATCGCAGTTTTTAAGCACATTTAAGAAATAAGAGTGGATCTTTAAGCAAATATTTCTTGGCATTGACTTTTATTTATATCTATAGAATCAAAACAAATTATTTTAACCTGAATGAAAATGAAACAATTTTTTTCTTCGTATTGACTGAATTACAATAAAATTCTTGTATGACATGCAATGCAAAATAGTTAAATTTTTGCACACAATGTGTTATCTTCATATCTATTTTAAAAAACAAGCTTATTTTGTCGCGGTTTCGTCAGAAAATGCGATATCGACAGTGAGACACGTTAGAACGGGAGTACCGCAAGGCTCCCCCTGGCGCCGGCCCTGTACAATATCTATACCTGCGATATTCCAAAATTTGGTCAAACACAGTTATACCTGTTTGCTGACGATACCGCGATCACTGACACCGTCAAGCAGCCCAGGCTAATAGTCTCGAAGTTGGAACGACATATAAAACTTTCAGAGTCATGGTTGGATAGGTGGAAAATTCGGTTAAACGACGCGAAAACCCAAGCCATCTATTTCTCAAAGTCCAGAGTTAAATATACTGAAACCAGTTTGTTGGTCAAAAACTCTAGGATAAATTGAAGTGATAATATTAAATATCTGGGTCTCTGCTTCGACAAGCGGATGGCTTGGAATAAAAATGCTGATCAGCGCTTGAAAAAAGCAAACGGTCAACTAGGTGCCATTTTCTCACTCCTCAACAAACGAAGCAGAATCGACTTACGTACAAAGACTAACATATATAAGACTATTGTTCGACCAGTACTGGCCTACGGAATTCCTACCTGGTGTACTCTTAACAAGACACACTTTAAGAAACTACAGACATTTCAAAACAAAGTACTTAAAATTATCGCGGTTGCACCACGGTATACGATGACTCATGTCTTACACAACGATCTACAAATGCCGACTCTGACAGAACATTTTGACAAAGTGATTAAAGATTACTACAGACGGACGGACGTCTCGCAGAATGAACTCATTACACAATCACAGATACATTCAATTCCAAATAGACCATATAAACTACCTATAGGGACTGGCTGCTACCTCGACCTTAATGATTAGATATAATCAAACAATTCAATAATTAAAAGTTGCTACTTTTCACGAACTTCTTCACTTAAATAAGATCTATTTCGAAATCAAACCCTTCTAAAGAAGATCTGCTTAAGATGTAGTACCAAGAAAAATAGAAGTAATAGACGTATGTCTCACTTAAAGAACAGACAACATGATCCAAGAAGAAGCTGTTATATTCATATCATTTGCAAAAAGTACATGAACATTCCTGAAGATTTTCCTCGTAGAATGCAGTTTGCAAGCTGACTATTGAATCAGCAACGAAATATTGTAAACTTCATTGGCAGTATTCTTATCACGGATGAAGCAAGGTTTGCCAAAAACGATATCACTATGTCACTATTATTTCGCATGATCAACATCAGTGTCAATCAATTAATATCTGGGCAGGAATTACTAACAATTTTTTGATTGGACCATTCGTACTGCCGCACACAGGCGAATTTTCCGAAAACCATGGCCAAAATTAAGTGTTTGTTTATTTGATACGAAAAATGGTTAAAATTGATAATAGATGCATATAATAGAATAAACATTTTTTTTTTGAATCGTTGTCAATCTACAGCCCCTACAAACTCAGAAAATCATAAACTGAAGAAACGGTAACTATTAAGAAAATATATTTATTTTATGATATTCATGCAAATACAAAACCTATATTTTAAACTAAAAAAATTGTTTACTATTAACTAGATATTTAAATCACTATATTAAAACTTAAAATTACTATAATATTATAATTACTCGGTATCGCTGTCACTTTCTTCTTCTTTCTCGGTAACAAATGGCTCTTCAAAAAATTTTAAAACTCCTAAAGGGTATTTTTGAGTCTGACTTTTTCATGCTCGAAATAAACGGATCTGATGATACAAGAAGATTGCAAAACATATCTTCCATATTCTCCATTCTAGAAAATTTTCTAGAATGAAATTCTCTGTACCGCTTAATATCTTTATTTCTAGACTCTTGAGCTTCTTCGACAAGTTGTCCAATTGGCAACATAAAATACGAAATAATTTCTGAACTATGAAATACAATTTTATGTACAGAAGTTGGCATGTTGTACAGGGTTATCCAACCAAGACTAGACAAGGCGATTTTTTGACTTTTCCTGTACTTTTATAAAAAAACTGAAATAGCCATCTTAGGTCATTTTCTCCCGCGAATTCGAATATCTTCAGCAAAAAACAATTGAACATCAAACAAAAGTACTAGGGGTCACTTTGATATTTTTTTAAATGGGATGCCGTATTTTTAATGAGCTTATCCGATTTCTCATATAAATTTTGATCTAAAATGTTGGATTTTTAATTTTTTTTTTTTTTTAACATTTTCCGAATTTAAAACTGAAGAAAAAAGGCGTTTTTGAATTAAAAATCCAACATTTTAGATCAAAATTTATATGAGAAATCGGATAAGCTCATTAAAAATACGGCATCCCATTTAAAAAAATATCAAAGTGACCGCTAGTACTTTTGTTTGATGTTCAATTGTTTTTTGCTGAAGATATTCGAATTCGCGGGAGAAAATGACTTAAGATGGCTATTTCAGTTTTTTTATAAAAGTACAGGAAAAGTCTAAAAATCGCCTTGTCCAGTCTTGGTTGGATAACCCTGTACCAAGGATACAAATCTATAAATCTTCTAGCTGTATTCAGACAATAATTTTTAAACAGTTCGACTTTAATGGAATACCCACTAGATATGGCC
Organism: Polydrusus tereticollis; assembly: GCA_963920685.1. Classification (NCBI taxonomy): domain Eukaryota; kingdom Metazoa; phylum Arthropoda; class Insecta; order Coleoptera; family Curculionidae; genus Polydrusus; species Polydrusus tereticollis. The sequence goes on from OY987327.1 coordinate 23,047,866, forward strand.
AACAGAATTGTTCTAAATCGAGTTATCAGTTCTTTGTCAACCCCTGTAATTTTTGAGGATGTGGCTGCATCTTCAAAAATCCGGAGAAATTACTCGTTATACTCAGACGTACGGAACGTAACTTAAGGGAGTGATCCCTTATGATATTCTAAGGGAAAAAGTTTATATGAACATGTGTCCGGAGCTGCCCCGTTTTTGATATGCAGAGCGTTAAAGCTTTTTAAATAAAATCGCTTTTTTATATATTTTTTTTAAATATCCTCTTACCAATTTTATTAAAATTTAAAAAATAACAGATTTTAATTTATTAAGTCCAGTGGCGTCCCGGGAAGCACATTATCGAATGTTATCGACAAGAAATGTACGCCAATGACTTTTTTCTAATTTTGATATTTTTTTCGGATTTACCAACCAATAATACAACTTTTCTGTTGCTTGAATTATTTTTGTACCTTGCTTCATTTTTGAGAGAAAAAATAAAAACTACTATATTGCATGTACAAAAAATACCTATGTATTTCAAAGTTAGTTAAAATATATGGTAGAGGTACGTTTTGATACCTAATTTACCTGTTATGTCAATAACAAGTCAAAAATGGATTGAATGAATGAAACTTTACTAACGCTGAAATGGCCCAGATGCATTTCAATTATGGCCTAGCAAATGGAAATGCCGGTACGCTTGAATGGACAACTTTATTTAAAGTTCCTCCAGAACACTTTTCATGATTTAATAGAGCACTTACCACTTGAACCCCACCGAAACACTTCATGCACGATGGGGTACCACCTCATTTCAGCGTTGGTGTGCGGGAGCACCAGAATAACGTCTATCCAAACCATTGGATAGGTAGAGGAGGACATATTGCCTGGCGTTCTCGATCTACCGACCTAACTCCGTTGAATTTTTACTACGGAGGATCTTCTACAGAGAGTCATGTTTCATTGTGATGTGATAAGACCTAGGCTGGGTTATTGTGGCGGGTACAGCTATTCGTCGTGCTCGCGAGTGTAGCAGACTTCACGGAGCCCATGTTGAACCCTCTTTTGAAGTTTTTCAATAACATCACTGCGTTTTTTTAAATTTTTGTATTTTTTTGGATTAAACAACTTCAAATGAAACTTTTCTGTTGTTTGAATAAGTTTCGTATCAAACTTTGTTGTCGAGAAAGAAAATAGAAATCATGGTCCTTTTTATTAAAAATAAATCATGAATTGGTTTATTATCCTCTTTTTCGAAAACGGTTTATTTCGTCGACAATAAACAGGAGTACCTTTTCTTTAGTGTGTGTGCAAGCTACCCAGATTTTGTTTTTGTAAGTCTATCATAATATAGGGTGTTAAGAAGTTAAGCATTAAGTTGTAAAGCTTAGTTCGCCCCTGGTAAACTAAAAAAGCTAAATATGTTCCAAGGACACTGTTTTAAGAGGTGTTTACTAGTGTCCATCAAAATAAATTTTTATTAAATTATATTAAGTATTTTGAAAATTATTCAAGAAAAAACTATTTCCAGCGGCATCCTTTAAGGGCACTTATCTCCGTAGGAAGGGCCTGTAAATGTATATGTATGAAGATATTTTATGGGAACTTGTCATCTTATTTTTTTATATTCTATCCGAATCCGAGAGATTTCCCACATTTTCCAGGACACCCTATACCGGGTGTTGCATCGTCGACCGGGACATAGGAAATCCCATGTAATTTTAAATGGGGTCAATTATTGGCTTCCCTAATTATTTTAGAGAAAAATTCTATTTAGGTTTATTAAAGAGCACTAAAACCCACATTCAAAAGAATAACTTTAGATATTTTTGATGAGCCCGTTTAAGGGTTATCGCCGATTTCTTTTTAACTATTTCTCCTTTTTATGGCCCCGTATTTGCGGGCACCAGTCAAGGTAAAAGATGACTGTCAAATAAAGTTGTCATTTTGAAATGTGTGCTTTATTGTTATAAAAACTCGTACATGGAAAATATTAAAGGTGAATTTATGAGTACAAATTAATCTGAATAAAACTAAAATAAAGTATCCAATTACAAGGTTAATTATGACATTTTACATGTTTCAATATTTTACTAATTAATAGGTAGGTACTATTAAATTGTTAGAACTTTAGGATTTAAGAAGATGTTCAAATATTCCTCCATTGACTGCTAGACAATAACCGAGGCGGTCATAAAATTCTCTTCTTACATTCGCTAGTTGGTAAACTGAAATTCTATTGCATTCGGCAGAAATAGCATTTTTTAACTCGTCTAGATTTGGGTATTTTTTATCTTTGTATATCCTGTTTTTTAAATGGCGCCAGAGAAAGAAATCATTTGGCGATAAATCAGGAGACCTGGCTGGCCAATTTACTGTATGATTTAAGCCAATAACATTTCCATTAAAAGCACGGTTTAAATATTCCCGGACAACCAGGGTACTATGTGCCGGGCAGCCATCCATTTGGTACCAAACTTCCTGATTTTCCCTGGCGGCATCATGTAAAGTAGGTAAAATATGATCTTCAAGTAGTTCCAAAAAATATTCTGCATTTAAATTTCGTGTAAGAAATAATGGCCCGATAATATTTTCTCCGAAAATCCCAGCCCATACATTAACTTTTTGTGGATATTGCGTCCTTGTTTCCACAAACCTGTGTTGGTTTTCTTTGCTCCAATATCGATAATTTTGAACATTGGGTTCATTGTTTAAGGTAAATGTGCATTCGTCAGTGAAACAAATGTTTTTTAAAAATTCCCTATCCATGTTTGCTCTTTCCATCATACCAAAACAAAACTCCTGTCGTCGTATTTCGTCCCTATCTCTTAGCTCTTGGTGCTTTTCATATTTGTATGAATAATATTTATGTCGTTTCAAAGCTCGTAACGCTGTGGTGTGATCTAATCCTATGTCATCCTCAAGTTTCCTTGTGCTGATCTTCCCATCATTTTCTTCCACGCACAATAAAACTTGCAAGTCCCTATCATTTCTTGCATCTCTTCTTTGTTCCTGCCTCTCTTCACATCTGCAGTCCTTTCGACTGTAGATTTTGCAGGTATCGGTCTATTCGGATACAGAGCAGCAAACATGTCTGACACATTTTGATAACTATTTCCTTGATAATACCATTTAATCATCAATATTTTTTCTTCAGAAGTGTAATTCATGGCTAATATTTTCGATGTACGAGTTTTTATAACAATAAAGCACACATTTCAAAATGACAACTTTATTTGACAGTCATCTTTTACCTTGACTGGTGCCCGCAAATACGGGGCCATAAAAAGGAGAAATAGTTAAAAAGAAATCGGCGATAACCCGTAAACGGGCTCATCAAAAATATCTAAAGTTATTCTTTTGAATGTGGGTTTTAGTGCTCTTTAATAAACCTAAATAGAATTTTTCTCTAAAATAATTAGGGAAGCCAATAATTGACCCCATTTAAAATTACATGGGATTTCCTATGTCCCGCTCGACGATGCAACACCCGGTATATATACCTACTTCAAAATAATTTTAGAATATGTATTCGCTTATGCACGACAACTTTTATAAAAACGTTTTTTTAATATCTTATATTAACCTATATTGCTTTGTCCCACAAATAGGCCACTCGGTATGTAATGTATCATAATGTCAAAGTCACTTTCAAATTTAGTGGTAAAAATATGATGTATCACATTTGCTCAGTTTTAATCGAATGAGTTGAGGAATTTTTGGAATAAATGCCCTCATGCAAAAAATGCCCAGCACAGGTATTGTGAAATTATGAAATTACATTTTATATGATCTAATTTAAAGTTGCGATTGTCTGCTTAGCCCAGATAAGGTTAGAGATTTTAAAACTGAACCCAAACTATTTTTTATTTATATTTGTTTATGTTTAATTTAGTAACAGCTATTATAACATATTCTATTATAATAGGAAATGATATTTAAATAGATAAGATTAAGAAAAAACACCTAGCAGAAATTTTTTCTCGTGTCGTTGATTACTTCATTTATATAAAATATCAAACTTTTGACTAGGGTAATTTGACAAATACATTGGAATAATCAACCGGACACGTGGATAAATTTTACATCTTTCTTTATTATGCCAATGAGAAAAAGCACATTCACAAGACACAATATGTTGTTAGCGATAAAAATTCAATTCGCGGTATCCACTTAATGTACTTTTAAAATGCATTACTACACACAGCGCATGTCCCATATAAAAACCGAGGATTTTGCCGTACTTATTTTATCGCTACAGAAATTTGTACCTAGCAACATTAGCATTACTAAATAATGCTGCCGTGATGTGTACCGTACATTAGTGTCATTTGCTAATTTCCGCTCGAACTAATTAATAGTTTAAATGCAAAAATTAAAATAGAACAACAAACAAATATATTAATATTATATTTTCTAAAATTAATTTATTTTGGGGGTAACCTTGATTGCTATTAGTAAAAATTATGATTTGGCCGCAGTGTGTCCCCGCATTTTAACACACCGAACGATAGTAGCTTAGTGCAAAAATTATTTTAATATTACTTTGTTGCCGCGAGTTCAATTATAAAATTGCAGGTCCCGAGAAATTAATAAAAAGATGGTGAGTAATTTTTTTGTTCTCATAAAGGACGCTGCCACTGTATACGAACGCTGCAAAGTACTGTTATTACGTTTTCCTTTTTTTAATTGACTTGGGTCCAAAATTTAATGAAGTATGCAAATTACATGAGCATTATATAAAGGACCGCGAGCTTGCACAGAAAATGATTTCCGTTTAGAAATAATTCGTAATTTTTTTTAGGCACCGTTGCCCGAAATTAGAGTACCGATAATTTGGGTTCTTGGTGGACCGGGATCTGGTAAGGGCACCCAGTGTGATAAAATCGTCGCCAAATATGGGTTTACACATTTATCTTCAGGAGATTTGTTACGAAATGAGGTAAGTTAAGGTGAGTTCATGTAAAAAGCTTTAATTTTAGCGGTAATTTTAGTAATAACTTTAGAAATTAGAAAGAGTTAAAACCATGTTTTAAAATGTAAGCATTTAAAACGATATTTTAGCCTTAACTTTTGCCTTTATCAATGTGGTGACCTTGAAGTTGGTTTATTTTTATCTTTAAAGACGAAAATTAAATCCTCGATGGAAACGCGCATGAATTTTGACATAATATTTAAAAAAAAATGGGATCACGTTTTTAATACAAGAGATTGAGATGTTAATATCTCAATGGGTACAAGAGCAAGAACAGTCACGAACTAAGGAAACCAAATCATTTCTCATACCCTTTATCAACGAACTATAAAGGTAAGCGCGCATTTATTCGCATCGGACGGATGCATCGGACAGTCGGAACGAGAAAAATTATTATATACATAGTTTTAAATATATGATAAAGCACATTCGTTCGCATCGAACGCATCGTAGGGACGGAATTCCGCCCCGAATTATTTAAAAAGAATTAAATCCGTGGATACGATACGTACGGATGACGTAATTCGCAAATCCGAGTAAATGCGCGACAAGTCACGACAGGAATCGGGTCGGATTAATCATATTGTATTGAGTGTGTTTGTACCACAACAAATTACAATGGACGATGGTTTGTTAATAACTTTAGTAACACAATATGAAGAACTTTATAATTTAAAACATAAACATTATAGCAACTTTACTTCATCCATTACCAAATCGTTAAACAAAGTATGAAATTCTCCGTAGCGTTTTCTCTTCAAATTTATATTATGGACCCATATATGCAATTGCAAATATTTCTTCTTCAGAACTGCTCATTTTACACTGCACAAAAACAAAAAGGGAGGAAAGAAATTGCCTAGATTGCACTGAAAATACGGCAAGCAAATCCGAATATAATGTGCGATGGTGACCAAAATATTACGATTCGTCCGATGCGTCTGCTGCGTACGCTGCGTACAAATGCGCGCTTACCTTAAAATCTCTCTTTGCCCTATTTAAATTTAAAGGACGTACCCCAAATCTTCAATTTTTTTGCGTTATGCACAGTGACGGGAATAAAATTTCGTACAATGAGGTTAAGAGTTTATGTCATTTTGGAATATTTTACAATTATCTCACTTCTAAGTAATGATAGAAAAAAAGGCTATATATAAAATTATTTATTCGAAGAAAGTATTACTAGATAGTTAAGCAAGTTGGAAAACCAAGAAGCACTATACAAAGCCTCAGAACTGAATGCAAAAATACGGGATCATTGGATAGAAGGGCTGAAAGTAGCAGAAGAAAAATTCCAAACGAAAATCAAGATAATAATATAAAATACATGACTTCAAAATTAAATATAAAACAGATTATTCAAATATTAAAAAAAGAAAACATTGGTTTAATGTTTTACAGCGGCACCATTTTTTTTCACTAATAAGTTTAAACGTCTGGGCATTGATGCCACCAGCATTTGGGCGTGATGAAAATTGTAGGTATTCCAGGTTTCTTCAATTTTATTTCACAAATCATCACTGTTTTGAGAATGGAAATCATTGTTCTTGTTCATTTCTTTCACGATATATCCTCAAACGTTTTCGATTGGATTGATATCAGGATCAGGGCTTCCTGAGGGCCATGGTAACAATGAAATGTTATTTCCCGTATCCAGTCCGAAACTCTCCTTGCTGTATGGATGGGGCAGTTGTCATGCTGGTATATAAAATTTTCTTGTTGAAATATATTGTTTACCGATGGTAACATACCATTTTGAAAGATGTGTATATAAGCTTGAGTATTAAATCTTCGGCGAATTCGGTGGCATATTCCTAGCCCTCTGGAAGTCATATACACCTATACATTTACTGAAAATCTTCCACTTGTTTTAACATGTTGGGTATATCTTTCTTCGTACCGTGTATTTAGCGCCCTATGCGCTCTAATCTGCCCGTTATAATAAGACTGAAAAGTCTTCTCGTCGGTAAATACTTCCTTTTCCCAAAAATCCATACCTTGCGGTAAATATTCCATTCTTTGCTCTTTATTCATATCGGTTAAAAACGGTTTTTTAGCAGCTACCTTATTTCTCAATTCCGAATTTTTTTGCTTCTACAGCCGTCTGAAATGGATTGTTTCGCAAAATATCTATTTGATCATTATCTTGATTTTCGTTTGAAATTTTTCTTCTGCCACTTCCAGCCCTTCTTTCCAATGATCCTGTATTTTCCCATTTAGTTCTGAGGCCTTGTATAGTGCTTCTTGGTTTCCCAAATTGCTCAGCTATTCTTCTTAGAGAAACACCGTCTTCGAATAAAGCAATTAATCTCGCCTTATCGAGTTGATTCATGTTCACAAAATTTGTTAAAATGAAATAATATAATTTTCAAATCTGATGACACCGATAACAATTTGTCAAAAAGTGAAGTGCATTTCCAGGTGATCTAGGTATACAAAAGCCGACATTACATCAGGAAAAAATAGGTGTACGAAATGTTATTTCCGTCACTGTACACTCACAGGCAAAATAAGCGATCCACCCAAATTTTCGATAAATTTAAGTCGCAAATAACTTTTTTATTTAAATTTGTCAGATTTAAACGAATATGAAAGAATATTGTAGATAAATTAATGGAAAATCGCTCACATTTTAATAATTTACTAAAAAATAGACGTACGTTTATAATATACAGGTATAAACAAGGAGAAGAGAGAAAGAACCAGAGATGTTTTTATCATTTGTTTAAGACACTCCGTGTTCTAAATTATAAAAATTAAGTTACATCTATTCTTAATATTTTTGTGACCTCGATATCTTTATTTTTGTGAAAAATATGGATTTTTTAAAAAAAACATTGCAATTTTCAATAGATTTTCTGTACGAGGAACTAAGGTTGCTATGGAGAATGACAGTAACAGTTTTGTTAAATCATCCCATACTTGAACATGTCATTCACGACTTTCAAAAGCTATTAAATTATTTTTTGTAAATGAATGTGTGTTACTTCTGAGGTGTTTCCTTACTTTTAAAAATGGATATGTCTCCGATAATCGGTTTAATCAGCATAGTGTACAGTAGAAGGAGACAATGTGGTAGGAAGAGGTGTACGAATGAACGAGATGATCGCTTTATTGCACTCAATGTTTTAGGTGACCGAAGAGCAACTTCGATGGAGGTAAAAAATAGATTGGAGAACGTACGATAGGTTTAAGTAAGCGAGAGAACGAGAGGAAGGAGGTTATCTGACATTGGATTACACGCAAGGAGGCCTGCAACCGCTCCCGAGTTGCTAAGAAACCACAGGGTTGAACGACTTAAATTTGCTAGGGATCATTAAAATTGGGGCAATAATGAGTGGGATAATATCCTATTTACCGACGAATCTAGGTTTTGTTTAAAATCACTTGACGGTCGTATCTGTAGAAGAACAGGAGAACGTTTTGGGCAAAACCATTTTTCGCCTAAGCGGGTAAGCTATGACGGAGGCTACGTTATGGTGTGTGGGGGGGGGGGGGGCAATGACAGCGGATAGATATATTCGTCAGGTTTTATAACCACATGTTTTATTTGTAAAAGACGCATGTTCCGAGAGTAGTTAATGAATATTAAGACGAGGTGGAAATCCCCCCGCAGCCCCGACTTAAACTCGATCGAACATATCTGAGATACATTGGGCAAAAAAGTACGGTCGGGGTACCTGATCTAGCCAATTTGTAGGAGCTTAGTGAAATACTCATTGAAGAATGGAAGAAAATTGATCAAGATCATTGTATACGGAACCTTATTGAAGAAATGCCAAGGCGTATAGAGGCTGCCATTCGGGCACGTGGAAGAAACCCTCGGTACTAATTTATTTGTTACTATTACTGTTATTGTTTATTCTTATTGTTATTTTTTAAGTGGGTTTTTATTTAATTAGCGCGTGGCATTTTTGTGCCTTAAGCTTAAAGTTTTCATAATGGCTTTATAGGGGATTAATTAAATTTTGTTTAACAAGTTTTTACTGTTTCTTTTAAAAAAATCATATTTATGGCAAAAAAAAACTGTCCACTATCATCCTCCATAGCAACTTTAGTTCTTCGTACAGAGAAATTATTGGAGATTGCAATGATTTTCTAAAACATTCATACTTTCCACAAAAATAAAGATATCAAGGTGAACCAAAAACAAAAATGTTAAGAATAGATGTAACTTGATTATTAACATCTAATTTAGAACAATATACTGTTACGCCACTCAACAGACTGTCTTAAACCTATGGTAGAGAACATCTTTTTGTTTAAACCTGTATATTACAAACGTACGTCTATTTCTTCGTAAATTTTTCAAATTTTTGCGATTCTCCATTAATTTATCTACAACATTCTTTAAAATTGGTTGAAATCCGACATCAAATAAAAAAGTTATTTGCGATTTAATTTCATCAAAAATTTGCGTGGATCGATTATTTTGCCTGTAAGTGTAGTTTAAAAAAAGTAAGTACATTATTTAGAAAGAAGTATTTTGCTCTAACAGGCAAGAGTTTTTCCTAGTTCAAACCCTCATTATGGTCATTTTTTGCAGAAAAGTAAATAAAAATCACGTAAAAATTCTAGAGAAAACACAGTGAAAGTAGAGCATCTATATTATAGGTTAAGAGCACACGCAGCGTCATCATTCTTAATTTAAAAATTAAAATTAGAGTCTAGCACATGAACACCAAATACCGTTATGTTCCTAAAGTTGTTACTAAAACTAATGCTAAAATTAAAACTATTTACATGAACCCAGCTTTAGTATTTTAAAATTTGCGTTATTTAGGGTGCTCAATAGTACCTGCTGTAAACTATGACAAGTTATAAAGAGGTTTAAAAACAAACATCATGAAAAAGAAAGTTCTCAGAAAAATTAATAACAGTTTTAGCCCAAAATCAAATTTTAGGTTAGCAGTGGTTCTCCAAGAGGAAAAGAATTAACTGCAATCATGGAAAAAGGAGAACTGGTACCCATGGAAATTGTACTGGATTTACTCAAAGAAGCTATATTAAAAGCGCTGCCCACTTCTACGGGATACCTTATTGACGGCTACCCAAGAGAAAAGGAACAGGGTATCCTTTTTGAAAAAAACATTGCTCCAGTAAATTTAGTATTATTCTATGATGCGTCGGAAAATACTTTAGTAGAAAGGTAAGTTAGCTTATTGCATAAATAAAGTTGATATAAAGCAAGTCTACTTATAGACTTAAACAAACTTGTAGATCTTGTGGCATTTAGCACAAGAGGGTACACAGTATAAGGCTAAATGACATTGCAGGCAAAACGACACATCATCAGCTGTTTCCCAGTTCAATTCGACGTTATTGGAGTTTCTGCATAAGTAATTTTTACTATTTGGTGTAGATACTAACCCTAATTCTAAAATATTTAAAGGCGAATAAATTTTACTTAAAATAGTTAAGCAAATAGGTATTGTCCTTATATTCTTTTATGATCACTACGGATCTAGATCTGAGATTTTGCTAAAATGTGTGCATCTAAACATAATTTAATCGATATTTTCGACACTAAAGCAAGTTCACGTTTCTCTTATTCTGTCTAAGAGTTGGGAGTAGTTTCATCCGTTTCTTGGATCTCTTCAATACACTCGATATAGTCGATTCTGCACTTTCTGTTGGCAAATCGTTATCAATAGAGGCGGTTTGTTTCAAGTTGACAAATGTGCCCTTAATGTTAGGAAACAGTTGTGCTAGCGGAATATTATCTTCTCCTTCGAAGTCTTCGATATTTGTATCGGTTGATTTGCCACATATTTTCTTGAAGGTAATATCCTACCGACGACGGAATTTTTCTAACCATCGATTTGATGCCTTGAAGTTATCTAGTCCTAGACATTGAGCAGATTCGAGGGCTTTTGCTAGAATTGAGCTCGGATATTGGTAAGTGCTTGTTTTGCGCCTTACAGGTCTAGTTAAAAACAACTTAGTCCACTGCCGGTTTTGGGAAATTTTCTTTTTTTTCACCGTTGCCACCTTCTTGAAACAAATTTCTAACTTCTGCTTTATTTTAAAGCAACATAGTCACTTGGGTCTTACCCACTTAAAATTTTTCAGCCAATTTCCTGGTACTTAAACCAGTTTTTTCACTTTCCTCGATTATTTCAATTTCCTTGCTTAAAGAAAGACATTTCCTTTTTCCCGCCATCTTCAAATATTCACGTTAGTCCCAAAACACGTAAAAAGTGTTCAAAACAAACCAAACAACCGATTTATCAGCCTTTTAAACAAATTGAATGGATCCGCCCGCAATAAAGTAATTCGTCTATGTACCTATATTTCTTAGGGGTCGGGTTTTACTGCCCTAATGGAGGGGGCTTATAGCATTGATGTTTACTAAAAATTCCGATGATGAGTGCCCGCGGTCGTTTAACAGATAGGTCGTTAAAGAGGAGTATAAAATAATAAGATTTCCATTTTTAAATATGGGGAGTCGAGAAAATTAATCACACCTGGACTACAGCCTATACAGGGTGTTACTTAATGATAGGCCGTAATTCCAAGGACGCGTTTCTAACCCATGTTCAAGTAGAAAAGTTCATGTAAACATGTGTCCTAAATAGTCTGATTTTCAAGATACAGGGTGTCAAAGTTAAGAACAAAATCGTTTTTTTATTATTATCTCAAACATCCTTTTCCCGATTTTGATGAAATATGGCAGTACTGTTCGTTGGGATAAGGCACTAAGTAAGCACTAACTAGATGATAATTATGAGTTCCAGTAGTGTCTCGGGGGGGGCAGCCTCCCGAATAATCAAAAAAATGTACGCCACTTGTTTAAAAATTTTATGTTACTTTCGGATTAAGCAATTAGAAATACAACTTTTTTGTCTCTTGATATTTTATCGTATATTACTTCGTTTTCGAGAAAAAAAATGTTTCGAAGTGCAATGAAGTGGCTTTTATTTTTTCCTCGAAAACGAAATAAGATACGAAAAAATATCAAGAGACAAGGAAGTTGTATTTTTAGCTGCTTAAATCGAAAACGATATATATATTTTTTTTAAACAAGTCAGTGACGTACTTATTTCCATACACATAAATAGATTGATAACTGGTCTTTGTGAAAAACAAAAGTATGATGAAATACGATTGTTTTTTTAACAGCTATTATGGCTATTATTCAAGGCCGCCGCAGGGGTCCGGGCGAGGGGGCAGCCGCCCGGGGCGGTCATTTGTGGATGGCGGCCTTTGAGCCAATTTCTGTATGGAGGTTAAGGTTGAGATGAGCCTATAAATGACCCACATCAAAGTTCACATTTTCTTTGCTGTTATGGATACCATTATCCAATCTCTAGAGGAAAGATGTAACCTTTTAAAAGTCCATTCCGTTTTCCATTTCGGTTTGCATATTATATACAGGGTGATCCCACTAAAAGTGGCCAAGGTAAATATCTTGCTTAACTTTAGAAATGCGAAGAAACGCTTGTCACAAAAGTTTTTTGAACAATTAGAATGCGTAAACAAAAAAACAATTGAATATCAAATAAAGATATAGCAAAAATCGTTAATTATTTTTTTTTTATTTTAAATAGAACATATAATTTTATTCCATATTTGGAAAGCGCTAAAAAAATATATATTTTACCGAGCCTACATAATGTTTCAATTAAAATAAGCAAAAAATTTGTGATTTACGTTTTCGTATGTCTATACAATATTGCTTAATGCGATAGAGTAATAAAATGTAAATTTGCAATGACAGGACCTATTAAGTAGAGTGGACAACTTAAAGGTTGCATACAAAAGAAAGAGGAGTTTGGTTAATAAAAGTATTGTAAGAGCGGCGTTACTACAGGTAGTTTATTAGAATAAAATTATAATAATAATTATACTTGATTATAATTATAGAGATAATTGAGATATTAATTATTCTAATATTAAGTAGATAAAAACTTATATAGAAGTAAGAATAATATGAAAATAGATAAATTGAAATAAATATTAATATTTATAAAAAAAATCTACTATGTTGTACAATACAACAACTTAATTTTTAAATTTTAGTCATCATGTTCCAAGTAGTCCGATAAACTATCGTCGTTGGTATCCAGAGAAATAATAAGAGGCTCTACAGTATTTTCTAGCATGTTTTCAGCTTCCCAGATTCTATCTTCTATTTCCATTACATGTTCGACGCACTTACTCCATTTTTCACAACCCACTGTCTTTATTCTCTCCTGCAAGAGGTTTTCAACGTCTCTCATTTTAAAAGTGGTGTTATGCCTTACTACAAACCCTTCTACTTGCGCCCACACCAATTCTATGGGTTTAGTTCACAGTGATATGGCGGAAGGCGAAGTACCGTTATATTTCGTTTTGAAGCGATATCGCCGACAACAAATTTCGTAAAAAGAGGTTTATTCAAATTTACAATCTCCAAGTGATCCTTTTTCAGCTTGCCTCGCGCTTTTGATATGTTTATCCTGTCATATTTTACTAACGGTGTATTCTTCATTTAAGTTTCGTCCATATAATAGATATTCCTGTTTTACTTACATGATTCTCTGTTTTAAATTTTTTTATAACAAAAATTCATTTTCTTCAAAGTTTTTAGTAGTTTATTCTTACCCATGGGTAGAATGAAATCATGCTCATTTCAGACATTATTCTGTCCAAGGTAGGTATTTTTTTTTAAATAAAAACAAGTGTATGATTCTTCTGATGGCAGTCTTTTCATCCTTAATTATTACAGTTTATTTTCTTCCTGTGCTTCTCTTTGGTGACCTAATAGGGCCGCGTTTATTCTCGTGCCCAAGTCGGTAAATTGTTGACTGTCCGACTCCAGTCATATTCGAACACATTTCGACTATTCTCGCAACTCCGAATGTTATATACAATAATAAATGGACTACGGTTTTGAAATACGACGAGGACTACTGGGTTTTATTGTTCAATAATGATTTATTACTCTCTCGTATTAAACAACATACTATACTGATTAGCCAGATATATTTGTGTTGGCCACCTTTAGTTGGATCACCTTGTACTTACGTACTTTTAAAATGTGTAATAAAATGTTTTATATTAATTCTTATTTTGCTATCTATATTTAAAAAGCCCGGAATATAAAAAAAAAATTAAACAAATTGTTATGGAGGCGCTATCTTTAGGACTTTGCCCGGGGCGGCTAGCGACGGCCCTGCTATTATTCTAACTGAAACGTTCCATCAATAAATCTAAAACCAATTATGGGAAACCCACAAATAAAATCTACCTGTTTTATGATCTAAACATTGTCTATACTCATGTCAAATAAACCCTTATGTATATTGTAATAATTATATTGAATTTTGAAGGTTACTTGGAAGAGCAAAAACTTCTGGAAGAGTAGATGACAACGAAGAAACCATCAAAAAGAGATTGCACACTTTTATCACGCACAATGATCATGTGGTTCAACAATACACTGCTAAGCTCAAAAAGGTAATAAGTAAATCAGTTTTAAAAGAACGAGTAAAATCATAGATACATGCTAACTAGTTCCATTGCTACTGTTACTAAATTAAAATTTTGTATTCTAGATTGAAGCTGATAGAAGCGCAGACGATATTTTTGCCGAGACGGTAACCTGCCTGGATGAACTATTGGCTTCTATGAAGTAAACGAATGATGACGCATAAGGAAACTAAAAGCAATAACTAAAGAACTGCACCAAAACACCAAATTATGTATTTATTTTAGCAAAAAGAACAATTTTATTAAATTAATTTTATCTGTTAAATGAATTTTTAATTCATCTCTATACAGGATGTTTCAATACTATACCGACAAATTGAAACAGGTGATTCCTGAAAAAATAATGAAAAGAGTTCCCATTAATGGAGGTCCAGAACCCCCTCGTTTGTAAGATACAGGGTGTTAAACTTTGTACTGTGTAAACTAATGTACAAATTTCTTTTCATTTGACCAGATTAAAAATGTAGCCCTGCTTTAAATCATATTTTACCAAATATCAGCCGAACTGTATAAGATATCAAAATGGTGCAAGAAATAAAAAAGGTAAATAACTAACCAAGAAAGTTGTTTTTATATTATGAATTCGTATCAAAAAAAAGTTAAGGGGATCGTGACGGCCAAAAAATAACATCCTGTAGATACTTTCAAATGACAATAGGTTAATTCTTTAGACACTTTAATATGTAACAAAGTACACAACTTGAATAAATAATCTTTAAGCACGCATAAAATAAATAGAAAAAACCGAAGAAAAATGAAAAGTTTAACACCCTGTGTGTGGAATCTAGTTATATTTTTAACTCCCAACATTAAAAGTGAGGCTTTGAATTTTCCTCGGGTTTAGGTTATTTCACTGGTTGGCTTTTTATACTTGGCTAAGTGAATTAAACAGTTAAATCACATTTACTTTGGGGTTTATTCATCCAATTCGGCACTTGTTTACAAGGTAACTCTTTAATACATGATTAATTACTAACTTTAGTACAGGACAACTTTCATAACATTACTATACTTATTACTTGGTGCTTTTGTTTAAGCGAATGCAATTGTCATGTCCGACGGACGGTCTAGGACTATTCAGCGCAGGCGTTTCAGCGCCGCCGTTTTAGAGCCGCCGTTTCAGCGCCGCCGTTTCATCGCTAGGACATTTCAGCGCCGGCCCATTTCAGCGCTAAATTATTTCTCAAAATTTTATTACTAAATATTTATAATAAAAATGATCTAAATAGAATTTATTAAATAAAATTAAAAATAGATAAAATATTGGTAATACAAACTAAAAAAAAACAATAACTAAAATTTGTTTAATAAATAAAATTTATTAAATAAAACTACAAAAAGATACAATATTGGTACTACAAACTAATAACATTTTTAATATAATATATACAATTAATTAATCAGTCATTTCTCAAAATTGTATAAGAAACCATCATAGGAAAATTTAGCTTTCTTTCTTGAACTAAAAATTGCAGCTTCCATTATAAAGGTTAGATAGTTAAACCTTTTTAAATAAGCTATATATAATATGTTGACGTATAAGTCAACTACCTTTGAAATAACTTCAAGTAATAACCATGGTTATGAGAGATGGTAAATATTATCATAAAATTATTAACCTTTAAAAGTATTAAAAAATTTTGGCGCTTAAATGAACGGCGCTAAAAAGGGCAACGCTAAAACGTCCTGGCGGTGAAACGGCGGCGCAGAAACGGCAGTGCTGAAAAGGCTGCGCTGAATAGTCCCATTCCCCCGACGGACGATGACACACGTTAATTTAGACGTACGTGTTTACTTTTGAATGGTTTTAACCCGCAGTGCCTCGCGAGGAACCGAAAGTGTCCTCTGTCGCCAGAAAATCACGCCCCGCTGTCATATGGATCAATCACAAGGTAACATATTTCCCGCCTTGTCTTTTAATAGGCTATTTATTGTCCCGCCATGTTTTCTTAGGACCAACTGTTTTTTTCCCGCTTTGTCTACCGCGATAGGCTTACTTTCCTGGCGGCAAAAACGTGTCAAAAGATATGCGTTTTCACAAGTTCTAAAATTGACGTTCTAACACTGAATTGAATTGAGAACACTTTTTTGCTCAATTAACCGTAGTGACAGGCCGCTGTTTTAGGATAACATTTGCAAGTTCTGTTGTTTTTCTGGACGACAGCACTATTCGTTCTGAAAGCATTAAATGCATTTTGTTTCTCTGTTTCTCTGACCGTTGAGGAATTGTGTTGCTAATGGAATATTTGAAAAGCAGCTATTTTATCTAGACAAAAAGTAGTATTGATTCTGAAAACATTGGTTGCATTTAATTTCACTATTTTAATCGCATTTGAGCAATTATTGTATCTTACAAACGAGGGATTTCTGGACCTCCATTAATCAATTAATGGCAACTTTTTCTATTATTTTTTTGTTAAGGAATCAACTGTTTCAATTTATCGGTATTATATTTAAGCACACTGTATACCTAATCTCAGATTGGCACATTTAATAATTATTTTGTTTCAAGGTTGGCTGGATTTAAAAATAAGCATTTCGTAATGTTCTGCAGCCTTGTATTTTTTATTAATTCATTGGCAATATGACATGACAGTTAATTGATATTTCCGATATGTTTCTTTTTTTTAATAAGTGTTTTATTTATTTATATGCATACCTATCAGTGCGTTCATATCTAACCAGAATAAGTTTCTAATGATTTGTTCACGATACGTTATATCTCTAACATTTCTTACAGTAATAAACCCCTCTCTAACCAATTATAGAGATTGCAAAATTGAACAAAACCGATTACTTAACTATTATAAAGTGAAGTCATGCCACAAATCGTCTTCGCCAGTGATCCTTTGGAAGAACGTTGCAACCTTGAATGAATGCAAAAGCACAGCTCGCGAAAGAAATGGTTTGGCTTTTAATTTTAATCCGCCGGAAGCAAGGAATTATACGACATCGTTTATGCCGAACTGTCAAGTTTTAGGATGTCCTGAAATTGGAAATGCCTCCACGTTAGTAATGGATTTGGCGTATGATTATTACAGCGCGTATGGAAATTTAACTTGTAAGTTAGTACTGATCAATAATTTTTTTATTACTAAATCCCTGTAGTTTGATGACTATACAGTGCGTTTATTTTAAGGCGGGACATAGGGTTTTACATGGTAAATCTTAAAGCCTATGTTAGGCACATTTCTATCGAGAACTACAAGTTAAAATTTTACACAAATATTTCTTGTGGTATCATACCCAAGATAGGATCATGTTTGTGTTACTTTACTAACGCAAAATATTTAAAAATATCATTTTAAGTTATAATATCACGGTGTTTTGCCTAGCCCTGTATATTAAGTTTACTTAGGGTTTTTTACCATAGGCTGGTATATTAGACAACTTGTAAATTATACAATTTTGATGATTATTTAGGATTTTTATTTTAATTAAATTTAATAATTTTCCTAAATATAATCTACAACATAAACTTAAAACTCATATAAACTGTTCGAAGTGCCCTCCATTTACAGCCAAGCAGTCAAGCAGTGCCCCAAACAATCATAAAAATGCTTTCTAACACTCGACAACTGTCGAGCTGTGATGCTGCGTAAAGCCTCGATTGTTCTGTTTTTTAATTTATCTGCATTATTTGATCTTCCTCTTACGTTATCAAAAACGTTTGATTCGAGCGGGCCATTTAAAAGGTCCAAATCGTCCTATTTAGCTACCCGGAAACACATTATTCATATAATCCGTTACAATTAATGCGCTATGAGCTGGAGCTCCATCATGTTGAAATATAATTTCCTCCCTTCTGTGGGCTAGCGCAGGACCTACTTTCATATGTAAAAGATCGATGTATTTTTCTTTGGTAAGTGTACCGTCTATAAAAAATGGGCCAATAATCATATTTCCTAGAATCCCTGCCCATACATTTACATTTTGTCGCCACTGGGTATGCGTTTGGTGCACCATATAGGGATTTTCTCGCGACCAGATTTTAACATTTTGCTTGTTTACTGTTCCATTAGTATTAAAAGAGCTCTCATCTGTAAACAGTATATTATCAGCAATACCTGGGTTATAGTTAGGGTCAAGCAAATATTTGACGCGTGACACTTCCATATTGTCATGGGTGTCAAATACAGCAGGCCACTCATAATATAAAAGTTACTAATGGCTAAATTTATATTATAATAATTACCACCCACTCGAAGTATTTGTATCTTTATCCTTTTATATGACTAAAAAGAGATATACATAAACCGAGTTACCTTCTCGTCGATTTGGTCAAATCATATGGGCTGCAGATCCGCATTTTATTTATTAATTTAATCGTTATACACTACTAATCGTTATACACTACTAAGATTGCTTTTGTTAAGACCTGTGATATTAATGGTCAATCCTGAATCCCACCATTACAATGCACAGAATTTATCAAAACAAATTTATTTATATTATAATTCATATTCTTAGACCAATTTCCCAGCAATCATTTTCTGCAAAGGTTTATAAATAACAATATTCGTCAGTCCGGCCCTGACTTAGTATCAGCTGTAATAAAGTTGGTGAAATCGAAATAACCTAGTATTGGACAAATATGACAAGATGGAAGTGTCACGCGTCAAATATTTGCTTGACTCCAACTTATACTATTAATTTGATCCATCCATTCTTCACAAAACTCCATCCGTTAAAAATAATCATGAGGTAAAAGTTCCTGTACGTTTCCAATTTTGAACGATTTGTATTTTTCTTTCTTTAATACGTTGTAACAACTGCTTCTAGATTTGTCAAAGCGATCATCAGCAAGATGTGTCAAATTGGATGATGGTTGTTCTTCTATCGCCATGCACAGACCCATTCGGAATTCTTCAGTTAACAAACAGAGGAATTTCTTTTCCGTTTTTTATGAGAATCATCCAGACATTAACTACTCATGAACTTTACATGCAATCGTTGTGTGGTCGACTTGCTGGGAATGGGCAGGCTTTGATAGACAGCGGCAAAATTATCAGTAACTTCCCGATATGACATTCCTCTTATGCAGTTTGAAACCATTTCAATTCATTCTTTTACGGTATAGATAGATATGATAAACCTTTAAACCAATAAATCTATTTTGTGGAGAAAGACTTCAAGTATTTTATTTCCTATCGTATCAACTCCACTGTAAGAATGGACTATTTTTTCAACACCTGTGATAGGTTTACTATGTCCCTGATAATATTGACCAGTAGACTACGCAGAGCCGCATTTTTAACATCATTTTTTAAGCCTGGAGTTGATTACAAATACTGACACGGTGTCATAATATTTTTCTTTATCTAAGGTAGTTAATTACATAAATTAGAAGGGGAATAAAAAGTGTAATTTTACCAAAATAAAAAGGTATTTTTTGGGTATTTTTTAGAGCTTTTTTGCACAGATTGTACTATAACTTATTCGCCCCATCTCAAATATTGTCTATTCTCAAGTTTTAGTAATATTTGTTTAATACAAATGTGCCTAACATAGGCTTTAAGATTTACCATGTAAATCCCTATGTCCCGCGTTAAGATAAACGCGCTGTATATAAGGAGTAGGCATTGAGTTATAGTTTAATAGCACTGGGTGACAAAAAAAATTCGTGTAACATAAAGCTGAATAGCATATTCTCAAAACGTCACAGACAAAGACAAGGTAATCCACAGTCAGATTTGAGTACCTCCAATAGTTTTACAAGACAAATCGACTTACTCAAAAGTCTCCAAATATTTGACGAATAACAAAATTAATTTCGGCAATGCTGTCACTGTTACTGAGGGTGTGAAACTGCACCCACCCACTCCAATTGATTACCGTAAAATTATGTCGTTTTTAGACGGATAAAACATGCCCTACCACGCCTTTAAGTTCGCGGATGGGAAGGAACTGCACGTTGTTCTCCGTGGCGTCCTAGGGACGTGGACGGAGGACAAGGTGGAGAAGGAAAACCTTGTCGAACTGGGTTTCACAACTTCAAGGGTTATTAGGTGGAAGGACTAGACCACAAGTGACTCAATGTCACAGGTGTCAAATTTTTGGACATTCCCAACATAAATGTACGGCGCAATTAAAATGCATGAAATGTGTAAGCAAACATATGTCCGTAGAATGTCCAAACCCACAAGTATTAAAATGTTGGAACTGTAACGGAGATCACGCAGCAAATTCGCGTGATTGTATGAAACATCCAAAATATAAATGCACCTAGACTTCGATTCAACAGAATAATTAACCGAATGATAGAACAAATCAAATCCAAATTTTGGGTCAGCAAAACAACGCGAGCCTCAAAAATCAATATATTAACAAAAATAACATTTTACAAGGTATCGGCGATCAGTCGACGTGGCAGGTAATTTTGCAAAAGTCTATGCAATCACTCTTGTCGGAGTTTTAATAGAAAATGCAGATATAAGTCCACGATATGATGTCGACACTAGCTAATCCAAGTCATTAATGGCCTTGCAGACAGATATCGCGTTATTCAGCTTGGCTACAATTAATATTAATAGTATTAAGGGCAAAAAGCTCGAAACTATCGACTTTCTTGAAAGATACAGGATTGATATTATTCTTGTGCAAGAAACATGGCTCAAGGAAGAACGCTTTATATGCCCTAACTGCATTATTTTCCGAAATGATCGGGAAGGCCCACCGAAAAGGGGAACTTTGATTCTTGCCAACAAGAATATCATAATCATGCCAGTCTTATTGAACTTTACCCATTTTGAAAGTACTTTTTGATTTTTATTTATTATACATTTTACATATTATATCTTAATATAGGGAAAAATTAAATCAAAAAGTGTCCCTCCACAAGTTTAATGAAATGTTACTCAATTAGTTAAGTCTACATGTTTTGAACGTAGAAACGTCCATCATCAGGAGACAGATAAGGTTTAAGTTGCTGTTAGATAATAGAGTTTCGCAATTGTTTTAATATATGGAAAGTTAAAACGTTTTTTCCTTCGCTAATACAAATGGCAACTTAACTCTTTTCTATCTCCTGATGATGAACGTTTCTGCTTTCGAAGCATGTTGACTTAAATAATTGAGTAACATTTTATTAGACTTGTGAAGAAAGATTTTTTTTTCTTTATAAAGGGTTTTCCAATAAGAACGATATGATTTTGAAACGATATGGTAACCATGGTAATAAAGTTATACCTGTCACCAGTTGTCAGTTATTGTCAGTAAACTATAACAATTTATTATGGCTAAATACGCGCTTCAAGAACGTTTGGTTATTATCCAAAAAGTTTATGAAAATATACGATCTTCGCGAAAACTTTGGTGTAAATAATCGTCCTTCTTTGCTTGCCATTCGTCGCATCGTTGAGAAATTTGAAAATAATTTTACTCTTCACGATTCAAAAACACCAAGAAGACATCAAAACGCAAGAACTGTTGAGAATATTGCTGCTGTAAGAGCTAGTGTTGCAGTGTATCCAAATTTATCAATTCCTCGTCGTGCTCAAGAGTTAAGGATTAAAAAAACGACAACTTGGCGTATTTTGAAAGAAGACTTGAATTTACACCCGTATAAGATTGCTTTGACCCAAGAACTTAAGCCACTGGACCATCATCGGCGCAGAGAATTTGCTGCTTGGAGTTTAGAACAACTTGAAAGAGATCCTAATTTTGCCAAAAAAATTATCGTTTCAGATGAAGCTGATTTTTGGTTAAGTGGATACGTTAACAAGCAAAATTGCCGTTTTTGGTGTGAAAACAATCCACAACAGATTAATGAGAAGCCTTTGTATTCGCTTAAGGTAACTGTATGGTGTGGTTTATGGTATGGTGGCATCATCGAACCATTTTTTTTCCAAAATGAGGCAGGAGATGCAGTTACAGTGAATTGTGAACGATATCGACAGATGTTAAGAAATTTTTTGTGGCCAAATATAGATGCACTTGATTTGGAGGATATGTGGTTCCAGCAAGACGGTGCCATATGTCACACTGCTCATGAAACTATCGATATACTGCAAGAAAAGTTTGACGAAAGGATAATTTCAAGGAATGCTACTGTTCAGTGGCCTCCAAGAAGCTGTGATTTAACTCCTTTAGATTACTTCTCTTGGGGCTATTTGAAATATAAGGTTTATGCAAACAGACCACAAACACTTGATGCATTAAGGTTGAACACTGAACCCTGCATTCGTCAGATCACGCCCGATTTATTGCATAAAGTCATCGAAAATTGGGTTCGTCGAATTCGCTCGTGTACACGAAGTCGCGGAGGACATTTAAACGATGTGTTATTCAAAACATAAATGTTATCAACTATACTTTAAGATAATATAAAAAGTTTTATTGTATCTGAAACAATTTTAATTTTATTTCGTTTTGAAATCATATCGTTCTTATTGGAAAACCCTTTACTTTCAACTCTTTACGTATGGACAATTTCTAAAAAAAAAACTTAATACGTTGCGTAAATAATCCTTTTAACTTCTTATTTAACAGTTAATTGTTTTTTAGCATCAGAGAATTATACGTGTATTAAATCCATGGGAATTTTCACTCTTACAAATGAACCTTATAATTACACTGACTCCATTTTTGCCTGTCAAAGTATAGGTGGAGATTTGGCTGACATAACTTCTGAACTCAGAACTATGCTGTTGTCTAACCTCATTAAAAATAGTATATCAGAATGGTATAAGGCTGTTTACGTTGGTTTAGATGATATTGAGAGAGAAGGGATTTATCGTACTAGTTCTGAAAGGTTGTTAACATGTTCAGAGTAAGTAATAACGTTCTTGAACACTTAATGCAGATTTTACCCACATCTTGTTGCATTAGTCGAATATATTTCGTATCGAATTTGACATCTTGATCAGGTATAATTTTTTTAATCAAAACGCAATAAATCAAATTCAGCTGCTTACCAGCTTTCTTAACTCTTAATTTGGAATTTTTGTTCCAGTCAAGTCTTTGATCGAAAACAAGTCCCAGGTACTTGACTTTTTAAACTCAGTCGAACCTTATGATAATGCTGCAACCCTTAGCAAGGTCTCCGACCTTCACTGTACTTTTCAAAAAGAAAACGGCCTTAGTCTTGGTCGCATTCAAACGAATCTTCCAGTCCGCAAGCCATTTTCTAGTGAAATAATGTGCCTTTGCAGTCTAGACACCAGTATCCGCGGTGACTTAGCAACAGAAGCAGTTGCAGAATCATCAGCAAATAAAACAGCTCATTAAATGTGTGTCTTGGAATATCGTGAACATAAATACTGTATAACATCGGGACGAGAGGGGATCCTTTCGGAACCCCCACTGTGATGCGTTCTGAATCAAAAATCGCGGCTTCTGACGAGACTACAAAACTTCTGTTCTCCGGAAAGGAGATAATAATCTTAATGATATAATTGCGGGCCCCCCAACCTGATCAGTTTTAATATCAGACCGCAGTGCCAGACATTATCAAAAGCTGTCGAAACGTCAAGGAAAACCATATAAGATTCTTGTTGCCAGTCTAATAGTCTGTCTCACGGCGCAATGTTCCCTCCTAATACCGAATTGTCCATCCGGGAGAATATAGCGCTAATTTTGCAAGCGACTGAGAATTAGTTTTTTAATGATCTTAGATAGACTCGGACTATCGGACTATAACTTACTACTTGCGTGGGGTCCTCGTTCTGTTTTAAAATCAAAACAACCTTCACCTTTTTCCATATGTACAGAAAGTGGCCTTCTTTGATAACTACCTCAGGTACACTTGGCTGATTTATAATGCCAGATCTTACGTGGTTTAGGACGCGGTTTGGCACTAATTGGTAGTTGTGGCTCGTTTTGCAAATTGCACACTATAGCGGTAAATGCGTACTTACCACACTTATTATGCATAATATACTATTTTGTACTTACGGGGCTAAAGTAGGTTTTTCGTTCCCGCCGAAGAGAGATTAAAGTGGATCATTTAATCCCAGGGGACTAAAATGTATTCTAGCAACATATCATTTAAATGAAAGTTCACTTATTTATATTTAGTTAGATGTTTACGTTACAGGTAACTAACCTGTGATAGGTTTACTATGTCCCTGATAATATTGACCAGTAGACTACGCAATGCCGCGTTTCTGACACCATTCAAGCCTGGAGTCTTCGTGCTATTTAAATTCATCAAAAGTCCCTCCACCTCCTCCAGAGTGAAGCACTATATATTTTGGACTGGATGGCCCATGTCGCGATAGATTCATACCATTCTGGAAATCCTTTCATCATCTCTCCCTGGGTCGGCAGATATGTTTTCAATACCCTGGACATCATAAATACTACCATCCTTCCCATTTAAGTCCCTTATCCTGGCTTCTCAGAGAGTGGATTCGCGTTCATTACGTCGCTGTTTGATTAAAGTGTTTAACCTATTTGCTTCATCTTTTATTCCAGTTTAATACGTCCTGTTTTTCCCCCTGATTGCAAATTAGTAGAATACAAAAATAAATAGGAGACTGCAAACCTTATGTCAAAATTAATGTTTCAGAAACCCCAACGCCACTTTTCGTAAAGCGCAAGTCTTTTACTCCTACCGGCAGTATTTGTTGCTCTTTAATATCCACTTATTTAAGCATCTTAATATACGTTTTGACCGCAGTGTATATTAGTTACAGATCTTGGGCACCAGGTCATCCTCGATCAAAACATAAAAGTGAAAACTGCGTTACGATGGATGCTGACAGATTATGGAGAGTAGTTAAATGTCATAAAGTAAAGTTAAGAGGCCTATGTGAATTATATCCTCAGATATTGGGCAAAGAAAGAAATGTACCTAAAAATGTAACGTGCTATCAACACAAGGGTAAGTGGTAAAAGTCATAAAAATTGAATGTAGGTATATTTTTAATTGTAGCATCATTGCAACTCTTACAAAACACTTGATTGAAAATTTCCTTTTCAGGAAAGAAGAAATGCAATCAGCTCAGAGAAATTTTTGAAATTTTTCAAAATTCATCCAGAGCAGATAAATGCGCATTAATAAATATTGAGTAAAGATAAAAAATTTAGTTACTAATAATTAAAGGCCCCTCCTGACCCCCCCCCCCTCCTCCTCTAGTTACGCTACTAAAGATTTACCATTGTTGAGCACGCCGTGAAAAATAATATTCCACATCCACTTTGAGCTCTGGATACGGTTTGATCCATTATTGATTATACTTCACTTTTGGCATTTTTTAAAATCCAAATATTACGATCTACTAACACGTAAGTATTAAGTTTGAAACTAAGCATACCAATCCAGTAAACTACCTACCTATATACCTGCGTATACAGTGTCACCATTAAAGTCCGCACCATATAGAACTTTTTTTTATTAATGAGGTTAGTTAAAATTAAATTTGGGCAATCGTTTTTGCTTCAAATTAGACTAAAAATTATATAATCAAATGTCACCATCTGTCATTCGGTATCTGTCAAAAATTACATTTTAATCAAAAAATGCTGAAAAATGGCATTGTTTTACCGAATTTCAAAAAATTTTATTAGAAAAAGTTGTTTCTAGTACAATTCTTGGCCCAAATACAAAGTTTCAGTTTTCTAGCTCAAAGTTGATTTTTTTGCCATTTTTTCTAGTTAACTTTTTTTTTATTTAATGTAAGTTCGCTTAATGGATATTAAACTATTTGCTTATACCATACTCAATATTTTATTTAGTTTGTATGAGCTTTTTTTTACTAGAATGCCATTTTTTTTCGAAATTTAAAATTAGAGGCAAAAAAATTTGACACAGGTGGTGCAAAGTTATCCTAATTTAAAAATTTTAACAGATAGACGTCAGATGTTTCGTTTTTCAAATGACAAATACATCTAAATATTTGATAAAAATTTTATTTTATACTTAAAACTATCATTATTATTAAAAGGAACAAAAAGTAACTTTAATCATTTTAAATAGGTAACACAAAAGCAATATAAATTTCACATTTCAGTGTGACGTCCTTCTCGCTCTATACAAACACCCGTCCGTCTATTAACGTCTTTGACAGCATTTTGTAAAAAGCTTGGTCTTATATCGGCACAACACTGTCTTATCGTTTGTTCCAAATGCTCGATATTTCTAAACGGTCGATTCTTATAAACTTTCTGCTTAAGATAACCCCACAGAAAAAAGTCTAGTGGGGTTATGTCAGGCGACCTGGGTGGCCAGTGACATTCTCTATCACGCCCTATAACTCTGTTTTGAAATAATTGGTTTATGCGTTCTTTCACTGCTACAGTTTGATGTATGGGTGCACCATCAAGCTGATACCATAAGTTATGTCTATGGTGTAAGGGCATGTTATCCAAAACTTCGGTAATCTCGTTATCAAGAAAATTCAGGTACCTTTCACCAGTTAAGTTTACTCTAAAGAAGTATGGTCCAATAAGCTCATCTTTCAAAATTCGACACCAAACATTGGTTTTAAAATGATACTGGTCGCGACATTCAATTGTGAAGTTAGGATTTTCTTGGGACCACCATCGGCAATTTTGTGAGCACACGGTACCATTCCAAGAGAAAGTGGCTTCATCTGTCCATAATATCTTGTATGGAAAAAGAATATTCTCCTCATATTGTCCCTGATACCAAAACGAAAAATCAAGTCGGATATCAAAATCGCGTTCTTTTAATGTGTTTATAAACTTGGGTTTATATGCCCGAAATCGATTTTTCTGAAGAATTTTTCTAACGCTTTCCCTCTTGCACCCTGTTGAATCACTTATCTTGGTTACACTAGTTTGACCGTGGTCAATAACAGTTAAACAAACATCAAGTTGTGCTGCTTCATCGTATTTACTTGCCGCGTGAGGTTTCTTAAAATTATTTTGAACAGATCCAGTTTCTCTAAATTTTGACATTATTCTTGAAACAGTGCTATGCTGTAAATTTTTTTCTGGATGCCTCTCATTAAAAATGGCAGATACTTGCCGGTGAGCCATATTCTCTCCACAAATTAAGACAATTTCTATTTTTTCTTGAATGGACAACATTGGTGATAACACTGAAAACTATAACTTGCGAAAATATTCAAATTTATGACATTTCTTTTATTTATTAGGCACTCTAATTCGTTTTTATTTCCATAGCCTACTTATAAAATTCAAAATTGCCTTGATATTTTATTGTGGATAAAAAGAAAATGTGTCTAAATTTTGAACTAATCTGATATCTGGGAATTTTATTATAAGTTTTTTAAACTTCTTAGGTGTATGTACTATCAAAAAAATGGAATATCTGACGTCTATCTGTTAAAATTTTTAAATTAGGATAACTTTGCACCACCTGTGTCAAATTTTTTTGCCTCTAATTTTAAATTTCGAAAAAAAATGGCATTCTAGTAAAAAAAAGCTCATACAAACTAAATAAAATATTGGGTATGGTATAAGCAAATAGTTTAATATCCATTAAGCGAACTTACATTAAATAAAAAAAAAGTTAATTAGAAAAAATGGCAAGAAAATCAACTTTGAGCTAGAAAACTGAAACTTTGTATTTAGGCCAAGAATTGTACTAGAAACAACTTTCTCTAATAAAATTTTTTGAAATTCGGTAAAACAATGCCATTTTTCAGCATTTTTTGATTAAAATGTAATTTTTGACAGATACCGAATGACAGATGGTGACATTTGATTATATAATTTTTAGTCTAATTTGAAGCAAAAACGATTGCCCAAATTTAATTTTAACTAACCTCATTAATAAAAAAAAGTTCCATATGGTGCGGACTTTAATGGTGACACTGTAGATACCGAAATGGGGTACTTTCCTTAATAACCTATATGTTTCTAAGAATAATAATAATCTGGATAAAAGAGTAGCAGGGACTAAAATTTCCGTCAACTCCACAAAATATGCGCATAAATGCACTGTAAATAATGCAGAAATTGCATTAAAATGCAATTTGCATTTTATCCGCCCTTTACTAATAATTCACGATGTCTCTTTTTTTATTTTTAAAGACACGATGCATTTTCTTTTGTTTAGGTTAGTTTTATTAAAACACTTAAAAATTTGAACACCTATTTTATCAAAATGTTTAAAACATAATAACCCAGCTAATCCTTTCAAAAAATCTATTTAGTTTACAGGGTTATTCACCATAATGTCTCTCCCCGTTAACTTTTCTTAATTTTAATACTAGATAAAAATAAAAAATATTTGCTTGTAGGTTATTTAAAATTCTTTTTGCAGGGTTATCCACAAATTCCCTTAGCCACTTCATAATATAGAGGATAATGTGACACAATTTTTGAATTCTAAACGTATTTGATTTAAACGTAAAAATTTAATTCAACGGTTTATGAAATATTAACATTTTAAGGA
This sequence comes from Polydrusus tereticollis, assembly GCA_963920685.1. Lineage (NCBI taxonomy): Eukaryota > Metazoa > Arthropoda > Insecta > Coleoptera > Curculionidae > Polydrusus > Polydrusus tereticollis. The sequence goes on from OY987327.1 coordinate 23,076,626, forward strand.
AAAAATATTTTAATTTGTTACAATTCAAAAGCAGTACTACGAGATATTAGAAGAGAGAATCCGTGGATGCACGTTCCTTGTAGAAAAACCCTCAAAAAAGGACTCTTAATAATTGAAATTAAAATCTGTTTTCCCCGTTTCAAATATGGCATTTTAATTAAAGGGAGTGAATTGTTGTCATTTAATACAAAGCGTCACAATTAAAGCCAGTAGAGCGTGGTTAAATTTTACCAGGTGGGTATCAAATTAATGGAAATATTTCCCATTGAAATGTGAATATTTTGAAAATCGTTGGGTATAACGTATGTTACATGAAATACGTTTCGAATTTTAAGTAGAATTCAAAAGTTTGATCAATACTAGTGAATAGGGTGTCTCATTTAAGAATGTATAACTTTATGAAATATCCTATACAGGGTGTTTTCTAACTACGGTACGAAACTTCAGAGGGTGATACGTAAGGTCGTTTTAAGAAAAAAAAGTTTCTATAAACATATATCCGGAGTCAGTGGCGTATTTAGGGGGGGGGGGGGGGGAGGGGGGTCCGGGGGTCTGGCCCCCGCCGTGGACTCAGTAGTAAAGAAAACTGAAATTCACATTCATTTATTTGCAATAAAGAACATGAAACATTATTTCAAATTTTCCAGATGTTTGGGGATTTCCACAGTCTTTTAGTTTAATAATTGTTGAATTTTATTTTTCGTTCCGTGTTTTCTAATTCAGGTTAGTAAAATAGTATACCGTTATACATACCTTCAAAAAACTAATATTTCAAATGCAAATATTGGCGTTTATATTAAAAAATTGCTTTATTTCTACGTTTTTTTTGGAGCCGGGCTATCATAACGTAAAATTTGTAAGTTTAGACAGTCCAAAAGAGGGCGTGGCACCTAAAAAAATTTTGCCTGCGGCGCATTTTTTTGAGCAGGTTAAGTGGACCCCGCCGTGTCACAATCCTAAATACGCCACTGTCCGGAGTTGCTTCGTTTCTGAGATACAGGGCGTTGAAGTTAAAAAAAAAACGGTCATAAATATCGTTAAACCGATAGAGTTGAAATTTGGTTCAGTTATTTTAAGTAATAAAGCGCCTCGTAAGGCGCTTATTAAGCCCTAACTAGATTGAAATTATTAGCCAATTATTAATGAGAAGAAAAAGTACACCACTGCCTTCTTTTTAGTTTTCTTATTTGTTTAGATTAAGCAACTACAAATACAACTTTTTGACCTCTTGTGTTTTTTTCAGATCTGGCTTCGTTTGCGACAAAAAAATAAAAATCACTTTAACTCATTCTAAAAGCTATCCAGAGCATCGTTTTCGAGATAAATCGATCAAAAAATTATATTCATGCCAAAATTATTTTATTTAACTATTGTAAGAATAGACGAATATGTTTACAGGATTCCTGTTTTAAAAAAACTTTCCATTTGGTATATATTTGAAGTTATTAGGAGCAATAAATGAGTTTTATAGATTTCAAGGGAAATCTAAGATGGTGGCCAATATGGCGACTTTCCCATATACTTTGACTTTTCTATAACTTTTGATATGTTGTTAAGAATATTAACTTAAGTCTAAAAAACCTTCCTTTACTTCTTTTACAATTAGTTTGATGTTTTCTGTGAAACCAAAACTAAAATTATGGGACTAAATGAAACATCGAGACAGCAATAAAAATAAAAAATATGTATTTATGTCCTTCGTACCTTTACTATTTACAATTCATCGGGAATCACTGCCATTATTTCTTAAGTGACTAGAAAATTGAATTAAGTAAATCCTAAAAATGAATATAAAGTAAGGGATTACGTATGAAGCTGATAATTACTTAAACAGCGTTTAAATAATTTGTTAGTCCAGCTTGTTCGACCATAGTATAAAACAGTCCTTGTTTGTTTGACAACAAATTTGCAGGCGTATCAAATTCTTTAATTTCGCCTCTATCCAACACCATAATTTTATCTGAATCAATTATGGTGTGTAGCCTATGGGCGATGGAGATTATAGTGCATCCAGCAAAGTTCTCCTTAATGGCATCGTGAAGCATAGCATCTGTTTTTGGATCCATATTGGCTGTAGCTTCATCTAAAACGACAATTTTGTTTCTTCGGATTATTGCTCTAGCCAAACATATAAGTTGCCGTTGTCCAGAGCTCAATGCTGGCGCATTTTCATTGATTGGCATTTCCAGGGTGTGAATGCTTTCGGTTAGGTGAACTCTTTCAAGTAGTTTCCAGATTTCCTCGTCAGTGTAGAGGTGATATGGATCAATGTTCGTCCTCACCGTTCCAGTAAACAAAACGGGGTCTTGAGGAATGATGGCAACACATTGTCTTAAATAATCTATCGCGATATGTTGGATATTAACTCCATCAATAAGAATTTTCCCGTCAACTTCGTACAATCTAAATAAGGTAGAAATTATGGATGATTTTCCGGCACCGGTTCGGCCACAGATGCCAATTTTCTGGTTTTGCTCGACCACAAAGTTTAAGTTCTTTAAAACTGTTTCATGTCCATAAGATAAAGAAACGTTCTCGTATTTAATCCTGCCCTCTGTCGGCCAGTTATCAATCTTGCTGCCTTGTTTTTTTTCTTGTTTAAGTTCTGTGTACTCCAGAACTCTCTCCACAGATGTCATTTGGTTTTCAAGGTCTGCCCAATTTCGTACTCCCCACTGGACAGTGCCAGCTAACACAAAGATCTGTTGAAGTACCAACCCAACATTTCCAGCACTGATATCTGAAAATATAATATTATGAGTAAATAAATACCAATAACTATGGGTACATTTGAAACAGGAAAAAGATATTTTTGGCGTCCTTATTGCCTTCTAATTTTAATTAACTTAATCTTACCAAAATTTGTAAAAAGTTAAAAGAGTTTTTTTTTAGGTTGGCGTATGCAAGTGAAAAACTGTCGTAACTCGTTAAATACAAATTTGACAGAAAGTCGTTTCAAATAAAAGCAATAGTGGCCGCCACCCTATACAAAATCGCGGTAAGAGTTTTAACCGTGGAACTACACGTTTACGAGATATTTGTAAAAAAGGGAAAAACTGATGTAACACTTTAAATACCGATTTGACAGAAAATCGTTTGAAGTAAAGACGATAGAGGTCGCCACGCTCTATAAAATCGCTGTAAGAGTTTTAACCGCAGGACTAACCGTTTATGAGATATTCGCAAAAATGTGAAAACTAACGTAACTCTTTAAATAGGATTTGACAAGAAATCGTGTCAAATAAAAACGATACAAAAACACAATTTATAACATCAAAAATCCAGAGGAACCAGAACGATGTGCATTTTTGAACTGCACTTTTTGGCAAGCACCTGTGACTGAACTGAATTGAACTCTTCAAATATACCTAGGATTTTTAAAACAATATATCTAAATATTACATTTCTTTTGTTCCGTTTTAAATTTTGCTAAGCTTATTAATCATCATAATAAATCATATACGAATCTTACCAGTATCGAAAAATAGAAATCTGGATACAACAAGAGCGATCAAAACTGAACATAATATGTCCAAAGAAAACCCAAATGCTCTTGAAGAACACGTCAACATAAAGTGAGCAGAAGTATAAAGATCTTGATGTCTATCGAACTCTTGTTTTAAAATATCTTCTGCTTTGTAAGCTCTAATTGTTGTAAGTCCTTCAAGTGACGCGTTAAGGTGGCCCACCAATGGACTACGAGCTAAAATGTAGTTTATTAATTTGCATAAAACACGTTTTACAGTCGGCAATATGATATGCTACTCAATTCCTGCAGCGCATTGCACAGGCAAGACATCGCCTAAAACATTTCTTGCAGGACGTTTTACAGCTGGCAATTTCGTTTTTATTGAAGAATATCTTCAACATTACAAAAATAAATACCTCTGTTGCTAATCCGTCCAGGAGAGAATAAAATAACATTAATGGCTGCGCATAGCTCAACCAATTTTTGGCAATAGCAAGAGAATGGCCAAATCCGATCAGCTAGCTGCTACTGTGCATGCATATTATAATCAAGAGAATTGCGAATTGCAGATAGTATTGCCGACTGTAAAACGTGCTTAACACAGGGTGCAACAAATTGAAAGTTCAGGGTCTCGTCAACAATAAGCAATACATCATTTAATTCAATTTTAATGGATGATTCGTGGACAAATTTTGAGCCGACCCATTCAGGTTCAGGTTTCAATGGTAACTTTAAAGTCCATTAATGTGAAACTGGACGAAAAGTATTCAGTATAAACTTCTTTTGCAGTACAGCATATGAAAGTTCCAAAAATAATGTCAATGCAACCCTAATAATACCGTTCAATTTTTTTGTCTATCACTTACAACGGCTTCACAATAAATTTTTCTTACAACCGAGCGCAAAGTACAGTTTTACGCTTCCAAAAGAAAGCATAAAGTATCACTTTTCCGAGCAGTGAGCGTTTGATTACCTTGATAACCATCATAAAACATCTGGTGTTCCTCATGTTTGACTCAGTTTTGAAAGTAGGCGTTGAAGGGTGTTTGACACATGTCGACAATTTTTTTACCAGTAAGACGGTATTTAAATAAGTAATTTGTACTTATGCAATTTGTAATTTTTATTTTGCAGTAAATACATTCTAACAAACATTTTTATAAAACCACCGGTTGTAGAAAAATATCATGTATGTAATTCGGGCGCAAAAGTGACAGCGCCGCTCTGGCGAGATAGCCGCGCTTCGCTAAGCGTCGTACGTTAAACTTCTCGCTCAGAGCGGCAATGTATTGCTTTGCGCTCCTAATACACAAAATTACAAATAGCTATTTAAAGCTCCTATTTTTTCGTATGGGCCGCTGACTACACATTACTCACCTAACCTAACCTTTATTGTTCTATGACGCTCACAACAATCGGTACCAACTTTAAAGATTTATTGAGAATACGCTTTAAGTGCTAGATAAAAAAATCCAACGGCATTGTTTGTTGCAATTAATTCTAATAGGGCGAAATTCATTTTATTTGTTATTTCTTATACCCCCATTAATTAGATACTTACTTGCTGCTTCAAGACGTTTTAAGCTTCGCCCAGTTGGTAAATACAGTTTTCTTACAATAAAAGTAATAGTAAAAAATATGCTCGCCGGTATTAAAAATAGCGGATTTACAATCGATATATTTATTACTACACCAATAATTTGCGCAGTGACCTAAAAAATTTAAAAATGTATTCATCACTGTACGAAATGTACTCAATGTACAGTGACGACAATTTTAATTATTATAAATAATACATTTTCACTGTTACATTAATACATCCTCACTTAATCCCTTTACACGGGGAAGGTAACAGAAGTGATAATTTCACATTTCAGTCTTATTTTCTATCATTTTGAGTAACAACATAAACGTTTTAGAGCACCCTTTATATTTTTTCTTAGTTTGATTCAACTACAGCGTGTCTTGGGTAGTTCTTACCAAATTTGATTCGAAACTTTTTTAGTATCAATTTTAGATAAAAAGTAACTCTTCATTATAAAACAGAGAATGACGCCAGATGGCTCCATCCAGGGCCGTAGCTAGGCGTTACCCAAGGGGGGGGGGGGGGGGGTTTAGGTAAGAAAACTTTAACAATTTATTAGAATTATTATTAAAATTTACGGTGGTTAACAAGGTAGAACTGAACATTCGTTGTTATGGGGGGTTTGAACCCCCTAACCCCCCCCCCCCCTCATCTACGGCCCTGGCTCCATCACGTGATGCTGGTAAAGAATAAAAGAATACCAGTTTTTGAGCATACCTGTGGCCTCTGATATGAACATTGAAGTCTATGTCAGAGGGCGCAGGTGTGCTCAAGAATTGGTGATCCTTACCAGCACCACGAGATGGAGCCATCTGGCTTTATTCTCAGTTTCATCCCGTCTTTTCTGTTTTAAAACAAACACTTATGCTTTTTTCCTTTTGTCAACCTATAGCCTCGCTGACGAGCTGTTGTACAGCGAAACGCGTCTGGGGATGGTTGTGGCAGAAGGAAAAAGCAACCCCATGTCATCTTCATTATTAGTTCTGTATCGTGAGAGAATATCTTTGAGTTAAGGAAAGTTTAATAGAAAGTGTCATTGCGGCTTGAAGATACAGTCCATGAGCATGTAAGCTGCTACTTAGATCTAATTATCAAAGCCCTAGATGAAATTGACATAGCAGTAAGTAAAGAAGTCAATGACAACATATTGTTGACAAGAAATGAACAGAATAAAATAAAAAAGGCTACTATCATCCTTCTTATAAACCTTACTAAAATAATACATCAAAATGGTATGCTTAAAAACGAAATCATTATATTAAGAAATGCTCAAAAAAATGTAGTAACAAACTTACATATGTTTCTGGTATATATGCAGCACAAGTAAGAAAACATAGCACTACTACTGACAAAACAACAACACCCTGGACAGCACCACCAACATGAAGTAAATTGCAAACTATCGTTAGAATACCAGATAATATTGATCGAAAGAAGACGACTAAATGATGACACAAAAGGAACTACCATAGGAGGAGGTTTTAAGAACGTTCAGCCCCCTAAAAATGGGTCAGTAATCATAGAAAGTCATATCAGACTCCAATAACAGGAGCTAAGAAAGACACTTGAAGCCCAATAAGATTTAAAAATAAAATAACTAAACACAACAGAACCAATGGTATTGATTACTGATATTGAATAGGGCTACAGTATCATGTTATAACAACACATGATTCCAAGCAAATAGAAGTCGTAACCAGGAAACCGTGCAGAAGTCATGCAAAAGAAAACTGAATTTTAAGAGCACCACCAAAGGTAGCCAAAAGGTTTTTAAAAACAGAAAAACTAAATTTAACCTTATAACCACTTTCATAAAGTGTGGTGGGGAACATTGAACCAAAGATTTTGACGTAGACACTCTGAGCCTAAGGTGCCCAAACTGCCGGGTAATGGGTTACGGTGAAACTCAACATTCCGCAAGAGACCCAGAATGTCCAACATATAAGCGAAAAATGGAGATAGCCAGATTGTACGTTAATTATAATGAACAGGAGCCTTTTTAGGATAAACATAGAATGTAATGATGAAATTTATCTTAAACAAACCTTACAAGAAGGCAGCATAACCATCATTTACTAAAACTTGCAGTCGATAGGAAATAGTGTTAATTTATCAGATCTTCTTGAAAAAAAACAAAGTGTCGTGTACTCTGTGTAACAAAACATTGAAAAACAACTACTCAATTAACAAATTATGGTATTTCGGGATTTAACTTAGTAAGCAGTTTCTGTAGAATAGAAAAAAATAGACATAGTGGAATTACAATTTATGTAAGTAAGGACATTAAACAGAATGTAAAGTAAGGAAATATTTAATATCTATAAGCATGGAGGGTGTTTCTGAATGTTGCAGTGGCGAGTTTAAAATAAAAATTATAGAAATAATTGTTATATGTCTATACAGGGTGACGCGGATCTAAATGAACATACTTCAACACAAGACAAAGAATACCTTGGGGGTTCTTCTTGATAGTTCAATTGTCGATAGTTAATAAGATACAGGGTCTTTTATGAACTTCAACAATTTTTTGTTCTTGTCATATTTTTTAATGCACTCCGTATAAAATTTTCATATTGGGTCAACATCTGTAACCTATCTGTCGCTTAAAATTGCAGTATCAGAAAATTTTAAATTCCAGGCCCGTATTAAAAAAAGTTGACATTTTCAATTTTTACATTTTTAACACCCTGTAGATCAATTTTTTCAAAATATTATTTTTTTATTGGAAAGAGCATAAAGAATTGACCCTAACGGCATAATTTTCAAAGTTCCCGCACCCATCACTTGATTAGAATAAATGGTTGTTTTGTAAAAAATTTCAAAATGGTGCATATTTGGAAATTAGAAATTAAGAAAATAACAATAAAAAAGCAAAAACTGCTTCCAAAGTAAAAAAATAAATGTACTAAACGTTTAATAGTTTTAACGAGACTAAATTTTAGGGAACAACACAACAACAAATAACAAAGTAATAATAATAATAACAAAACTGCAAGATAATGATTGCTTTTTAGACATCGACAAAAAATCGTAAATTACAGTCAGAAATTTCAAACTTTGTAAAGTAGGCTTTGCCTCATTTAAAAACAAACCAAAACTATCGAGTTACTGTTCCATAGCAACAATTGAAGTCACTATCAGATATATGACAGTTGTCTGACCTTTGTTAGTATTCGGTTAACAATTATTGCAATTTTCTGTTGAAGATGCCTTACCAATTTTCAAATGCCGAATATGCCGACATTATTTTTGTATACGGTTTTTGTAACGGTAATGGAAGAGCTGCTGTTCGGGAATATCGTAGGCGATTTCCGGGTAGAAGATGTCCATATCACAAAACATTTGCAAATGTATTTTTATTTGCTGGAGAACATGGACATTTTCCCACCGACAATAATATTGATCAACCAATACGACATCCAGTTCAGGAGGAAGAAGATATCTTAAATCTTGTTGAAGATAATCCCAAAACATCTACTCGAAAAATTGCGGCACGTCTAGGAATCCCGCAAAAAAGAGTTAATGTAACACTGCAAAAGGAAGGCTTGCATCCGTTTCATGTTCAAGAAGTTGAAAGATTGGAACCTGGCGATTATGCAAACCGGTTACTCTTTTGCCAGTGGCTCAGTAGACACCAAAGGAGTCTTTATCGAATCCTCTGGACCGATGAAGCACAATTTACCAGAGATGGTGTAAATAATTCAAGGAATTCCCATGTATGGTCGTTAGAAAATCCACATGCCATCAGACAATCGCATTCGCAGCACAAATTTTCCATAAACGTTTGGGCAGGTATAATAAATAATAAATTAATTGGGCCGCACTTTTTTGCTGAAAGATTAGATGGAAATCAATATTTAAATTTTTTACAAAACATTTTGCCAGGACTTATGCAGAATGAAAATGCTAACGTGAGAGGGCTCTTTTTTCAACATGATAGGGCCCCACCACATTTTGCAAGGGTTGTATCTGAATTTTTAAATATTACGTTTCCTAACAGATGGATAGGCCGTGGAGGGCCCCATTTATGGCCAGCCAGGTCGCCGGACTTTAATCCTTTGGATTTTTTTTTCTGGGGGAATATGAAAAATTTGGTTTATTCAGAAGAAATCAACACGCGGGAGCAGCTTTTGCAACGAATTATTAATGCTTTTCAGGAAATAAAAAATAACCCAGACGCAATTAGAAAAGCAGTGTCAAATTTAAACATCAGAAGACGAAGATGTGAACAAGCCAATGGAGGGCATTTTGAACAGCTTCTTAAATAACAGTGTTCTGCTAAAGTGCTCTTAAAATTAATTGCTAAAACTTTTTCTATGTATTAGATTTTAAGCAGTCGATTTTAACTTGCAGTTTTGTTATTATTATTATTACTTTGTTATTTGTTGTTGTGTTGTTCCCTAAAATTTAGTCTCGTTAAAACTATTAAACGTTTAGTACATTTATTTTTTTTCTTCGGAAGCAGTTTTTGCTTTTTTATTGTTATTTTCTTAATTTCTAATTTCCAAATATGCACCATTTTGAAATTTTTTACAAAACAACCATTTATTCTAATCAAGTGATGGGTGCGGGAACTTTGAAAATTATTCCGTTAGGGTCAATTCTTTATGCTCTTTCCAATAAAAAAATAATATTTTGAAAAAATTGATCTACAGGGTGTTAAAAATGTAAAAATTGAAAATGTCAACTTTTTTTAATACGGGCCTGGAATTTAAAATTTTCTGATACTGCAATTTTAAGCGACAGATAGGTTACAGATGTTGACCCAATATGAAAATTTTATACGGAGTGCATTAAAAAATATGACAAGAACAAAAAATTGCTGAAATTCATAAAAGACCCTGTATCTTATTAACTATCGACAATTGAACTATCAAAGATGGGTGATTAAGAACCCCCAAGGTATTCTTTGTCTTGTGTTGAAGTATGTTCATTTAGATCCGCGTCACCCTGTATAAAACGTTAGTAGAATCGCTTATAAGATACGGTATAAGTGCGTGGGGTGGAAGCTACAAAAACTCTCTAAAACCTCTGAATGTTGTTCAAAATTATATACTAAAAATAATTAACAAAAAAAACAAGCTCTACTCCACACATTTACTCTACAATTCAGACATCCTAAATGTACGATCACTGTATATATTGTCAATTGCCGTTTTAACACATAAATCCCCATCATTGAAAAATTACATTAGTCACCCATATCCGACACGCAATCACATGAACAGACAATTGATAATCCCTAATAGTAATAAAAATATTAATTTAAGATTTATTCATTACTTAGCTCCAAAAATATACAATATTGTACCCTTAGAAATTAGAAATATTACAAGCTATAAACATTCTCGTCAAAAATGTAAGCATTTTGTGAGTAGCAACTTAAAGAAATTTAGTTCATTATTTTAAAATTATTCTTTAGAATATCATAGAGTGACTTTTTATTGTGTAATTCGATACTTGGGTTCTCTATGGTTACCTACTTACAATAACTTTTGCCTATTTTAACTTTTGCTTTTAGATTTAATTTACTATAATAATTTAGATTAATACCTTGCACATACAGGGATTTAGTTCCCTAGGTGCAAAACTTAAAATCTTAAGAAACTAGATAAACTTATATTTAGAATTAAGTAAACATTGTAAACTGTTTTCAGCAATACGTAATATATTGATTGATTGATTGATTGAGACCAAAGAATACTAGTTCTAGCCGCTTTTTTGTATTTACAAAAATGGTAGGTGTACCAGACAGTGTGTGGGAATAAATACGTTGTCGAAGATACCTTCAAGAATTGCATTGTTTTTGAAATTGGAGAAACCAGCGCTCTACACCGGTCACTGCCTGAGAAGGTCTTCGGCGACTCTTTTGGCCAATGCAGGGGCTAACATGACTAATTTGAAGCGTCACGGAGGATAGAAGTCCTCGACGGTAGCAGAAGGATACTTAGAAGAAACGGTGCATAACAAAATACAAATTGCAGAAAAAATACAAGGTTCTAATGTGTCGGCGTCTTCTAGCACTATCAGCAGCTGTACCGATATTGGAGCATCTGGTTCCAATGAACCAACGAATTTTACAATGACTTCAAATTCGAATAAACCGTTAGCGTTTTCCTTTAATTTCAATATCAATATGAATTCTGCTTGTAATAGTAATAAATGAATAGAATACTACTTTAAATATGAACGTGAGTTATAATCCATGACTCACTAGTGAGTTATGGATTATAACTCACTAGTGTGTTATTTGATAGTTAACATGTCTAAAATGACATTGATAATGACAGTCATAACTGTCATGTGTTGGATAAACTTATTTTGATGTATGTTTGTACCTATTTTGTTTTTCATTTAGTTTGCAAAATAAATTCGGCACCAAAGGATTAAAATAAGTTTTTACAACTGAGTTAACAATTTAATCTGTTTTTTTCATTTGATGCTCTAACTCATAGTCGTTGATGAATATATTACTAAAAGAGATATCCTCTGCAAAATAACCGAAATCTTGATCGTGTATTTATAAAAAAAAGTGAACTTACCCTGAAGCATTCGCTTATAGTATATGGAAGAAACTCATCAATATTTATAAGATCTTGCGAAAATCTATTTAAAACATTTCCAATAAAATGCGTGTCAAAAAAGGCCATGACAGCATTTATAACTTTGCAGGACATTGCCTTGTGTACGTTTATAGAGGCTCTTCTACAGAAATCGAACAGCAGGAAATTTCGACTTAACACAAATAAAGTGGACAAGCCTATCATAATCGAATACAGTCGGATATAGAAATTCTTATTGGATACTGCGTCCTCAAATTTCGTCGTATTGGTTAGATTGGTTACAAATAAATCTAACTCTAACTGTTGAGAATCGATCCTTAAACAAAATTATTATTAATTAGCATTTATTATCAATTAGTAGTATTATATGATATAGGAAATATCCTTACTAGCACAAGAAAACAAAAAAATTATAATTCAGGTTGAACAATACAGGGTATCCGGTGTACCTCGTAATTTTTCGAGCGCATACAGAGGAGGTCAAAATACCCCTAATTTGTCATAGAAAAAAAATCCCACAGTTCCCCTTAACGGATATACAGAGCCCCAAAAGAGTACCCAGCAATTTATTTTTGGCTTTAACTTTTGAACCGACTTGTTTAATTTAATGAAATTTTAATTTTTTATAGAGGCCAAAAAGACTCATTAAACCATACTACAGTAGATGTTTTACATCGTCAGGGAAGTCAGGAATGGACTTGCAACTACACTCGTTGGTCCAAAATTTTGATTGGGGTCATTTGACAGAACTGAACACTGTTTTTTTAAACACACTGGCCACTCGGTCATGCCTTCTCAAAGAAGGTACCCTTCAAACAGCATAAAGAATATCGCGACATAAAACAATGTTATAAAATGGTCAAAAAGTACACGCTGTGTCTCCGGGTGAATATCCAGCAAGACTTCAATACTCTTAACAGGTTTATACAGCAGCATAAAGTGAATCTAAGTTTTTCTAACCTTATTTCGTTTACGGATTAAGCCGGTTTTACAAGAGATGGCATTAATGAACTGACAAAAATCCGCACGCCATAATTCAAAACAAACACCAACAAAGGTTTATGGCAAATGTGTGGGCTGGCTCTTCAATGTTTCTTTGCGTCATCGTCAGGAGGAACTACTTTGATTGATTATTCGTTAATGCTAATTAGCTCTATGGTTTGTTAAGATTTGTAATAAGCTGTTTGCTTCGATGTTTGTGCTTCTTACGGATTTAATTTAGAAGTTATGTTGCAAAAGTTTTGGCGCCTTTTTGTTAAATATATAATATTTGTGCATGTCAATTTTAGTGCCTCCCTACTATTATAGGATGGGATTTGGATCAACAGGAAGTCAGTCTTAAGGTAACTAAACTTGTACGTCCCGATTTGTCTCGAACTTGTACGTGAGTCGGTAATAAGTTGGTTAGTCGATACGTCTGTACGCCCGTAATCATTTCTAATAGTTTTCAAGAAGAACTCGTTAATTGTCAACATCTGAAAGTCATTATGTAACACTACATTCATAATGTATCTAGGCGCGTTCGCGATAATTTTCAGCACCTTGTTCTGAATCACCTGGAACTTATTAAGCTCCGTTCTGCTTATGTTGCACCACGTAGGTGCACCATAAGTTAGAACCGGCCTGACCAATACCTTGTAGAGGTTGACCTTAGTCCTATTAGCAAGTCTACTCCGCCTGTGAAGCAGGTGGTAGATAAAGCCTAAATGTCACAATGCAAGTTTTATTATATTAATTGAATTTTGCCTCCAATGCAGCTTTTGGTCGAAAATAAGTCCCAGGTATTTCACCTCCTGGCACCAGTTCACTTGGACTCCATTGACCCGTAGCCTTGTTTTAGGCCTGCGGTCGACGATTTTTAAAAAGAAGATGACCTTCATCTTGCCGGGATTCCAGCGAATCTTCCAAGCCGAAGTCACTTTTACAGCTCGATTATGTGACGCTGTGTCCGGCTGACGACAATTCGCGGTGATTTAGTAGTCGAAGTAATTGCTGCATCGTCAGCGAAAAGATAGAACTGCGTAAATCTATCTCGCGGCATATCGGGAGTATAAATGTTATACAACATCGGAGAGAGTGGTGAGCCTTCTGACACTCCCGCCCTGATGTGTTAATTCAAAGATAGTACGTTCTCTGACGAGACCACAAAACATCTATTCTCTAAAAAAGAAGCTACCACCTTTATTAAGTAGTTCGGAGTACCGAGCCTTATCAATTTTAACAAGAGGCCATTGTGCCAGACCTTGTCGAATGCTTTGCTTACATCAAAGAAAACTGCTACCGTATGCGGACTGGCATTATCGGTAATGACCTTATAGGTCTATTTGTTTTAAAGAAAAGACTCAATTGTGAGATTTATTTACAATTTTTACAGTAAAATTTGAATAATTTATTAGTAGACATGCCTCTTGATAGAAGAATGCAAATGTAGTACATGCTACACCTCAATATAACGGTATAGTACGTCAACACTTAAAAAGCATTTTTGGCCCTCGATGGATAGGTCAAGGTGGGCCTGTTTTATGGCCACCAAGGTCTCCAGACCTAAATCCCTTAGACTTTTATTTCTGGGGACATCTAAAAGCGCTAGTCTATTCAACACCAGTAAATACTAGAGAAGAACTAGTAGCGAAAATAACACAGCATTCTAACGAAGTCCGTAATACTGCGGGAGTATTATTGATATATACGTGATGAAGTTGGAAAGCATACCCCGCGTATTTTATTTTTAAACGTTTATGTTTAGCATTAGTAACTTTTGAGTGTTTCACATAAATACCGATTTATCTCGGAAACCGCCAGTTTGATCGAATTAACCTAAAAGTACTTTTCTTGAGGAGGAATGACCAGAGTATTTTGAAAATCAGTTTTCAGCACTGTCAAATGGCACCGGTCAATATTTTGGATCAACAAGGGTGATGGCAAGTCCGTTCCTGACTTTCCTAACGATGTAAAACATCTAATGTAGTATGGTTTAATGACTCTATATGACCTTTATGGAATACTAAAATTTCATTACATTAAGCCGGTTCAAAAGTAAGAGCCAAAGAAGTAAATCGCTGAGTACACTTTGGGGCTCTGTATCTCTGGGATTTTTTTTTCTATGACTAATTAGGGTTATTTTGACCTCAACTGTATGCTCCCAAGAAATTAGGAGGTACTTACCGAATACCCTGTATTTCCTTTGTTAACTTAGAGCCCTTAATATAGAAGAAGTGTCATTGTTTAAATATTTTAGATATTTTCCAGCGTGCTTGCGCCAATGAAACCATTTTTTTTTTAATTTTCGTTAAAATCTCAAAGTGCTCAAGCACTTTTAGTGGCGGCTCCCATTCGAAATCCCTATAGTGTAAAATATCGCCTACTAAGAATGACAGATGCAAAAAGAATATTAATTTGTTGACTAGTTTAAGGTATACCAAAAAAAACTTTGCTGCTGATTGAAAACTTACCACATTGCAATTAACTTGTCAGCTGCTGTTTCTGTGCCTTGAACAAATGCATACATCGATATAATTACAGAAAAGAATAAGAAACCACCTCCAAATGCAAAATACTTTCCATAAACCTGGAAACTAACATCTCCCTTTTTCTTTACTTCGTGGTAAATTTTCGTTGCTTTGTTTTGTTCCGTTTCAAGTAAATATTCATTTTCATCGTCATCTTCTTCTTTTACTATTTTAACTTTTGCTGGTTTTTCCTCAATGTGTTCTTTTTCTATTTCGTCGTCGTTTCCAACAAGCTCTGCCAGTTTCTCCAAAGAGGTCGTCGTTGGTTTACCCACAGATCTTATTTTCGAGTTTTGCATTATTATAAGAGTGTTAGCATCTTGAATGTGATGTACAGTCTGGGTTATCAAAACTACAAGTTTATCCTTTAGAAATTTTAGAAGGCATTCGTTAAAAATGTAATCTTGAACATGTGAGTCCAAGGCTGTTAACGAGTCATCCAGTAAATAGATCTCGCTTTCTTTATAAACTGCTCTGGCTAAATTCACTCTCGCCTGCTGACCTTTGCTTAAATTAATACCGTTGTCTGCCACAATTGTCTGATCACCTTTCTCCAATATATTTAAATCGTATGTCAAAGCACAAACTCTTATAACCTCTTGGTATCTTGCTTCGTCGTATTTCTCTCCAAAAATTATATTTTGTTTAACGGAAGATGGAAACAGCCAAGGGTCTTGTGAGGCATAAGATATCCTTCCTGACGTGCTAACACTCCCATTTTCCAGAGGATAATCCTGAAGGTATGCTTTAAACAAAGAACTTTTACCAGAACCTACAGGTCCGGTAACAACGTTTAATCCTGATGTTAATGTGAGTGATACATCTTGCACTGCCAACCGTTTGTTAATCGTAACTGTGGCATTTTTTAATGACAGTCTTGGGGCGTCAGTTGGATCATCGTGTGCATTTTCTTTATGAAGTTCTTCTGCTTTAAGTACTCGATTGATTCTTTGGATCGCAGCTAGTAATTCAGCCGCCCTGCCCATGCCAATAGGAATGGACACTCCGAGAAGCCATTTCAAATTGTTGAACAAATTCAAAACGTAGTAGACAAGTTGGGCGTCGGGAATGTATCCAAGCCAGACGTAGGTCATTATTAGAACATAAAATCCGAGTTTGGCAGATACAACTCCCAAGCAAATAAGAATGGTTTTCAAGTAGAATGTTATCCGCATTATGTTAATTTCTTTTCTAAAAAATTAAATATTTCTTAAACCTGAGAAGCTAAAAATATTGTTTTTGGTTTCTAACTATTTTGAGTAAATAAATATACTTGCTTTCTCCTATCATCTACTTGGTCATTAAAATACCGTTCCCAAGTATAAAGTTTTATAATTTTTATTGACGATAGTATTTCTTGAATTGTCTGTAGCCTCTCATCTGTCTTTTTACCAACTCTTAGTCTTAACGTTGTAATCCATTTTCCAATATAAACTAAAAATTGAGAAAAGCACTATAGTAAACATCAAATTAGTACCTATAGTATGTAACCAGTTGAAAAAGATGATAGTAGAAATTATAACCGAGTCCATACGAGTACAGTGATTTCTCTAATTGGATAATTTATTTAGAAATAAATTAGGTTTAACCATGCTTTTTGTTGCCAAACATACTACTAATTATTTATGTGTCCACTAATATATGTACAAATAAATATATCTACAAATCTATATGCGAAAACAGTACCTAGGTATCAAGTATATAAACTGCTGGCCACTCGAACTTACCGATAGAGATTTTTAGGCAAAATTTAAAGTTTAATATTTTCAACAGGAATGTAAATTTTTCAAAGCCGATTGCAGATTTTGAAAGCTGGTTTTTTTCGGATTAAGCTGCATGACGTATATTTATTGTAGGACCATAGGTTTATTATATACGGGGTGATCAATAATGTCATGCAAAAAATCAAAAAGTTTGTATGAGTGAAATTTCCAAAATAAATTTTTTTGGTCGTTGCAATATGGTCCGTTACTTAGGTAACATCAATATCTCTAGACGTTTTTGTCAGTTTTTGGATTAAGGACGTTAGGTCTTGTACACACTACTAAACATAAAATGTGGGTAGCAAAATTTTTAAAATGCTATAACTTGACATTGGATGGACGGTTCTTGATGATTTTTGCGGATTTGGAATCCTTATTTCACGTAGATTTTCTACGATCTAAATATTTTATTTGAGGGTGGAAATTTACACATTATACCGGGTCGATAATAGACAAAAACATAGCGACAAGAACAAGTTTATTACATTATATTCTACAATATACAAGATTGGTTAACAACGGCCCAAAGTCAATCCTTACAAAATTTCTAATTCTAAGCCTAATTTAAAGGTTACTGCAATCCCTAAAAAAATCTGATATACTGTAATAACAAAGATTAGGTATGTATGGAAAAGGATACCTAGTGATAATTGATATTGGTAATTTTTAGTTAATAAAAAAAAATGGCCTGAAAAACATAAATTGTTTGTCCATTAATTTTTGTTTTCAACCCACTGCGTCAAAGATGGGAATTACAACCTTGCATTTTTGGAGTTTAAAATGAAATTGGGTATTTGTTGGCAATAGCGTGTTAAAAGGACGAGGTCATTAAAAGCAACCGGCAAATATCAATGGAAAAATGCCAAGTGTCCTATCTTTAAATACCTAATCTTTGGTAATAATTTACCCGAAATTAAGTAGGTGCATTATAAAAAAAAGGAACTAATATTTTGTTGGTCCTCCTGCTCGACGTATTACTTCCCGACATCTGTTTGGTAGAGTATCCACAAGATTATTTATAAAATCTTGTGGAATATTCTCCCATTCTTCACGAATGGCCTCATTAAGCGTTGCAAAGGTTGCAGGGGGTACATCACGCGATCTTACTTTAAGTTTTAAATAAGACCAAACGTGTTCGATGACATTAAGATCCGGAGACTTTGCAGGCCAGTCCATCCTATTGATGTTCTGTGCCTGCAAAAACTCTGTGATCCTTCGCGCTCTATGAGGTGGAGCGTTGTCATCCACCAATAGAAATTCTGGACCGTAATTTCGAGCAAAAGGAACAACAATAGGTTGCAAAATTTCCTCCTGATAAACATTAGCGTTAACAGTTTGGTTGGTAATGAATAGCTCGGTTTTACCATTTCTTATGATACCTCCCCATACTGTTACACCTC
This sequence comes from Polydrusus tereticollis, assembly GCA_963920685.1. Lineage (NCBI taxonomy): Eukaryota > Metazoa > Arthropoda > Insecta > Coleoptera > Curculionidae > Polydrusus > Polydrusus tereticollis. Next base: position 23,094,915 of record OY987327.1, read on the forward strand.
CGCCACCAAATGCCTCTTGAGGGGCCATGTTTTCCTCCAAATACCGCTGATTTGGCCCTCTCCAAACTAATATTCGGCCATCGGAGTGAATCAAATTAAATCTTGTTTCGTCAGAAAATAAACAATGGCTCCACTCTGCATTACCCCAATTCGCATGCCGATTTGCCCATGCCCGCCTATTCGCTCTATGGTGTCGTAATAACAACACACATTTTGCTCTGCGACGGGCTCTAAAATTTAAAATGTTTGGCATTATGTTGTTTTTGTAAAAATAAATTCTCACCTTAAGTTGTTTTTATTCAATGTTCTTCTTACTGTTCTGTTCGAAACTCTCACCCCAGTTTGTTGCCTTAAAGAGTCATTTAGTTTCCTAGAGTTCTTTGTTCTATTCACCATAGCTTCTCGAATTAAAATTCTTTGGGTTCTTTGGTTTATTTTTTTTGTATGTCCACCCCCATGCCCATAATTATGATCACCAGTAGTTTCGACGCGACGGTTTAAATTATAAATTGTCTTTTGGCTGACATTGTAAATGCGCGCAATTTGCTTTTTTAGCATTCCTTCGTTGAGAAGTCGAATGCAATTTTCTCTTTCTGTCGTGGTTAAACGCCTCATATTAATTAAAATTTACAAAATTATAACATTGAAATGTGTCAGGTTATTTTTAAAATAATGTTAACTATTTTTAATTCCATAGCAACAAATTTGTTTTTGCAATGCCTAGTTTGAAATTGACGCGTCGCGTAGAAATTACAGTCGATCATAAATATGGGCATCGGGGTACATATTTTCGACCCGGTATAATGTGTAAATTTCCACCCTCAAATAAAATATTTAGATCGTAGAAAATCTACGTGAAATAAGGATTCCAAATCCGCAAAAATCATCAAGAACCGTCCATCCAATGTCAAGTTATAGCATTTTAAAAATTTTGCTACCCACATTTTATGTTTAGTAGTGTGTACAAGACCTAACGTCCTTAATCCAAAAACTGACAAAAACGTCTAGAGATATTGATGTTACCTAAGTAACGGACCCTATTGCAACGACCAAAAAAATTTATTTTGGAAATTTCACTCATACAAACTTTTTGATTTTTTGCATGACATTATTGATCACCCCGTATATAATAAACCTATGGTCCTACAATAAATATACGTCATGCAGCTTAATCCGAAAAAAACCAGCTTTCAAAATCTGCAATCGGCTTTGAAAAATTTACATTCCTGTTGAAAATATTAAACTTTAAATTTTGCCTAAAAATCTCTATCGGTAAGTTCGAGTGGCCAGCAGTTTAGTACGTTAGTAAAATACTTTTAAATGATACCTAGACCAAGGTACTCTTTTGCATGCCCTAAAAATATTAAGTACGGTAGCATATAATAATGTAATAATGAATAATATCACTAAATGTATCTAGTATTAAGTTTAATAAATAGCCAGTAGAATGTTCATCTTTGTAGTTATGTAATAAATGCCGTTTTAAAAGCAATGTAATGATTGTCTTATTATACATATACATAAATAATTTCTTTGCCAATTTAGGCTATGTAGAACAGAGAAGAACCATACCTTTACGACAGGTCTCAGGTCGTTGAGATGGACGGGGTTAGATCTACTGGTCGGGGGCTTAAAAGAGGCACGCCCCAAGGTTCATGTTTATCTCCAACATTATTTAATATTTTCATTAACGACCTCCCATCAGTCGCGGCGGCAGTTGGGCGTCCCGTGCTATACGCAGACGATAGTAATATCCTTATCAGCGGTAAGACCCAAAACGACCTCGTACGTAAAGGGAGCACGGCTGTCGACATTATGACCGGATGGTGTAATTCCAACGGACTACAGCTGAACGCCGACAAAACGATTTATGTCCAGTATGGGACCAAAAACAAAACGGTGGACTATAGTTTGTTGATCAAAGCCGAAGAAAAATCTATCGCAGGCGTCTCATCTACAAAATTCTTGGGAATACATGTCGACCAAAAGCTTACATGGGGCGCACATATAGAAAGCATATTACCTAAACTTAGCTCCTATTGTTATTTAATAAGAAATCTTCGCGATACCGTATCCCCGAATGTGATCAAGCTTTTGTACTTCGGCTTGGTCCAGTATACTCTTGCATATGGAATGGTATACTGGGGTGGGTCATGTGATGCACAACAGGTTCTTGTGGTGCAGAAAAGGATCATAAGAACGATAGTAAGAATCTCTCCTTTAACATCCTGTAGGGAGCATTTTAAGTCTCTTAATATAATGACGACAACGTCCCTTTATATATACTCTTTAATTCTGTATGCCATAAACAACAAAGAGTCGCTTACTCTGAGGCAAGAAGTTCACTCTCATAACACCAGATATAAAAATGAATTTCAACTACCATTTTCCTAATAAATTGGGTCGAATTACCCATGACTTTCCACGGAGGACGGTGGCAAATGCAACATTAAAAAATAAATTAAAGAAATTTTTAATCAATAAATGTTATTACTCGTTAGATGAGTTTTTTAACAAAAGGGAACTTCCAAATCCAATAATCCCATAACTATTATCTATTCTAATATGATGGAAAGGGTGTAAAACATTTACAATATATGTCTGTTGTATTTTTTTTTTAGGTTCTGTTTTTTGTACGTTATGTACTGTTTTATTTGAAATTTGCGTATTGTATGTGACATGTGTTTTTTCTCGTCTATAGTATTGATAATTTTAATGTAATTTATGAAAAACCGTTTTATATATGTGTATATCTTTAGTATATTATATTCTAATTGACGATCCCATAATGATGTGTAGGTTACACTGACATTGTATTCAGTGGAGTTAGTAACGAAATAAATAAATTAAAAAAAAAAGTACCTGCCCAGATTTATGCCGACTATAATTGTACCGTTTACCTGGTGTGCCGAGCTGGGCATTACCCAATAATGTTGCCAAAACCGGGTAGACCACCTAGCAATATCACCTCTAATAGACCTGTTTCCCTTCTACTAAATATTTCAAAATCATTTGAGAAGCTACTACTTAATTAATTTTGGACTTTCAAGTCCGATTTAGGCAGAAACATTCAACGATTGATCAAGTGCGTTCAATCATCGACATAACTGAATATGCGGTTGAGAATAAGCAAGTGTGTTCCGCAGTGTTCTTAGATGTTGCACAAGCGTTCGATAAGGTGAGACATGAAGGTTTAATATATAAATTTAATAAAATACTTCCTAAGCAGTATTTAGTGATCTTAACATCCTATATCTCTGATCGGCATTTTTAAATCAAACAGACCGGTATATTCATCTAGATTAATAATAGCACTTTCATTTTCTTTTCTTTTTTTAGGAAGCTTGTTTCGAATAAATATACCTCTAAATCTGAGAATTTGTAAAAATTTAGTATATTCAATTAAATCATAATTGGTAAGAGTTTTCAGAGGTATATGTTTTAGCAGTTTTTTTTCCATCGTTTTATTGTGTCTTTTATCTTCTTCTAAACTTTCTTTCGCAGATTTTGCATCATTCACGGCCTTCGCAATACCCGCAGCACCTCCTCCAAGGGCACCTAAAGCCGACAAACTCCCATTCTGATAAAAAAATTCAATTAATTTGAGAGCAGTAATAAGGAATTACTACTCTTGAAGGGTGACCTAGGTAGGTGCATGAAGAATATAACTGTAATTCTGTCAAATATAAGTAATCACGGCTATGCTTTATGATTGCGCCAGAACAAAAGGCTTTTATGATGGCAAGCTGCTTTAGAAATGGTAGAAGGGTTGATGGTCACTAGGTTTATTCAGCACGGGGCGCCTTTAAGGATTTTCAACCAGATTTTCTAAACATAGTATGTCGACCTGTGTTGAAACGCAGGGCTTTATTTCCTCTTACGTTCAATCAATTTTGTGGTATATTTCCACAGGCGTGTGACTCACTGGTCGTTTTTATTGCGATTGGAAATTAAACTCGTGGTAAAGCAAAATAACTCTATTTAACATACTTTCGAAATTAACACATTATAACTTCTTGCGCAGAGATATGCACACTTAGTACCCGTACTTAGGGTGAAACTTCCACTTTTTACATAGAAATTAGTACACTAACATTCCTAAAGATTTACCACTTGGTACAAACAGTAAAATGACCGCCAACAACCAACTTTGGTTATTCCTTTTTGACGGGACGTGTTGCTAGCTTTCTTGCTCAATCAACAGTGACTCTTAATTCTTGATCAGCGCCCAATGCAGCGGCTGGAGCCGCTGCACGCATACCCTATGACACGATTCATTCATCTTTTTTGGCCGACGCCAAGCTTCCGCCAATCCAGTGGGCGCATTTTACAGCGAACAAAATTGGAGCGTGACAGTGGTAGCCAGCCGCTTCCCTGGCGCCGATCCAAAATACATCATCTCTTATACCTACTATGTTATGAATGAAATCGTAAATTTGACATGTTACGCCTATTATGTTGCAACTAAACTCAACAGTCCATCTTTGGACAACTCATTGCAACTTTTATGGCTGTTCCCCAACAACCTGATTTCACTGGATATGTGACTTTATTAAGAACAACAAGAAGTGTGATTAATAAGAAAGGCAGTTAGCGATCTAAAGTTCGCATTGCATAAAGAGTATATAGAAGAGTTGAGGAAAATTGTTAATGAAGACGCAAATGCAGGCTTGTCGTCTAGCTCACTCCAATTTCAGAGTGGTTTATGGGTAATTTGAATGAATATTTGAAAAAACTATGCACTGGATTCTCAAAATGTTGGCGTGGGGCGGCCATATAGAAAAGAAAGTTAATTGGACCGAATTTTTTGGAACTCGGCACGACACCGTCATGATATTTTGAAAAGTTTTGTAGAGTTAGACGATGAAACAAGGCTACTTCCAGCAGATCGGCGTGGCGCACCAATTCACGTAACTCATAATATATTAAATATTTTGGTTAGGTGGCCACCACGGTCCTGCGATCTGACACCACGCATTAAAAACTCGGAATATCAAAACCCTTTGCAAAAATTTAGAAGACCCACGGTCTAGAATTACAAATAAATTTCAGGAGATTAGCTAGACTTCTCACCAATATTTTCGACTCTGTAATAAGAAGTGAAGTTAGAGGTGGACACGTCTTAAACGGACAAGATTTTCTAGCTTGCCGTTATTATTTATTATTCGCCAGATTATAAAAATAGTTTATATATTTATACATAGATTCAATTAAAGCTCCTTTTAGCAAAACATCTATTAACGACCCTTAACACATGACACTTGTACAAACTTTATAAAACTGTCAGCGAGAGCATGCATGCGGATAGCTCTATTCGTCGAATAATGTCTATGGAAACAATTATCGACACAATTGAAACTTTAGCAATTATTCTGAGAATAGAGATATTCGGATGTGAAAGTACCGGGCCTAAGTAGTCATGAGAAAATAATAAGATGCAAAGATTAGACTATACCTTCCTATAATTAGTTTACCGGTGGGAGGTCAATTAGGGCCAGAAAATGCGTAATGTATATTGTCGTGTATGACAACGTCGGTCAAGATTGATCCATTACCAATCATAAATTATTACGAATATAAGATATACTAGAGTTTTTGGTACCGCGGCTCGTATCTGTTCTTGGAAATCTATTTTGCATATTGATTTTTATTTTTCGGCTACAATAAAGAATAGCAATTAATTAATAGAGTGTTCTTGAATCTTTTAGGCCAGTTTTACGGCCTTTTAGGAGAAGAATATTTTTAAAACAGGAATTGTAAGAAGTGATTTTCTTTATTACTTTTGCCTGTTTAAACCTGGGCGTGTATAGAAACTAGTTGAAGTTTTATTTAAATTGACATAATATTTTAAGTCATAGAGAAATAGGATTTTATTTATGGACTTAATTTATATTAAAGCATGTTTCTCAAACACGTCTCTCATTAAGTTTAAATTTATAATGTGGCGTTCCTTGTTGTGTATGTTTCTTTTTTAAATTCTGGATTCAAGGATTTTACATGTTCTTTTTAATAATTTAATGAAAAAATTGTAGTTGTAAACTATCAACTTAACATTTTTTATTTCGTAGAATATTATTTTTCAAAAATAAAATAAACACCGTTTTATCATATTTAAATCGCTTTTGATGTAAAATTACTTTTTATGGAGTAAAGTTGAGTCCTTGTTAAATTAAATTTAACACTGAAAGAATGAGGTGCAGTTGATGCGAAACAAAAACCAATGCACGTCATCAATCAGCTGATAATTGTAAATCCGTAAGAAAATACTAGGAAATTAAATTTGGGCAAAAAGTATTAAAATTTTATGCGATATTGAATGTACTACAAACTTAAAGTATTCTTCTTTGATACGAACCCACTTATAGCAAATATTTTGTTTATTTAAGCTTGTAAAAATTAATATAATTTGAATTTTATTGACCGATAGTTGGTACACAGCTTTAAACGGTGCGGTGGCGCCAGTTCATTCGTTGACTTGGTTTGACGTTTCATGCAAAACTAACCTTTATTGTTCTGTGGTTTCGTGTTGAACGTCTATTTTGAAACAAAAACTCCAGATCTTTTCATAAATAGCATTAAAAAACTGTTCTTTTAAGAACAACAAAAGTGCACATACATATCTCCTTCGATTAAGTTGTTTACTATTTATAAAAAATGCCATAGCATTTAAATAGCCGGTGCAAAGAGCTAATAGCTTCTCTAATAAGCTATTTTCAGGAAGAACTTAACAACAATGGCACATTGTTTCCCTTGACAGCAGTTAGAGAAGTAAATTTAAAGTGAGTGTGTTGAGGACTATCTATTTTATATCTACTTTACTAATTTTTAGCGTGTAGCAGCTGCCCTAAATTTGAATATGTCCACTGTAAGCACTGTCCCACAACAGTTAAGCGAAATAAATTATTGGAGGGACCTAATAGGAAACGTTCTTATTTAAAAAGAGTTGTAAATGTGTAAGATTGGATATAAGCTTTATCCGTGATACTATTTATGGAATGTATGAAACAATAAGTTGTATTATTCAAAAACTAATATTTTACATTGGTTATGCTTAAGCTGTAACTTTTTTTAGAACATCATGTAGCTTTGACAACTTTGGGTAAGACATTAAAAGACATATAACTGTTTGATAGTTGCCTTAACTCTTTAAGAAGTCTCTTAAAGGAAATACACTTCGGATGGTAAAAAGATGAACTGAGGCGAGGGCTTATAAAACTTTCCCATGTAGCTTTCAAACGACTGGTATTTTTGAAAGAATATATGAAAGAGAAAGAAGCATCCTTGAACCAATTCGTTTTATTGGATGAAACATGGATTTTTGACCATTGGTCGATCTTGGGATGATGAAAATAAAAGATGTTTTAGATCTACCAAAGTTGATGATAAAAGTTAATATGCAGTAAACAAATATATCAACTATGGGAAATTTTTGTATATTTATCTTGTTTTTATGAAAAAAAAAACTGTGTAATTCCCTCACTCGGATATTTTGGTTACAAGCTGGCAACACTATCGATAACTGACGTCACTCGAAGGGTATGACGTGCATCGGTTTTTGTTTTGCATTAAGTATAAGTACTATAATTTGATGAAGAATTGCTTTGTTATGGAATGAAGTTGACCCACTGTTAAGTTACATTTAACGCGGAACGGTTTTAAAATAACACGTTATAGTGTAAACCGAACCGCAGTTGATGACAGACATAACACAGTTTCAGGGACAAGGTAACACCAAATAGTTGTTAAAACGATTGCAGATAGCGGAACAAATGCTCTATGTTAGGTGAAAATATTACAGCTTGCGGAAAATTATTAATAGCTTCATAGTGTCAAAGTTACTACATTACGATTAAATTAGTAATCCATTTGTATACCATCTAGGTGTAAATTTTACTATTCTAAGGCCCATTTTATCAATGCACACTGTTAACACCAACTACGAGATAATTTCCAAGGATACGATTGTTGGAACAATCGTTGTCATGGAAGTTATGTGGCTGTTATCGCTAATAGGACATTAAGGGTCACAACACTAAGGGTCTCAACAGCTTTTCTGTAAGTGTATATACACTGTGGGCCAAATTTATTTGGAACCCAATTTCACTCTGAATAACTTTTGCTATATTTGTCGGATTTTGGTGGTATTTTGTGTGAATATTAAAGGGGCCTTTTCTTAATTGTAGAACAAATATCCAATCACTATGTACAGGGGGAGCCAAGTAACAAGAAATATTTGTAAATATTGCCTTTGTGGCTGTTGCAAAATTAAATGGTTTACTCTAAAACTACAAAAATTATTTGAAATTATTAAGAGACTATCGGAAAAGAGGCTCTGAAAAAATTGTTCTAGGAACTTTAGGTTTTGTATTAAAAACGTATTTTTTTTCGAAACTTTATTAAATAATATTACCATACAGCTTTATTAAATCTCAAGTTAACAGAGCAAAAATACGTAAATAATTGGATGTCGAGTTACCTATGGAACAAAAGAAAAAATGCCGTTGGATCCCTTGACAACAGTATGTAAATATTAGTAACTTGGCAGTGTGTTAATTTATTTCAAAATGGTGTATTCGTATTTGTCATTTGAAGATAAAATCTTAATTTCATCTCTAAGAGTCAAAGGTTATGGTGCAAAAAATATTACTAAAAGTTACCCAGAGCGTAATTGGAAATTAAGTACCGTTAGTTATTTTCTACGGCATTTACTCGAGACCAATGGTTCATTCCAAATGAAGCCTGGAAGAGGAAGAAAGAAGACTGGTAGAAGTATCGAAAACGTTGAAAGAGTTAGGGCAATTCTTAATGCTGTCGAACCCGGTAATACGATAAGAAAAATAACAAAAACGACTACTATTAAAAGATCATCGGTAAGAAGAATTATTAAAATTGATTTGAAGTATCGACCCTTTAAAAAAATATACTGTCACAAATTTTCAAGTGATGTTAAGAATAAAAGAGTAGAAAGATGTCAAGCATTGTTAAGAAGATTTAGACGATGCGATGATATTGAAAGAATTTGGTTCTCAGATGAAAAAGTTTTTTCTTTGCGCCAGCAAAAAAATTCTCAGAACAACAGAGTATATTCTAATGTACAAAGAAAATCGGAGATACCACTGGAACATCTTCTGGTTCCCAGAGATCATTTTTCTAAGTCAGTTATGGTTTCTCTGGCTGTATCGATGCTAGGAAAATCTGAAATTTATTTTATTGGCTCTGGAGCAAAAATTAATTCCGAAGTTTATCAACGGGACATTTTAGAAGGTATGCTTCGAGAAATAGAAATAGTTAGCGACAACTACACATTCCAGCAAGATAGCGCACCAAGCCATACGTCAAGAAGTACTGTAAGATACCTGCAGGAAAATTGTCCTGATTTTATTAAACCAAACATGTGGCCTCCAAATAGCCCGGAGTTAAACCCCGTCGACTGTAACATTTGGGGGACATTAGAGGGAAAAGTTTATGAAAATGCTCGGATTAATACGATTGATCAGCTTAAAGAGAGAATAGTCTACTGTTGGCAACAATATAATCAAGAAATTATTAATAACTTAATTGGACAATGGCGCCAAAGACTTCAAGCTGTTGTAGATAATCAAGGTGGTCATATTCACAATAATTTCTTGTAAAGTTATTGAAAAATATTTTTTTTATTACATTTTTGCTCTGTTAATTTGATATTTAATAAAGCTGTATGGTAATATTATTTAATAAAGTTTCGAAAAAAAATACGTTTTTAATACAAAACCTAAAGTTTCTAGAACAATTTTTTCAGAGCCTCTTTTCCGATAGTCTCTTAATAATTTCAAATAATTTTTGTAGTTTTAGAGTAAACCATTTAATTTTGCAACAGCCCCAAAGGCAATGATCACAAATATTTCTTATTACTTGGCTCCCCCTATACATAGTGATTGAAAATTTGTTCTACAATTAAGGAGAGGTCCCTTTAATATTCACAGAAAATAGCACTAAAATCCGACAAATATAGCGAAATTTATTCAGAGTGAAATTGGGTTCCAATTAAATTTGGCCCACAGTGTATATTGGTTTATATCGAAAAAGACCTTTTTTGGTGTTCATTTAGTGTTAAAATAGTCACGAAATTTTGAACAGATATTTCTATTCAATCAAAGAATAAATAGATCTTTTAACATATATAAAAACTCAGTTACCTTGCAATGGAATGACGGTTACCAAAAATGCTATACCAACTATAGCTATCCATCCCATTTTAGCAACCAGTAAGTAGCAAATAAAAGTTGCCGATACGATTCCAATCCACATGTCGTTAAATAACCAAATTGAAGCTTCAAAAACATGAACATCTTTTGTAATTAACGTCACTATATTTCCCAAACTGATGTCATTCATCGCCGATGGAGTCAGTTTCAAAGCCTTGCGGTACACCAAAGAGCAGAACGACGTCCGAATTTTGATTGCAAAAGTTTGTACATAAATGATATAGTTGTGCCAGAAAAAGCAGTTAAAGATATTGAGAGCTACAACTACGGCTGCATAAAGATAGGTATCATTCTTGGTACAAGTGTTGTTAGTTTTATAGCAGGATATAAGACTGCTCATTGCGTAAGGTTCCATTGCACTAAAAATAGGTTGTTAAACAGTAGTAATGGTATAAAAAATAAAAAATAAACATAATATACAGGGTGTTTCAAAAAAACATGTGCCGGCTCTCGCGTGGTGATTCCTTGCCCAAAAATAAGACAAATAGTTACTATCATCGTAGGTCCGTAACCGCTTGGTTTTTAAGATATAGGGTGTTACAATTTTTAAGCGGAGCAAAAAATATGTACGCCACTGCCGATTTCTTTTTTGATTACGCAGTTGTGTGGGCAGTACCTTTTGATATTCTTTTGATTTCGACTTTGTTAAGGAGATAAATGGAATTTTATCAAACTCTAATATGAGTATTGCGATATGCAAATAAATGTTATTTCTTTTTTTAATCGAAAACCGTTGGTCACACAAAGAAAAGTCTATAAACTATTTTTGCTAAGTGATAAAGTGCAATTTTGAAAATAATATTTATCTTGAAGAGAAACAGTGGCGTATCATTTTTTTCGTTAAAAGTATCAAAATACATCTTTTTGCGGACGCCAGTGATGGAAGTAGAGCAAATCTCTTTCATGAAATAAATGTGTTAGTACCTAAAAAAATTCAAAATGATGTCTAAAGCGGTCTCAAGAATATTAAGGATAAACCGTTTTCTTTTTAATTTTCAACACCATAATTCATTCATATTTTCATCATTCGTGTAGAACAGTAAAATTAAGCACCGACAAACGTTTAAATTTTACTTTATTTCAATGTTATATTCAATTTATATACCCTTCAATGAATGCCCCTAAAATAAATAAGGAGACGGAATTTTTACGTGCAAAGAGAGGATACATTTCAGTTTTTGGTGACTCTAAAAATTTGTGCAACCTGCTTGATGGATGACAATTTTGGAACTTTATCGCTATGTAAGTGGGAAATGTTTCTCCTTTAGAGTTATGGCCTATTGCATTTTACGACTTGGGTAATACTTAATTAAAATTCTTACTATTTTTCAATTATTGGCGAATCAAGAAAAATTATCATAGAAATTAATTACGTTTTAAAATTCGTATTAACAGAAAAACGTACAAAGCAATATTAGTTAAAGTTAATTTTTTCTTAATAACGGGTGATTCACTTAGACCTTTTTTTTAATTCTGAATAAAACACATAAAATGGAATTGGATGGCGGAATCTCTATTATGACCTGAAAGAATAATTCTTTCATTTATTTTTTTTTAATAATTTCATTTAAATGCTGGCCGCGACTACGGCGTACGTGGTCCATTAGAAGGGTCCAATTTTCGATCATTCTTTCTAGCATTGCGACCGGTATCTGCCCAATTACGCGAGTAATGTTGGCTTCTAAGTCCTGAATCGTAGGTGGCTTATCGACGAAGACTTTTAATTTAACATAACCCCAAAGAAAAAAGTCCAAGGGTGTGATATCACACGATCTAGGCGGTCAATTGACAGGTCCAAAACGCGAAATTATCTGCTCACCAAAGTGATTTGTCAATAAAGCTATTGTTTCGCGCGCTGAGTGTGCCGTAGCTCCGTCCTGCTGAAACCAAATGTCGCCTACATCACGGGATACAATTTCAGGCAACAAAGAGTCTGTTATCATGGTGCGATAACGCTCGCCATTGACGGTTACATTCTGTCCGGCCGCATTTAAAAAAAAAATAGGGACCGATGATGCCACCAGCCCATAAACCACACCAAACAGTGCATTTTTGTGGATGCAGCGGTAGTTCGAGAGTCTCTTCGGGTTGCTCATCAGCCCAAATACAGCAATTTTGTTTATTGACATATCCATTGAGCCAAAAATGTGCCGCGTCACTAAACAAAATTCGACGAGAAAACAGCGGATCTTCATTAAGCTGTTCCAGAGCCCATTGACTGAAATTGAAGCGTAAATTCAAGTCTTGTGGCTTCAATTCTCGAACGACTGAGATTTTGTAAGCTTTTAAACCAAGATCCTTTCGTAAAATTCGCCAAGTTGTCGAATACGATAGGCCCAAATGTTGAGATCGGCGTCGAATTGATTGCTGACGGTCTTCAGTCACACTCTTCGCTTCAGCCGCAATATTGACCTCATTACGGGCTGGATGTGGTCTATTTGGTCGCGTATCATCCAATAACGTGCACTACCCCTCAAATTTGTATTGGCAATAGTGGTCTCGGAAGGTCGATGATGTACACCATACGTTGCTCGAAGTGCACGAAAAACATTTCTCATAGAACGCTGATTTTCGTAATACAGCTGAACAATTTGGAGACGCTGTTGCGGTGTAAGTCTTTCCATGACGAATTGTCAAGCAATACTGAATAAATCTAGGATGCCACCAGTGACGAGGAATGTGAAGTAAAAACCATATGAAAAAAAGGTCTAAATAAATCACCCATTATTTAAAATCTCCATATTTGCAAAAGCATACAGGGTGGAACCACCATTAACGAAAGCCGCGAGACATACTGTACAGAGTGGTTTAGAATCTTAGTATTTCTGATACCGGCAAGTATATTTAATTATTTGCAGATGACACTAGTCTCCTGAGGCTTGGTAAAGATAAGGATGATTTAAGGTTGGTTATTGCCAGTGACTTACGTAAGGTTATAAAATGCATATACAGATACAAACCTGTTATGTTTCGATATTAACAAAACAAATATAATATTGACTTTTGGTTTTAGTGATTTAATCCTGATGATCAACAAATTCAAAATAAAGCACTTATAAAGGTTTTAGGCCTAACGTTGGATACTAAACTAAATGTGTTGGGCAAAAAACTGGCAGCCTGCTGTTATGCAATAAAGATAGTCTGTAATAAACTTAGTAACTCAGCCGCTAGAAAAGATTTTTTCCAGGTGCAATAAAGTAGCTTTTCTTTTTTTTTTCGAGGTAAGATACAAAAAAATATCCGGAGACACAAAACTTCTATTTTTAGCTGCTTAACTTGAAAACAATATAAAATCTTAAAGCAAATCTGTTGCGTAGATTTTTTTGTCAATATTATTCGTGGGACTGCCCCCCGGGACGCCGCTGGAACTCATAATTATCATCTAGTTAGTGCCAAAGTAGCGTCTTATCACAACGAACAACACTGCCAAATTTCACTAAAATCGGAAGAAGGATCTTTGAGCTATTGATAAAAACCCGATTTCTTTTTTATAAGAAGACATACATAAACTTTGACACCCCATATCTTGAAAACCAAACTTTTTAGGATACATGTTTAAATAAACTTTTCTACTTGAATTTAGTTCAGACATGCGCCCTTGGAATTACAACCTATCATTAAGTATATTGATTGATTGATTGAATTTTAAAAAATTTACGTAGTTTTAAATATAGAATTAAAGAATTGTGAAGCCGTTTTAAGAGCTAGACGAATAAAAACATTCAAAACTCAGTATCTTACTATTTCAGATCTATGTTATTTTTTGCTAAATTGTATGTAATTTAATAATTATTTTAGATTACTTACATGGTAAATAATTTATGAGACAATAGAATTAACCCAATAAACGTATATTTTAAACCAAACCGTGACCAAACCAATCGGATGAATGACGGTTGGGTCCGTAGGTGTTCCGATTTCCATCGGTTTTCTATTTTATTTCCACAGTTGTCAGAATTTAACGTTTTCAGAACATCGTATAGATCGTCTTCTTCTAAGTCATTTTTTAAACCTTTCTTGAATAACTTTCCGGTATATCTACAACAAAAAAATAAGCAATACAATATAACATAATCTATACGAACATAAAAATAATTTCTTTCAACCCTGTTGATAAAAAATCAGTTAATGAAAATACACTGCGTCCATTAATTATGGAATAGGTAAAAAAATACTCAAATTTTAAACATCCATATCTCCATCAAAATTATATCAATCCACTCAATTTTCGATTTATTAGGTAGGCCGTCCCTTGGACTACTTAGCACAAAGTATTTCACCTTACTTTATGTCTTTTTTATACAGGATGATGGCTAAGATACCAAGCCATGTAAAATGTGCTGATTTTAAAATTAATGTTTGGTAAATACGAAGCAATGGAAATTGAATTTTGTTAGTGTACTGGTTACAGTTTTATGTTAGGTACTCAGTGGCGACGCCAGTGGGGGGGCAGAGAGGGCCCGGGCCCCTCCTGAAATTTAGCCGGCCCCCCCTGTAATGTCAAAAGTCGCATGAAAAAAGCCTACAGCGTACTGCAATAATTACGAATAACAGCACCCATTCGACTAATTTACTAAATCACACAAGATTCTAGCGGTATCTATTTTAAGTATTGAAAAAGAACGCATTAAAAATATTAATCTCGACAAAATTGTTAATATTTTTGCTAAGAATCATAATAACAGAAGAATCTTACTGCTTTAGGTTTCGGTTATTTATTTATTTATTTATTTAATAATTCACGGGCTGTAGCCCATTTCTACAAAAAATGTTTTAAGTAACAAGACTTAAAACTAAGTAAAGTTAAAATTATAAGAGTAATAATTTAAAATAGCTAAAATATAACATATAAACATATTAGGTACATCTCAACATAAAGTTTTTTTAAAAAAACAAAAATATTATACAATAATTGATAATAATAATTACAAAAATCAAACCATATCACAGAGGAGTAGTAATATTCAGTCTCAGATGTCTTTGAAATTCCGAATATTTTTTTTATTTGGAAATGTCTTGTATATACCTTGATATTTTTTTGTAATGTTTCAATATAATTTAATTTAAATGTTTATTATTACCTTAACCTATATCTACCTACTTCTCTGCTTCTTATTACCTTAATCAATGAATCTCAATATTACCCTCCATACCTTTTTTGGTATAAATTGATTCAAATAGGGTACCAAAGCAAAGCAATAATGTAAAAACAAGTGCCCCCCTAAATTTTTCTGGCCCAGTCTGGCCCCCTCTAATACAAAACCCTGGCGTCGCCACTGTAGGTACTTACTGTATAAATTACAGCGCAATGCCGTTCGTGTCAATTAAAAAAAAAATAAAAAAATAAAAAATGGAATAGGTAAAAAAGTACTCGAATTTTAAAATCAATATCTTCATCAATCCATTCAATTTTCAGTTTATTAGGTAGGCTGTCCCTTGAACTACTTAGAACAATGTGTTTGACCTCACTTTATGTCTTTTTTATACAGGATCATGGATAAGATACCAAGCCGTGTAAAATGTGCTGATTTTAAAATTAATGTTTGGAAAATACGAAGCAATGAAAATGGAATTTTATTAGTGTACTGGTTACAGCTTTATGTTAGGTACTTACTGTACAAATTACAGCGCAGTGCCGTTCGTGTTAATTAAAAAAAATTAAAAAATCGTGATATAACACTAACTTAACAATAGTAATAACAATTTAAAGAAACAACTTAATTATAAGAATAAAAATTAATAACGCGTATTTCCTCCACGGGCATTAATGACAGCTTGACAACGATTTGGCATACTGAGAATCAGATTTCTTATAAAAACCTGATCCATATTTTCCCATATTCTTTGTAGCGTCAATCTCAGCTGAGCCAAAGTTTCTGGTGGGTTAGCTTCTGCACGAACCTCTCTACCTATTCGATCCCATAAATGCTCTAAGGGTTAAGATCTGGGCTTCGAGCTTTCCAATTCATTACGGTAATTCCCGTTTCTGCTAGATATTCCGTTACTATTCTCGCCGTATGTGGACGTGCGTTATCTTGCATAAAAATGAAGTTTTCTCCAATAAAGGGAGCAAAAGGCACAACATGCTCCTGAAGAATTTCCGTAATGTACCTGTCACTAGTTAATCGCTCTACAAATACCAATTCCGTTTTTGCCTCTAGAGATATACTTCCCCAAACCATAATTGATCCACCGCCATAACTAACCCGCTCTTTAAAATTACACTGAGCATAGCGATCACCAGGTCTTCGAAACACTTTTAAACGTCTATCATTCCTGTATAGACAAAAACGGGATTCGCCACTAAATAAAACATTAGCCCATTCATCTTTACCCCATGGCAAATGCTCTTGAGCAAACTGCAATCGTTCAGGTCTATGGTGCGGTTCCAGCTTTGGTCCTATCGCTGCTTCGTACGGTTTCAGTTGGACCTCTTTTAAGCGATTAAGTATTGTTTGCTTACATAGTCGAACATTGTGAACGTTTGACAACCGTGCTTGTAGCTTGGTACTTGTTGTAAATCGCTCCCGAACACATTGCATTGTTAAAAACCGATCCTGATTAGCAGTTGTTTTCCTTGGTCGGCCTTGCCCTGCTCTTCTTTGATTCGATCCATATTCTCGATACCGTTTTAAAATTTTTGATATAGCCCCTTGCGTTTTATTCATGATTCTGGCAATATCAGACTGAGACCGGCCCTGCTCAAACAGTCCTCTTGCATAGGAACATTCTTCTGGAGATATGAATCGGATATTGGCATTCATTTAAAAAAAGAAACTAAACAAAAGGCCTTGTCAAGAACTGCCAACAAATTTATAATTTATAAAATAGCGATTATCTGATAAAATTTGACTTTTTAGATATAACAATACAGGGACTTTAGATATAACCTAGTAACTGTGCCCCCTAGCGGTCATTTTGGAAACTTGAAAATATTAACGTAATTGTACCTTGCCGACCTTAGTGGGACACCCTGATACTCATCAATATTTAAGGCGCCCAATTCCAAAGCTAGTTTAACCCACTATAAGGGAATTTTCAGAAAAGCACAAAAAAGTTCAAAACATTTCGCAGCTGACCTCCGGACTTTCAAATTCGTATGTATTATCGTGACACCTATCAACACTGATTCCTATATAATAGAAAAAAAGACTGCATCAGCATATTTGATAAATTGACAAGGGCAATTGGTTGACTAGCAACGTAAATCCAAATAGAAGTAAAACGTTTTCAGTCAATATAATTTGCAATATACAGATTTTTTAATTTACACGAACGGCACTGCACTGTAATTTGTACAGTAAGTACCTAACATAAAGTTATAACCAGTACACTAATAAAATTCCATTTTCATTGCTTCGTATTTTCCAAACATTAATTTTAAAATCAGCATATTTTACACGGCTTGGTATCTTATCCATGATCCTGTATAAAAAAGACATAAAGTGAGGTCAAACACATTGTTCTAAGTAGTTCAAGGGACGGCCTACCTAATAAATCGAAAATTGAGTGGATTGATATAATTTTGATGGAGATATGGATGTTTAAAATTTGAGTACTTTTTTACCTATTCCATAATTAATGGACGCAGTTGTATTTGCATATAACAATAGTGTTAAAATACAGGCCTCATGGTTAATATGTGGCATGTACCTATTTTGCAAGAGAGGCACCCAATTCCAAAACTGCTTTAATTCATAAAAGAAAATAAATGGGTTAGCGGTAGCGCTGCATTTTCTTAAACGACGTTTACCTATGCCTAAAATATGGTTTATCAAAACCTCTTAGATTCCATTAAAAATCGCATATTAACCTGGTCTATAGTTCTCAAAACTATTTTAATCCATCACATATACTGTTCCAAAACTATCTACATTCAATTATAAAATTTGATATCAGAACTCTTGCAATAATTGTAATACGCTGAATATTGTACATTATCAAAACTGCTTTTATTCCTTCAAAATGTCACAAGTTAAAAACTTTTTTGCGATGGATATCCTGGGCAAAACAAAAATATTACTATAATGGGTATGTTTATGTGATGGCTATGTGCAACCAACTCAACGTTTAGAGAGATTCATGTAACTTTTCCTATATAGTTGGTCATTCACACTTACCGTAAGTGAGAAGATAGTACGAATAAAAGAAGTAATAGTTGAACCCAATGAATATAGAGCTATTTTTTCTGATATGCAACAGTGTTAGATATGCATAAAGACTTCGACATTTTTTATTAGAAAAACGCGGTGGAAGCAACTATCAAACATTCTGCTCAATGGCATTTTCTGTTCTTATTGGCTGAACGAATCTCAATGAAAAAATCAAGAAATCAGCGGCAAAAACTGTAATGTTAAAAGATGGGGTCAATTATCAAAGCGATTTAGGACAATACAAGTCAGTACTCAAGGAAGGAAAATTCTTTGCATTCATCAGTCCGGATCCTGTTCTTAAGAAAGTTCCAATTAAACAAGCAATGAATGATGTAGATAAACTGTTGAACACACACTTTGGACCGGATTGGAGAAATCTTGAGTTAACATTTTATAAAAATGTTATTGACAATGTAGGAGATATGGGTGATTGCGATACTTGAACTTTGAATGACGGTTTCGATGACATGGCCGTGGAAGAGACGATGGACTGCGAATTCAATTTCAATACAATAAAAAAAAGTGTAAGAATTGCTCTTATTGAGTTTTATGTTGTACGAAATAATTTCGAATAACAAACAACTTTTTTTACTCTTTCAAAACTGTTTTATTCCCATTTCGACATATTCAAAACTTTCTAAATCCACTGTGTGGTGACAAAGCTGTTTTAATCTATTTTTTATTTTCAAATATTGAGGTTCTGCTGATGCAGTCTTTTTTCTATTATATAGGAATCAGTGTTGATAGGTGTCACGATAATGCATACGAATTTGAAAGTCCGGAGGTCAGCTGCGAAATGTTTTGAACTTTTTTGTGCTTTTCTGAAAATTCCCTTATAGTGGATTAAACTAGCTTTGGAATTGGGCGCCTTAAATATTGATGAGTATCAGGGTGTCCCACTAAGGTCGGCAAGGTACAATTACGTTAATATTTTCAAGTGTCCAAAATGATCGCTAGGGGGCACAGTTACTAGGTTATATCTAAAAAGTCAAATTTTATCAGATAATCGCTATTTTAATGTACCGGGTGTTCCACCTAAGGAGGTAATCGGCTATATCTCAGAAAGTAATAACACTAGGACTTTGGAAAAAAATATTTATCGATAAAAGCGGCCAAGAGAAATTCCTGGAAATTATTTTATATTTAAGTTCGAAAAATGACCGCTAGGGGGCGTAAGAGAACTTTCAAAATAGAAATGCCGATTTTCTCTTGATTTTCCTTAATAAAAATATGTTAAAAATATAAGCATTGTATTCTTCATAAAATTATGCAACTTTATGTTTCGAATCGTTTTTTTCTATTTTCAATAATAAAGTGGTGGGAGAAGGTCAAACTTTTTTTCTTTCAAACGCTGATATCTCTGCTTTGGATGAACCGATTTTATTCAACTTGGTCTTGAAAAAAAACCCTCATTTTCCTCTACACGTACATCTATTAACTATACCATATTGATTCTGATGGTGGCCACTAGATGGCGTTTTCCGTAATTCCTCAATGAATAAGGATTTTCTCAAAAAAATCAAATGTTATGATATGACTTTTTCATCATATTTTATTCTAGGCCTATAAAGGCTATTAAATAGTGAAATAAAACATCCAGGTCCGTATTTAAAATAAAAAAGTTGATGATGGTCGCTCGAATCCGAAACGTCGGATTAAAAAACTAACCCCATCAGCTTGTAGAGGAGGAAAAGTTGATTAAAATCGGTTTATCCAAAGCAGAGATATCAGCGTTTGAAAGAAAAAAAGTTTGACCTTCCCCCACCACTTTATTATTAAAAATAGAAAAAAACTATTTCTAACTTAAAGTTGCATAATTTTATGAAGAATACAATGCTTATATTCTTAACATATTTTTATTAAGAAAAATCAAGAGAAAATCGGCATTTCTATTTTGAAAGTTCTCTTATGCCCCCTAGCGGTCATTTCTCGAACTTGAAAATAATTTCCAGCAATTTTTCTTGGCCGCTTTTATCGATATATATTTTTTCCCAAAGTCCTAGTGTTATTACTTTCTGAGCTATAGCCGATTACCTCCTTAGGTGGAACACCCGGTACAATGACGAAAATAAAAAGTGCGTTAATTTTTACGGAAACTTGTATCTAATACTTTTTTTATATCCTCGAAAATATGGGTTGTGGAAGCTTGTGGATAAAACATTTTTTAAATTACTGTATCTTCCATATGCTTTACCCAAATTTAATCAGCTTAGGCTCGTTTAATAGATACTTTTACACAGTGGCGTAACTACCATAAGACAAGTGAGCGCAATGCGTTGGGGCCCCCAAGCTTGGGGGGCCCACTGTAGTTTTTGTCTAATGTCCGTCGAAAATGAAGCTGCGAACAAATTAGACCTTAAGAGTTTAGTTAATGAATTTGCAATGTATAGAGCGAGGAAACAATCATTTTAGGGTTCAATAAATTTAAGTTGAGTTTTGTTTTAAACTCGGGACATTTTATTACAATTTGCAACTTCGTTAATAACTAATTATTAAACTTGGTCTAAATTGGAAGTTATTTTAAACTTTTGTTTTTCTTTGATGAAAAGAAATATCTTCTTAAGTTATATGTAAAGTAAATACGAAGAAAGCTCGTTGTTTTATTTTTATTTAGTATTTGTGATTTGTGTACGAAAGGGGGAGCCTTCTTATTATATATTTTGCGTTGGGGCCAAATAATTCTAGTTACGCCAGTGCTTTACAGCTATCAAAAAACCGTCTTTGGTCGTGGTCGCTAGTATATACCGCGCCTTCTAGGTGGCGCTGTTTAAACACGATTTAGTTATTTTAAATTTTCCTAATTAAATTAAATGGCATTAAACCTTTTTTAATATTCAGCTTAAAGACCATAAGAGTAGCTATATTTTGACCAAAAACCGTGATTCGATATCTTTATTTGTTTTCAAGTTATTTACAAATGACTATTTTAATTTCAAAAATTAATGATTACCGTTAAATAAGAGAAATGTAACGATTCTGTTGTTATGATTTTTTATCAATTAAATATCAACAATAATAATTATTTTGTGTCTATTCTCGCCTAAAATCCTAAGAAAAAAACAGTTGATCTAGGCAAAAACCAAAATGTAAAGATTATTTAAAAATATTTTACAGTAATAAGGGCACTTAGTGAGAGTTTTTGTTTTTGACAAGATATACAGGATACGCCATTACAAAAAATTCAGAAATATTAATCTAAGCGTCACGAAATTTGAAAAAAAATTAGGTAATATGTAGGTAAAAGTATAAAAACACCTGATAATATCACAATTTACTGCAAGTACCAGTTGAATATTTTATTAGGCTACTTTTGAAAGACAAAAGTCACTTAGTTACAGCATAAATAAACAAGCTGCCAGTCTCACAGTCGAAATGGAAACTTTTGACTTGAAAACACCAGCTGAGGCAAGAAGGTGTTATGCCGACAAAATTAATACTAGCAATGAACTAATCGACTATTAAATGTTGTAAATTATACAGAGTGTTTCCTTATATTTTGACAGCTTCTAGCAACCTTGCTATACGAGAAGAAAACTTTTCAAACAAAAAATTTAAAGATTCATTCAGGATCGTTCCTAGGGTAGCTGCCGCCAGTATGCGAGAGTAATTTTTCCCCCCCGCCCTCATACTGTATGGATAATTTAAAATTTCTCTAAAATGTTTTTACCTTAAATGAAACAACGAATTACAGAAAATATAATAAATTCACTATATTTTTAATTTTACAACCTAACATAATAATTAATAATTTATTGATATAATAACCAAATGAATACGTTATATTAAAAACACACATACACCTACATATCTATTAATACATAAACTTAATAAGTCAGTCAAAAAGCTTAAATATTCTTTGCTTTTCTTGCGTTTTTTAATGCAAATTCTGTTATAATATCTGATACATCTATATCTTTCGAATTGTCCTTTTCGATACTAGTAGTAGATAAGTCTGAAAGCCTTTCTTATTCCAGTGTTGATCTTGAATAAGTTTTGAAAAGCTTTTTTCCCCGCTAGCCACAGTCACAGGTAATGTTAAAAAAATTCGTATGGCAATCACTACATTTGGAAACAGATAGGTGAGGTTATTTGTAAATAGGAATTGAATCACATTCAACGCGTTCATTTCATGGGAAATATAGAGTGCAACGTTGTCAATTTCATCGCATAAGCTTTCAGCTATAATATCTTTTTCATTTTTAGATAGATCATGTACCATACGTTCCACAGGTTTACATATTGTAGACCTATTTGATATATCTATGTTAAGCAAGCCAAGTGTTGTTATTTAACTTGCGCCAACATTTCATGAGGCTTTTATGTTCCTCGATTGTAGGTTAATTTCACTGATTCTTTTATTTACTGAGTGAAGGAATTAAACGAGCTTATCACTGTAGTAATTTAGCGTTTATTTCTCCAAATCACACAAAACTTCTTTAGGACATGATTTAACAAGAGCATACTATAACATAAATATTCACTACTGATTTACAAACACATAACTATAGTCACTACATTTGTTTAGTACATTTGCTGGGTGCCTTTTTTTAGGCAATGCTATTTGTTTCAATCCGACGGAAAGAAAGCACGTGCGTTTGTTGACATACGACCTTGCTTTATCCAAGCCAAAAGTGTAGTAGAGTAGAAAAAGGAAAACTATATTATCTGACAGCAAGGTTACGCCCCCGCTGTCACGACGACTAACCAACAATGCTTTCTGATACATCTACACAACCGCCATGTTTTCTCCCAACCAATCGGACGGCAATCAACAAATGCACCATGCCGTGTCACCCCTCTAAAGCGCTAAAACGCCGTCAAAGGGTTTTCGAATATACAAGATTCTAAAAATATACTCTTAACATCTAAACGTGGAATATTGCTTTTTCCTGAAATAACGGTCGACTAGCCGCTTATTTAGGAGATATTATATGTATTTTAAAAGATGTTATTTGCAAGTTTTATGTTTATCCCGGCGATAACACTATTCCTTCGGCAAACATTGATACATTTTGCTCCACTATTGAAATAATATTGAAATCAGATATTTAACAGTAGTATTGATTCTAAAAACATTTGTTGCATTTAATTATATTATTTTTAATATATTTGGATGATCGTTTCCCCAACAATCTGTTTTAAGGAAATTATTTAGGTCGTTGAGAAAATTAAAACTGTGGCATGTTGTTTTATTTGTTCGAACCTTTCTTCTATTTTTTATAATGCAGTGTCCAATATTACAAAGTAAAAATTAATTTTGAATTGGTTTTCTGGATTTTCTGGAGCCTCATCTTTATATTCGTAATTTTCAGTTGTTAAGATTGACACGTTCAAAATTAATATAGTGCAAATTATCCCGGTGCGGGTATTTATAGGCTCAGGGCATAAAAGAGCATTTTCCTGCAACCTGACAAAAACCGCCCCCACCGACGCGTTTGTTTAGTTTAGTTGCAGTTATAATTATAAAATGCATTCTTAACTCTAAGTAGTTACCTAGTATAATGATGATATTTTAACATTGATTATTTTACTAATGCATTAGTTAAATTTATTTTTTTTTAACCAAGCGGCTCTCGCCGCCCCCTTTTGACTTGCCGCCCGTGTGCCCCGCACCCCTGGCACCACCACGCTTTTAGCGGCCCTGCATTCGTTCAAACTGTCAGAATTTGCTGCCGAATGAAATAATTAAGCATGAGTGCATATTTTGACTTATTGTATTTTTTTTATTTTACATTATTTATTTATTGAATAAAGCTTAAAATTGCGTTCTTAAAATTTTAATGCAACATAATAAATTCATCATTTTTTGATATTTCATTGTCAAAATTTCAACAATGGCTAAAGTAACTATAGGCAAGTTATATATCTTTGAAAAGGCAATTTTAAGCTCAATATGTCAAACATGCACCCGTGATGGTCAATTAGTTTCTTTCGGCAGCAAATTGTGACCGTTTGGATGAATCCCTACAATTCTTTTAAAAGTTTTTTCCTACCGCGAATAGCAAAGTTGCTAAAAGCTCTCAAAATATTAGGAAACACCCTGTACAAACGTAAACATCCATCTGAATATAAATAAGTGAATAGAATATGAACTTTCTTTAATTATATGTTGCTAGAATGCACTTTAGTCCCTTAGGATTAAATGGCCCGCTTTAGTCCCCGTTTGGTGGGACTAAAGTACCTACTTTAGTTCCGGAAGTAGAAGAAATAAATTGTACCACATTTATTGCGACCATGCTAACGCTGATTGAAAAAGAAAATTGGGATTACATAAACAATGAAGAGGGGCACTACTCTCGGGTAAAGAATATATAATGCCCATTTAAAAATATGTATGTTCATTGTTCGGCTTTTGTGAAACACCCTGTATATTTGAAAATAATTTCCAAATATAGTCCTCTATCATAGGTATTATCATTGATTGAAGACACTGTAAGATACGCAATCTTATGGGATATAACGTGGCAAAAATAATGTTCAGTGAGTTACTGTCGACTGCAAATACTACCTCAACACACCATCCCCTACTAGCCCGATGTCTGGTTCGGTTTTGACTATGCCGCTTCTCGCAATAAAATAAAGTGGGCGTTTTCGTGTTGAACCGGTAGAGGCTTCACTTTACAGTCGTCAGCACTATGGACGAGAGGCAGGCGACGTAAGAGGAATAGTGGCTCTAGAAAAATACATGGCCTCTGTGTATCTTTACTGTCATCAATCAACGGCATTACACTGTAGCAGATCGAAATCTATATTATTAATGGTTTAATAGTATAGAATTCAAAGACCAAGGGAGCTGAGTTGCAGGACCTCGTATGCTAGATACTCGTTGTTGGTGATATAAATTGACATACATACATAATCAAACTGTTTAATAAAAATGAATAGATAATGTATTTAATCTAAAATAACTACTTCTAATGAAGGTTTTAGACGCAAAAAACGATTATCTTAAGAACCTGCGATTATACAGGGTGTCCGGTAACTACCTCCTAATTTGTAATAAAAAAAAATCCTAAAGTGCCTCTTAACGGAGACACAGAGCCCCAAAGGGCTACCCAGCGATTTACTTTCTTGGCTCTAACTTTTGAACCAACTTGCCTAATTTAATGAAATTTTAATAATTTATAGAGGCAGAAAAACTCATTAAACCATACTACAGTCGATGTTTTACATCGTCAGGGAAGTCAGGAACGGACTCGTTGGTAAAAAATATTTACCGGTGTCATTTGACAGAGCTGAAAACTAATTTTATGAATAATCTGGTCATTCCTCTTCAAAAAAGGTTTTTTATTTCGATGAAATTGGCGGCTTTAGAGATATATCGGTTTTTATACGAAACACCCAATAGTTACTAATGCTAAACACAAACAGGTAAAAATCAGGTTGCTATTGTTAATACCTATATAATGCATTACTATTGACGGAACTCGTCAAAACCGC
This sequence comes from Polydrusus tereticollis, assembly GCA_963920685.1. Taxonomy (NCBI): domain Eukaryota; kingdom Metazoa; phylum Arthropoda; class Insecta; order Coleoptera; family Curculionidae; genus Polydrusus; species Polydrusus tereticollis. The sequence continues at coordinate 23,120,752 of OY987327.1, forward strand.
CTTCAAGACAAAATAATTTAAAGAAATCGAAGAATTTTCTTGCATTTAATTTATGGTGAAGTGCTGTCCAAGCCTTCGAAGGCAAGAAGACTTTATTTTGAAAGATTTCCAGCCCGAACATTGCCAAGTCAAAAAACGTTTCAAAGGGTTGATCGGAGCCTAAGGGAAACCGGTATAAGATGATTAGAAAGAAGATATATCAGAGTTACCGAATTAACTTTTTGAATATTTTATTCAGGGTTATTCTTGCCGCGACGTGGCGATAAGGGACCTCCTAGGGTAGCACGAGACCCTCACGTGGAGGAACATATTTTGCAAAATATTGCTGACAACCCTTCAAACACCATAAGAAAGATTGCGACACAAAAGAATGTTACAAAATGAGTGATAAATAATGAAACTCTAAAAGAACAGTTACTTCACCCGTACCATGTTCAAAAAGTACACGCTATGTCTCCGGATGATTATCCAGCAAGACTTCAATACTCCAACTGGTTTATACAGCATATAGGTCGAGGTGGGCTTGTTTTATGGCCCCCAAGATCTCCAGACCTAAATCACTTGCACTTTTACTTCTGGGGACATCTAAACGATTAATTTATTATAGTAAATACTAGAGAAGAACTACTAGCGATAAATATACAGCGTTCTAAGGAAGTCCGTAATAATTCCGAAATATTATTTGCAGTGCAGCGGGAAAATATTCGAAGGCTAAGAAAATGTATTGAAGTACGTGGAGCCCATATTAAATATTTGGCAACATAACATTTCAACATTTTCATTGTTTTCGTATTTTAATTTTTAACATTGTAAATTAATTAAGCTCCGATCAATCCTTTGAAAGGTTCTTGGACTTGATAATGTCTGAGCTGGAAATCTCTCAGCAGAAAGTCTTCTCGCCCACTCCTCTGACATACTTAGATCTCTAAAACATTGTAGAGTGCAAGCACTTTCTGACAATACACAAATATACTGTTGGTTTGATACCGAGGAGACATTGAGTGAGCTCTCTCCAAGTCACAATTTATACTTAAATCCTACAAAATCGTGCATGCTGATTTTTGGTAATTGGTTTAAAAAATATATTGAATATATCCGATAATAAATCAAAATTAACGATTAATGATAGTGCTAAAATTTGTGTGAACTAAGGTTTAAAGAGCATTTAAGAAAAATATTTCAAAAAAACGTATCTTTCTATAAGAACGCTATATAGCAATAGACATATTTTAAATTTTAAATTAACGAAAGACTTGTGTCTTGTTTTGTCCAATTTTAGTTATTTTGATTTTGTCTATGGTTTTTGCTTAGATGCTAAAAGTAGATCTCGGGTACAGAAAGTGTAGAATGCTTGTAGTCTAGTGTCTAGACTCCCGGTATGGACCCGGTACAAGTGACAAGTTCCGCAGCTACGAGAAAGCCAAAATCAAGCTAACGAGAAAAGAAACACACATTCAAGTCCTACTTCAAGCAAGGGACCAAGGAATCATTCCAGATGGTTTTAAAATCAAATCCCCGATTCCAGGGAAACAAGCGAAGAAGATCTTAGCAAATGCCAGCAAAGCCTTAATTCGTTCCCAAATTAGCTACCATCGTTTCAATAAATCCACCCTACTCACCGATGTACAGCAAAGATTTGAGGAAATTAAAGAGTTCACGTTGGAAGAAGACCGCGGACCTATTTTCCAAAAAATTGACGCCACATGTGACAAGCCTCGAAATAAACACCGAGCCATCCATGAGAAGAAACTGCGAAAACATCAAGGCCAAGAGACCGCAACAGTGCAAAGACAGTCAGAGAACCATCGTCAACATCTCATCCAGACAACTGGACACCACAGAAGAATCTCTGCTCGCAAAAGGCCTAAACTTCACGATTGCCCCAAAAGAAACTCCAATCTTGTACATTATATGTGCAACAGACTCAGTGGCCATTGAAGCGACCCAAGCAGAAGAATTGCGATGAAAAGTCAGAGAAATTTTACAGAAATCTAAACCTCCGAAGCCAAATATTCAAAGAGAAGAATCAGTTGCCCTCGTCAAATTACGCAAAGATACGACCATTAAGATTCTACTCGCAGATAAGGGAAATGCGACAGTCGTGATGGATGCTGACACCTACAACAAAAAAATTAAAGAAGTGTTAGAAAAAGGAAACTACCAGAGCATCCCAAAAGACCCTATCACCACGATTGAAGGGAGAATATACTGGACACTCCAGAAGCTTGAACGATATATTCCAGACAGAACACGTACACGTTTAACACCTGATCACAGTAAACCCCCACATCTATACGGTTTACCAAAAACACACAAGCCCAGCATGCCTCTACGACCTATTACAAGCCCCAGAAACTCTACAACATACGAACTGTCCAGATTTATGCTTCCAATACTACAGCCGCTCCACAGACATAGCACATCGTTTGTAAAAAATTCGCAACACTTCGTTGAAATAATAAGTGGAAAGGAAATACAACCGGAGGATCGATTAGTGAGCTTCGATGTAGAGAGCCTTTATACAAATGTTCCAGTGAAGAATACACTTCAGATCATCAGAAGGAAACTTGAAGAAGACCAAACCCTCGAGGAACGAACATCGCTACCCATTAACGCCATAATGGACTTATTAGAATGATGTCTAAATAATTCTTATTTCCAAGAAAAGGATAGATTCTACCGTCAACTAGAGGGACTACCGATGGGATCATCCCTCTCTCCAGTAATCGCCAACATACACATGGAATCGTTCGAAAGTCAGGCAATTGGAAATAATTGGAAATGCAAAAATAAAACCGAAACTATGGCTTCGTTACGTTGACGACACATTCATCATTTGGAATAGAAGCGATGACGAACTCCAAGCCTTTCTACATCACATGAGTAACTTGGCACCAACAATCAAGTTTATCATGGAGAAGGAGGAAAAAAATAAGCTACCGTTTCTAGACGTCATAGTACAGAAGAACAGGGACACCATCCAAACATCGGTATACAGAAAGAAAACTCACACTGGTCGATATCTTAATTACGCCTTAAACCACTCAAATACCACAAAACATGGGATAGTCAAAACACTTGTTGACAGAGAATTTACTCTCTGTAACTCCGAGGAATCTCTTTCCGAAGAACTCAACACCATCAAAAAGGACCTCAACACAAACGGCTACCCCACGAGACTAATAGACCAGACTATCAAGAAGCGTAAGAATCACATGAATAGACAGAAAGATGACGTCGAAACTGGACCCACTATAAAGGTACCATATGTCAAGGGAATCTCCGAGAAAATTCGAAGATTAGGACAGCAATACAAAATTCGAACAGTATTCAGCTCCAAAGATTCCTTAAGAAGCCACCTGACGAAGGCGAAGCCAGCCAGCCAAAAGGACACGAAGAACTGCACATATAGAATACCTTGAGAGTGCGGACAATCCTATGTTGGTAAAACCCTACGCCCCCTTGAAACAAGAATCAAGGAACACCGAAACCACACAAAGAAGGGAAAAACAACAGATCCGGTGCGGCAGAACATGATTGGACACACGGCAACACCACTTGCAATGGTTATTACTCAAAGAAAAACACTGGCGAAAGAGGAAATTCAAAGAAGCGGCCGTCATAACCCAAAATCCAGACTGGTTTAGTAAGCCCCCTTTAGACATAAGAAATATTTGGAAACCCTTGTTAAGTAGATGTAAGCTTAGTTTAGAACCACACAGTAACGCATGACTGCACCAATCTCGGTCACGCGCTGCTAACCAGGAGGTATTATAAATACGTAGTTTCGTAGCTTGTTCATTATTCACCTGAAGACGACTCACCAGTTGAAACGTTGTGATATTAGTAAATAATGACAATGGAAGTCCAAAACACATCTATTCAAATTCAAATTACTTTATTAATGTTATTCCAATATACTATATTGTTTACACACGTCACTATCATTCATGTAGAATGCTTGTGTGTGTTTTTTAAATGGTGTGAGAAAGTTTTGTCATATTTCCCATTTGTACAGGACTATTGACTGGTTCAGGATAGATGAACGCAGAATTCTTTATTTTTGCACATTTGTGATAAAAATTATTATTAATCCTGACTCCCCCTTTTCGATTCGAGAGCGTCTGACTTTTGTCACGATATTCATGATAGACGTGTTAGAGACCGTAAAGTAACCATGCCTCATTATCAGGGCGCCATGTTTCAGCGGTCCTCTTCATGTAATGTTGTGAAATGTTATAATTCGATATCCACTGATATGTTGCCTCTAACTGTACATTTATTTAAAATAAAACATAAAAAATATCTTTTAAATGTACCAAATAATTTAGTTATTAAAAAAACTTGTAATAATGTTTTTTTTTATAATACTTTGTTGTTTTAAGTTATTAATATTTTTGTTAATTAATATGATGCTCGCTTATTTCATTGCCTACCTATGTTCAATTTCGTAAATGTTTTAGAATATTCATTTAATGATGAACAATCAAATTTTATTTATTTATATCTATAACTGGTTTAGTAAAGTAGCTACTACAGCTAGACTGCGTCAGGATTTGACATCTATTTTTGATTTATTTGCCGATGATCTCAAATTATATTCAAAAATTGGAAATATCGATGATTGCTTAATAGCACAGGATAATTTAAATAGATTGGTCGAATGGTCACAGGTAAATGGTTTTAAATTTAATATAAGTAAATCCTATATACTGCGCTATCATAGAAAGAAAACCCCAATTAGTTTTGAGTATAGAATGAATGAAAGGGCTTTGACGCGAGTTGAAAGCATACGGGACCTCGGGGTCACATTTGACTCCAAACTGACGTTTAAATTTCATATCTCTAATAATATAATATAACATGTTATATTATTACAAGGAAAGCTTCTCAGATGTACGGATTTATTGTTAGAAATTGCAGACCGTTTATAAATCTAGAATGCATAAAACTACTTTACGTTAGAAGTATTTTAGAGTATGCCTCAATTGTGTGGAGTCCAAAATACAAAATTCATAAATATAGTGTGGAACGAATACAAAATAAATTTCTCAGCTACCTTAATTATAAAGAAACTAGAGTATATAATATAACAATCCCCAAAGTGGAATTAAGACAGAATTATTATTTGCCAGATTTGGAAAAACGAAGATCATTTATTTCTACAATATACCTGTACAAATTGTTAAATAACGGAGTTGATGACTCCATTATTTTATCACAAATAAACTTCAATATTCCATATTATACTACAAGAAAACCTTTAACATTTTATCTAGAAGCTGCAAGCACAAATAATTTTATTAACTCTCCAATTAATGTAATGTGTAAAAATCTAAATGAAATTGTGAACGAATATGATATATTCAATGTAACTCCGAATCAATTTAAAAAAGATATGTTGGTATTTTTTGGATTGTAATAATTACAATTATACGGCATTACAACACTCTTAGTAAATCTAACTGGATTGTCAAATATGTAGAGTCTGTAATAAATTAAAGAAATAAATAAATATTTATGTTATGTTGGACGTTTAGTATTATAGTGGAGTCGTTTGAACAGTGTCCTAAAAACTTGTAAATCCGCCCCTATTGATAATTATATTGATAGTTTGAAAGTTCTTAAATTGGTTTTATATAAAAACTTTAGATTTTAAGAAGAGTTAAATGGTTTTAGTGTTGCTAGGAATTAAATATGTCATAAATTCTCTTTGCTTCTTTTAATTGCAGCCTAGTTTATATTTCAGCTAGTCAGAAATGTAGCAATAAAGCAGTAACCGATTCGCAAAGTTTTAGTTAAAAGGCACGACAATAGCTAGAAACCAAAACATAATCATCAACAAACAATGGCTCCCCACCATTCAGCCAGTGTTTCGTGAGAAGAACAAAGTCAGGATAATGAACACCGTCCAGAAAAAGGCATAAATCATCAACCTTATTTCGAACAGATTGGATATTTAACAGAAACAGGGAGAATTCAGCATATTTGCATGGGTGTTTATCTAAAAAACCATTGTTTTCTCCAGATGCTTCATTGTTTACCCCTGATTCCATATTGTCTTTCCCAGATTCTTTACTGCCTCCCCCAGACTTTACACCGTCGTCCCCAGTCCCCACAACCGATCCGCCCAAATTAACTTCACCCGTCCCAATACCAATAACATCCACGATAACAGGACTATTAAAATCCAACCCACTATTCATAGGAACAGAAATAGAGCAATATTTGAATTCATTGAATAGTTATAAATGCAAGAAACAAAAAGTTTACAAAATTATGAAAAGTTAAGCATGTATCCATGATCGTATCCTAAGATTTTGTATTATTTTCAATGAAATGAATGCAGCATCCTTATAAACAAGTGATGATACAGGCAGAGATTTATAGCAGCAATGCCGTTGAAATGTTTTTATTCCTTTTTCCGCCATAAGATTCGACGACCAAAATACTAGAGCTGAAAGAACTGCATCTGGCGACAACCTAGCAGCTATGACTTTTTAAGAAATTTGTAAATAATTGGAATTTAAATTAATTATTCTTGCTCGGAGTATGCAATTCTGGATGAAATTCTGGTGGCTTTCAGGGGAAAGTGCAAATTTAGGATGTTTATCAAAAGTTAACCAGCAAAATACGCTCTAAAAATAATGTGATGCACAAACCCATTACCCTCTTAATGCATTTGTATACACAGGCAAAACTTAATAAGAAAAAATCTGAAAAAACTATTATTTCTAACTTTGTATGTCTTAGATCTCGTAGCACCTATTCCAGATACAAATAGAAATGTGACTGCTGACAATTAGTTCACTTCAAATGAACTAGTTATATCAATATATATTTTTTATTGACTGAAGTCTTTAGCTATAAGAGAGCCTAAAAAATATATAAATTATATTTTTATAAAATATATCAATATTTAAGTCAATGAAATGGTAATTTTCTGTTTAATTTAGGTGCGACTTTAATAGCGATAATGACGGTGGCACTAGATTGGAATCGGTTAAGTGTCCAGCCGGTTTGGCTTTCGACGTTGATCGACAGACTTGTGACTGGAAAACGAATGTAAAAAATTGCGCTAAAGTCGAAAGTAAGTCGATACAGAAGAAATAGTGACCATGATCTAATATGAGTTGCAATTGTATAGGAAATATTGTAAAATACAGTTTGATTCTTATATAATGCGAAAAATTTCAAAGACCTTTCATACAAATTTGATTTTTAAAAAGTGTCCTTTGAAGTTACGGTCCTTTAGATGGGAGGGAAGAATAATTTTTATTTTATTTCTCTAACTTGAGATAATGCAGAATAATATCATTTACTGTACTCAATAAACGGTTTGTTATTCCCGATATTATATCGCATATATACAAATTCTATTTTCATTCCAGAATTTGTGGAGAGTAACAATTTTAGTTTAGTTTCGAAAGCTTGCTCTTGATAGGGTGATTTTACTATTTTGAGACCATAATTGTTCACGTAAAACATTTTACGAAGCACTAAATTAAATTTAATAAAATGTTTCTACTTAAAAACTCTAAAAAGAAAATAAAAAGGCCTACTTACGAAAAAGTCAATTTAGAAACTATGTTAGCTGTCTCCTTAGGATTTTGTTTTCGAACTTCAATCCCACCGTGATCCATTTTTCGGTATTTTTAAAGGCTCGATCCAATCACTGGTTCACTACCATTAGCTTTATATTTAAAGTTAAAGCAAAGAACACTTTTTCAAATATTAGTGACTGGATTTATTTATTGAAAACAGTTAAGTTAAATAATATACCATATTTTGGAAATTAACCGCACTGTAGAGCCATTCACAAGGAGCAGCACATCTGTGGGCGAGCGATTTTTATTAAGTCCTTTAAAATTTTAAGCTAAACTGGCAGTTTTATAATTTGTTAAGAGATTACAATACGTAATAGACTGTTAAATCCTAAAAGCTACAGTTTTTGTCTCTTGCCTGAAGATTGTATTGTAAACATTATTGTGTCAATTCTAGATATTATTGTATGAATATATGTGATCGTTAGATAAATACCACATCGTATGGGAGAATTAAAAGTTTAATATTTGTTTATATTTATCTCTTCAGATTAAAAGTATAATTTTTCTTTTCATTTTAATACCATATAGGGTCGTCTTTTAGATCAGGACTTTCTTTTTAAGTTAAATTTAACAAGAACATAACGAAGACAGGAACATTGCAAAACGTGTGTAGCAAAAATTTTCAAAAATAATATTTTGCAGGATGAGTACTTACAGTACATAGTTCAACAAATAAAATATACAGTGAGGTAGTATTTCTGAAATAATTAAATTTAAATGTTTCCCTCGTCTCTGCCCTCCTTCATACTTTATCCAAGCTTAGGACTGATCCAAGAAATTTGAAGCGTTGAAAGGTCAACGGGCTAACAACAATAAAAATTTAAAATAGAAACATTTCAGAGGCCCCCTGAGAAGAAAAACAGAATTCAAGACAGGTTGATTGCAGAAAGCTGAAAATGCAATATCATATCTCATATACAGGGTAACAGTGTTAGTCAAAATACGCCAAATTGTGCTATTTAATTCAGCGCTCGTTGGGGCATGTAGCCCAGAGAATAGCTGTTTTAGCATAATTTGGTTAATCCTTATTGTATAAGGTCTCAGCAAGTGGCTTGAGAACAAAGTTCTCACATGTATACATATTTATATGTTATATCATATACAGGGTGTCCACGAAAGGTGGCTCGCCCCCATAACTCTTTTGTTTTTAAAGATAATGGAATGAAATTTGGAGGACTCATATGCGATATAAAACTGCATTTTTTGACGGGTGATTCAACTTTATAGAACTTTCGGTTTTACCGGAAGTGACATAAACTTTCGATTTTTCAATAAGACACCTGGTATATTTTTACTTTCTTTGAATCCATATGACATTCTAAATAAAACCATGTGTGACCTGTCACTTTTTGTCATAAAAAAAGTAAATAAATAAAAGAAAAAAAACTAAAAATCTACATCCACATATTATATATTAATTTTTAGGGTTGCAGATGTTCAAAGTGACCTCAATCTTGTTGCTGGCATAACCGTACTGAAACGTTTCTTAACTGCTGTGGTGTAATTCTATGAATAGCTGCCCTTACTTTCTCCTCTTATTCACTCCGTGTGGCAGGGGGTACATCATAAACCTCGTTTTTAATAGAACTCCATAAAAAGAAGTCTAGAAGTCTAGAAACGCAAGGTCAGGTGACCTGAAAATATTGAAAAAGGAATAGGTCTTAGTAAAGGTATAAATTAAAAACAATTCTGTTTTACCTAGCCGGTCAACTAACTGGACCTCTATTTCCAATCCAGTTTTCGTTGTATGATTCATTCAAATATTCTGTAACTGCCCTCATGTTGTGTGGTGGGGCACCATCTTGTTGGTAAAATAGTCCCACTCGATTTACTAATGGTATCTCATCCCAGAACTGCTCAATTTCTTGCGTGAGGAAACCTAGATATCTCCCTGTTAGCGAACCGTCAAAGAATATAGGGCCTAAAATTCTGTCCCTTAAAATCCCAACCCAATAGTTAAAACCAAACCGTTCTTGAAAATTTCCCTCCTGCATCAAGTGTAAATTTGCGTGGGACCAATATCGCTTATTATTTCTGTTGAAATGTCCCAAATTAGTGAAACGGCTTTCGTCAGTATAAAAAATTTTATATGGAAATGTATTATCTTCCAAATATTTTCCTAACAACCAATAGCAATACTCAAGTCTCCTTTCATTATCGTTTGGGTATAGGTGCTGATGTAGTTGGTATTCACTTGCACGTATGCCAGAACATTTATTTCTATTCCTTCACTCACAATAATTGGATCGTTTTTATTATTATCAGGCTCATTTCGCATTTTCTGAACCAGTTTTGGATAATAATGCCGGGTTGAGTGACGGCGTTCAGGATACGTCTGTATGTGAACACGTGCAGCATCGGTTGAGTTTTGCCCACACTCTACAAAAACTAATAGCATATCAACTTTTTCGCTCCTTGTATAAATATTATTATTTTCCATGATTTTTAAATAATAACGTACACAATAATTACCTAATTTACTTTTGCAGAAGCGAAGTTCCATAAAATGTTGACTTGTCAATTTTTTAAAAGACATCTTAACGTTTTTGTTTTTATCAGTTGTGTTGGTCACAGGCTACTCGACTAAATTCTTATTTTATTCTCAAAATGCGCTTTATTTTAGGAAAGTCATGCATAACGCAACATTTTTACAGTTTTATAAAGGAAGTTTGTTTAAAACCTAATAGTGTGTGGTATCAAATTAATCGTAATAAAATGCACTTTTTCCTAACCCGACGAGCCACCATGTTGCCATTTGAAAAAAATGAGTAATACAGGTTTCAAAATTTAATTTGGCACAGCAGATAGGATTTGACCGAAAACAGTAAAGTATTTTGTCAAAGATGTTAGGACTGATATTATTGATTTTAACGTATTCATAGCCTTCTAGATTAAAAAATGAAATTAAAAAAATTATTAAAAAAATGGTGGCAAAAAGTGACAAGTGACACATGGTTCTATTTAGAATGTCATTTGGATTATAAGAAAGCAAAAATATACCAGGTGTTTTATTGAGAAATCGAAAGTTAATGTCACTTTCAGTAAAACCGGAAGTTCCATAAAGTTGAATCACCCGTCAAAAAATGCAGCTTTATATCGCATACGAATCCTCTGAATTTCATTCCATTATCTTTAAAAACAAAAGTGTTATAGGGGCGAGTCACCTTTCGTGGACACCCGGTATAGGACTTAAATATCGAGTGCTATTCAATTTTTCCGCTGAAAAACCGATTTCCTGCAATACCACTCTAATAGCAAAACAAACCGTATTTTCTGCTAATTTCCTATTTTATCTAATACATAAAAGATATACAGGGTGTTTCAGAAGCACGGTACGTAACTTACGACGTAACTTCAGGGGGTGATTCCTTATGATATTCTAAGAGGAAAAGTTCATATGAACATGTGTATGGAGTTGCCTCGTTTTTGATATTCAGGGTATTAATGTTTTTCCGAAGCATTTTTAACATTTGTTTTGATTAACTGTTGTTGTATTTTTTTTGTATTATTATTTAAAAAGTTATTTTATTTTTAATTTAAATGTTTTAATTAACTTACATAGGTAATAGGTATTTCTTTTTGTCGGTGCAATAAAGTGGTTTTTATTTTTGCTCTCGGAATGAAACAAGATATGAAAACAATTCACGGAACAAAGAAGTGGTATTATAAGTTGGAAAAGATTGGACAAAAGTCAGTGGCGTACATTTTGTTGTCAATAATATTCGTTAAGGTGCTCCCCGGAACGCCACTAGACTTAATAAATTTAATCTAGTTATCTAATTATAAATAACGGTATAGTTGGAGTCAAGCAAATATTTGACGCGTGACACTTCCATCTTGTCATATTTGTCCAATACTAGTTATTTCGATTTCACCAACTTTATTACAGCTGATACTTAGTCAGGGCCGGACTGACGAATATTGTTATTTATAAACCTTTGCTGAAAATGATTGCTGGGAAATTGGTCTAAGAATATGAATTATAATATAAATAAATTTGTTTTGATAAATTCTGTGCATTGTAATGGTGGGATTCAGGATTGACCATTAATATCACAGGTCTTAACAAAAGCAATCTTAGTAGTGTATAACGATTAGTAGTGTATAACGATTAAATTAATAAATAAAATGCGGATCTGCAGCCCATATGATTTGACCAAATCGACGAGAAGGTAACACGGTTTATGTATATCTCTTTTTAGTCATATAAAAGGATAAAGATACAAATACTTCGAGTGGGTGGTAATTATTATAATATAAATTAGCCATTAGTAATTTTTATATTATGAGTGGCCTGCCGTATTTGACACCCATGACAATATGGAAGTGTCACGCGTCAAATATTTGCTTGACCCCAACTATACCAGATTTCAACAAAATCGGGAAAAGGATATTTAAAAAAATTATAAAAAAGAAACGATTTTTTTTTTTTAACTTTAACACTCTGTATACATATATAAAAAGGGGCAACTTCGAACACATGTTCATATGAATTATCTCTCTTAAAATATCATAAGGAATCACCCCCTTAAGTTATGTACCGTACTTCTAAAACACCCTGTATAAACAGAACATTCTTAGATCTGCATTTTTATAAAGTTTTAAGATTGAAATTTAATCACCCTGACCCAGATCTAGCTCATAATGCATGAATGGTTTTAAAAATTGTAGTTTATTGAGTTTGTGTAATCCATATTTACGTATTCTTCTTTAGACATAGGTTCCAATAATTTTCTTTAAAATTGTAAGAAATAAAGTAAAGTCACTTATTTCCATGCGCCAGACGTCATCCTAACTTAATTGCTGGTGTAGAAAAGAATGGAACAGCAAAGCCTTTACAAATAATAGTTATTTATGGATACAAAGTGAGTATAAAATAAACAGTAAAAAGAAAATAATCATTTTTTTTTCTATTATCTTACAAAGATTATTTACATTTTGAACGCCAGTAAGCAAATTAATATTTAATTTGTGATGTTCCAGAATGTTGTCAATAGTCGGGTAGTTATTTGTAAAAATCTTTAAAAATCCTTACTAGTCAGATGGAATAGAATAAATGTAATATACTAATTAGGAAAATATTTCCTAGCCATCTGATATAAACCTTATACTATAAGGCCGTATTTGGCTAACACAGTTAGCGCTAACTGTGTTAGCCAAATACGGCCTTATACAGGGTGGCGCAGAATGAACGTTATGGTTTGAATGTTTTATAACTTTTTTATTTCTAGGTACATTTTAGTATATTTTTTTTTTTGGTGCAGTAAACGAAAGGGGAATTTCATTAGGCTAAACGTGAAAAATTACGTCTCGCAAGTGGTGGCCATTTTCTGCTTCGCAAAGTCGGGCTCTTTCTAGCACATTTTCCATGACTTCTCGCAGCATCTCTGGTGTTATAGCATGGATTTAATTACGAATATTTGTTTTTAGTTGGGGGATAAATAGCCCCAAAGAAAACAGCGGGAGCGGTTAAATCAGGCGAACGCGGCGGCCAGTTAAAGTCGCTCCTGCGCGAAATAATGCGTTCGCCGAAAATTTCCCTTAACATCGTCATTGTGTCCCTTGAAGTATGGGCTGTGGCACCATCTTGTTGAAACCAACTCTGTGGATGGTTTGCCACAGCTGGTCTTAAACAGTTTTCTAACATGGTGCAGTATTGAAGAACATTAATGGTAACTGCAGCACCGGCTGAATTTTCAAAAAAATAAGGACCGATAATCCTCTCGGACGATACACCGCACCAAACAGTACACTTAAGTAGGTGCAATTGCCGCTGATGAACTACTTGTGGATTTTCTGTTGCGCATATTCTGCTGTTTTGTTTGTTAACAAAGCCATTTAAATGAAAATGGGCTTTATCGGTCATTATTAAATTGTGAATGAAGTCGCGATTTTCTTCCGCTTTTTGCTGGAACGCAATGGCATATTCAAGCCGTTGTTTGGCTTTAATTCTTGCACAAGCTGTATTTTGTATGGAAACATATGCAATGTGGCCAAAATCCTCTGAGTGGACCTTCGGGTTAGCCCAAGTTGTGCCGAACGTCTTCTTGTTGATGTTTCTGGACTTTCTTCTACGCTCTCCCGTACACGTCGAATATTTTCTTCTGTGCGTGCCGTACGCGGTCTTCCGGCACCACCGAGGTTCCCGACTGAACCTTATTGCTGAAAATTTGCAACCAGACGATTAATTGTTGGAGCTGAGGGTCCAGTCCGCACATTAAAATATCGATGATATGCGCGCTGCATCAAAATAATTGACTTTACGTTTGCAAAATAAAATTCGATAATTTTCGTTCGATGTTCTGTGGCATATTGTTCCATTTTAAATTTCCCAACTCTTCTTTACACAATTCTGAACTAAAAATAAAAAAATTAAATAAAATACGAAAGTTATAAATCATTCTAACCATAACGGTCATATTGCGCCACCCTGTAGTATAAGGTTTATATCAGATGGCTAGGAAATATTTTCCTAATTAGTATATTATATTTAGTTATTTGTAGACTCAGTTCTGAAATTTGTGTTTTATAACACAATTTCACCACTTGAGACTCAGTGGAGAGCTGCGAGGGTTGGAAAGAAATTTCCAAACGTGATATAAACGCTATATTTTCTATACTTCGGTACCAAAATAATTGGCAGTGAATAATTTTTACCGGGATGTGCAAGACGTAAGGGGAACGCCAATTCCAGATGCGTGTCATTTTAAACAATAATAATTCATAAAATATATGAATTTTTTGTTTATTATTATAATATATTTACGTTTGCTATAATAAATATAATATTATAAATTAAACTGAAAAATAAATTAAGCTTTTACATTTAATGATCTAATGAAGTAATTACAGAAACTAATTTACGCAGGTATAAAATCCAAAAAGAGTAATAAAGCAACGGTATATGTTATTTTCATATTGTTTTTAATATACCTATTACATAATAATAGAAACATATAATAGTGAATTAAGGGCCAAATCTAAACCTAAATCATAAATGTTTATAAATTTCCTAACTATGGTTACCTAATGAACACTAATTGATAATAATTTGACAAATTATATTCCACGCCGGCATTAAAAAATGTTATAATGACAATACGTTAGCATTTTAAATTCATTATTACCATTACAGCGATTATTCACTATCTGACAGTAGAGAGAAACGGACAGAACGAGATCAGGTGGTGCTGGTGGTGCTGGTGGTGCAACTAATCCAGGTGGTGCAGGTGGTGCGTTTTACGATCTAACCCAAGTGGTTCGGTGGTGCGTTTTATGATCTAACCCGGGTGGTTCGGTGGTGCGTTTTATAACCTAACCCGGGTGGTTCGGTGGTGCTGTTTACAAAATAACCCGAAATTAAACCCGACTTTTTACGACCTAACCCGGATGCTTTCGCGAGGCGGCTTCTTATCTAACCCTAACTTGAACCTTAATATTTATGAACTGACCCGAGATAAAACCCGACTTTTTACGACCTAACCCGGATGCTTTCGCGAGGCGGCTTCTCATCTAACCCTAACTTGAACCTGAATATTTATGAACTGACCCGAGATAAAACCCGACTTTTTACAACCTAACCCGGATGCTTTCGCGAGGCGGCTTCTCATCTAACCCTAATTTGAACCTGAATATTTATGAACTGACCCGAGATAAAACCCGACTTTTTATGATTTAACCTTAGTGAAACGCCGCTGCTAAAGCGGGATAATTAAATCCCAATTTTTATAAGCCATCCTTAAACCCAACTTTTTACGATCCGACCTGAGCCATCCTTCAACCAGACTTTTTATTATTTCCCCTTAGTTGAAACGCCGCTGTTAAAGCGGTATAGTAAAAAACATTATTTATATTTTCTAACTTAGTGAAACGCCGCTGGCGGGTAGTAAAGCGAAATAAAACCCTAATTTATATGGTCTAACAAGATAAGTATATTAAGGCGGCACATTTGTCACCCCACAATAATTATTTATACCTAAATGATCCTCTCAAACCCTCTGCCGACTCGATTTAAAAAGAAAGGGACATAAACCTTTATTTATTATTCCGAAGGACCCTCATTAAAATTCAGTAGCATATCTAATAATTGTTTCCAATTTTTGCACCACTTATATAAAATACAATAAAATAATTACCATCTAGAACCATTAACTAGCGATTTCTTTGTACTTGAAGTGGATAAATTATAGGACTATCTTGTAATGAGAACAGAGTAATAAAAAGTAAATAAAACTTAAATACGTATAAAATACCAAGCAGGTATAGGTACTATACAACTTGTGTTCGCCATCAGGTAAAAGCCCTCATAATGCTTTTATAAAAATTTCGGATAATATCATAATATAAGTAAATAGGCTACAATTTCAGGAAAAAAGTAAAAAAAATTAATTCACAGTGTAAAATTGTAGTTAAATGGATTGTAAATACGAAATAATATAAAAAGCTACCTTTTGTTTGCGATGATGTATGCACAATAACTCTATATTATTCGGTCCTTAAACTGAAAATACCCACTAGATAGGTATCATAAGCTGTATTGTCATCAGGTAGAACCCCCAATAAAATTATGAATATCAGGCGTAGGCAACAATAAGCAAATCACGTTGGTTTTTTAATTTATTATTAATCTGGCTAACTTAAGAAACTCACAATATAACGACCATCCAAAAAAATCATAATACATTACTGGGTGTGAAAGCAATTGCGCTGCAAAATATAGTGTATACCAACTCTGAGGTAGTTAATTAAAATCCCAATTAGCGCTAAAAAAAAATCAATTAGATATTTACTTTAGATATTTTAATAAAAAAATTCAATATTATTAGCGCCACCTATCCGTTTATGGAACCTACATATAGGCTTAACAAGAATGACAAACTTTGGGAATATTATTTTACATGATTCTCTCGATTATCGCATCGCTATCACATTTCAATATTCTTGGCAACATTTAAGTTTTAAAATTAGCACAATATCAAATCCTTTACAATGAATTAAACAAACACATACATAATTTTAAAATCTCATAATAAGAATATAAACTAAAATTATAATGCGTAGCAGGTCCAAAATCTAACAAGTTTCGACTAGTCAAATGACGTCAGTTTACATCTGCGAAGAATACCCAACTCTCGAACCATAAAAAATGGTCAAACTTTGTCGGCAAATACCCTTCTATGATGCAGGGGAAGGACAGGTAACTCGAGATGTTTATAAAGAAACGTTAAAGAACATTATTTGCTTATTTCTAGACTCTTAAAAATTACATGCAATCGAACAATAAATGTTTTCATCATGTATATTTATGAGTAACACATTACCTTCGACATACATAAATTCAAATTGATAATTACTCGCCTTAGTACTTTTTTAGAAGCTTGAATCTTTGCATATAACCGTCTGAGGATACCCAAACTTCCCCTAACATATTTCTCCGCAACCGGGGAAAAAGAGGTAGAAAAAGTAAAATAACAACTCCAAGTGTCTTTGCGAACAATCGGCAATAAAATAGAGTATTTCAGTTTTTAATTTTTCGTAAATAAAAGCTGGTTAGATTAATAGTCTCTGTGAATATAATAACATAAACAAAGTGATATGCCGTAAATTTAGGAGTACAGTATAAATTATGCCTCTATTAAAATATACCGCAATAACTAACTACCAAAGGATTTTTGATATTTTGAATATATTTGATGCTCATAGCATTATCACATTTCCAAAGGCTCTAAATTTTAGAAAAATGTTCTAATAGAATATGTCTATCAATATAAAGTAAAGGTATTGTTAGGTTTTTTTAAAAAATACGACCTACAACAGTCTCTGCTACAGCATGGCTGACTCTGTAGAAACTTCTGTGAAACCATAATAATTATATCAATAATCGAGTTGTCGTTATGATAATATTTTCCTCCAATATCCGACTCCACTATCCATAAAAGTTATGTTAGGAAATTCATAATTGAGCGCATTGTAATTTTTTAAAAAGAAATTCACTTCACACACAAAGATGTAGCCATTCAATCCATGAAAATAATGCAAGTCAGTATGCGTATGTTATGGCTAACTGTTTAAATGTCTATTCCTTCCACGTTTATCGGAAGAAATACTTTTTTTATACTAGTATTTTAGTTGAAAATAAGATCATAAATCATCTATACAAAACAAGCGTCCCTTATGGATTTGAACGAAAATCATAGATTCGACTATTTTCATGAAAAATAAATCTAAGTACGGAATAATGCAGGAAGATTATCTATTTTCTTGGTTTAGAAAGTGATGTAGTTAAGATTTATAACTTAGGAATAAATAAATTATTATTAATCTTTTCGACCTATTTCTCTTGCATATTTAATTTCTTTGATAGTAAGAACTAATCTTTTTATTTTACAAAGTAAAAAAAAGCTAAAGATCGGCGTTGTCAGTCAGGTATAAGAACTGATTTAACACGATGGTTTTTGTACAAACGTTCACATACAATTGTATGCTTTTTAACCGATTGTGTCGGAAAAAATGACGATTTATAGATTAGATATTTAGACGAAGAGCTAACCTTCTCAATAAAGTATTGATTATTGCCCTGCTAGCTAGACAACACTTTTTATGTTAGTCAAAAAAAAATTTTTTTTTTCGGACGCTATTACAGATTTCATCGTTAACTAACAAACATTAAGACCAAAAAATTAGCGTGCAAGATGAAATGTATAGGTTCACTTCATTTCTACATTATTTTACAACTCTCAATCGCATTAAAAACAAGATCGAATAAAAAACAACTTATGACATATGGACGAAAAATGTTTTTCGGGCTATTTAGGTTAGCGACCGCATTACGTCTGAAATACTACATTTTTCGAGCTTATAACATAATTTACTATTTTAACGTTAAAATAGGGGAAATGACGTATCGAAATGCATACTTTTTTTTTTGTCGGTCACGAGATTATAGTTTCTTTTAAAATGAACTCTAATATTTACAACACAAATTATCCTTTAAGCCACATTAGTTTAAAACTCGTCTGTCGCTTTCCCTCTATTGTGAGTTTGATTAAAGTATAGCGTAGTATATATTTAGATGAATTTCGCAAATGTTGAATACTTTCAAAACTGAAAAAGCCGCCCTTTGCAATAAATATCTCCGTAGAGTTAGGTACCCTGCAGATTAAGGGTATTTCAGCGGATAATCATATACAAATTCAAAGATTTTGTCTATTTTAATGGATTAACAAACAATATCTATAGGATGACTTTACTGATAAAAAAAAAATAACAAAAATCTATAAAGTCTAGGCTCACATGAAATTCCATAAAGAGCAGCTGCATAGCCTTATCACATCAAACTATATTTTTATTTCGTTCTATTGTCAAAAGTCTGTGTTTAGGAGATTATCGTTCATTTTAAAATGAACTCTAATATGTACATCACCATAAACTACCTCTTAAGCCGTCGTAAAAATACACTTTTCGATTTACCTCTATATTGATTTTCTAATATTAAATATCTACAATAGTCGAAATTCGCTCGCTAATACCTATGTATGCAAGGTTTCTTCAAAAAATGACAATTTTGTTGTTTAATGGCTTGAAAAAATGGAAAAAGGAGGTTTTTGCATCCATTTATTTCCAGATGAGTGTTAAAAATACTTATAAAACTCGGTATACCGAAGATCAAGCATTAATGAGAGGGTTGAGTCCTGTTTGCCAAATCCTGATTTATAATTTGACGTTGGCAACGGTACAATTTTTTAACATTTATCATAAGAGGCGTATATTTTTGGGGCTTAGATCTACCAGTTTATCCACGCCCCATTTATTGTTAGTGCTTTAGTAATTTTACTTTCCAATTATTTTTTACCAAAACGCGTAGTTGAAACAGTGTCTATATCAGACGATATAATAAATTTTAAGGATTAATTTGCTTACAAATACACTTCAATTTATTTAGGCTAAAGCAGCCAGACATATACTGGAACTACGAAAACCCTATTACAATTTGGTCGCCTAGAGAAAATTTTGTAAAAAACATAGCTTTCTACACAAATGCTTGCACATTATGTACCTATCATTTTAAGATACCTGGCGACATCAATGTAAGCATTGACATAATGACGCAAGATATAGGTAGGTACTAGAATATTCAAGATTTCTATTAACGATACACTTCAGCATACATGCGAGATGTCATTAATGTCTACGGAAGGCAACAGACATACCAGCTATTTTTACATGGGATTCCATAGACTTGAACGCTTCTTGTTTAGAAATATTTGATGTCATCTTGAGGAGTTCCGTATTGAAGCATCAAACCTACCTGCCAAATAATTGACGAAATATGGGATATCATAAAATATGTCCCCCATCGAACTAAATGATCCTATAAACCAGCTTCACAGACCGTAATTTGTGATGCTAACACGATTAATACGCAATAGAACAAGATTAAGAAACAAAATTTAAAGTAGCTCTTTATCACACGAAAATAATTAAATAATTTACGGTTACAGAACAATAATTATTTTAAAAAGCTGTATAACTAAATATATTATGTTATTAGGAATATTCTGTCTAAAGTAACAGCTGATCTTAGTCGAAAATGAGATCGTATTATTGATTGTTGAATTCGTTAGGTATGAAATAAAATTAGAGATTTCGTCTATTTTTTCACGATTAAAAAAGAATACCTCTATTTAGCTAAAAATGAAACGATTACAGTGGTAGATTAATTCACTTTACCAAGCATGTAAACTACTAATTTTGCAATAAATATCTTCTATATTTCTAGGTAGGTTTACTCGAAAATGTTGGGCTATTTTCATCAAAAATCCCGATACGAAATTGAAAAATTTGCCTATTTTTGTCGGTTTACAAAGTGATAGTGGAATATTGGTTTGATCAAAGAACAATAATTATTTTAAAAATGTTGTATAATTAACTAAATGTCGGTGTTATCAGGCAGGCAAGAAGTTATTTATCTGAATCTTATTTGTACCATTAGCGTTTATATACAAATGTTAGTGGTTTTCAAAAATTGATATCTCGGAAATTATTAGGTTTAGACTTATAATACGCTTATTAAAAAATAATGACTACTTTATGCAAAATTAAAAAATATTATAAGATGTAGGGTATCCCAGTAACTTAACCAAAGATTTTCGGTCTTCGTAAAGCTTTATACGTTTCTTCAGCGTACCAAACATTCACTTTTTTTAAATATTGACATCGGGTTAGGATTCTGAACATAGGATTAACATCACTCCAATAGTGAACATGTTGCGTTGTCACAGTTCCATTCGTCGAAAAGTAAACAAAACCGTTTGAGCTACGTGGGGAATAAATAAAGTTGGCTTGTTGAAAAATTTTAATATTTATTAAGGTAAAAGACTATAAATATATCGATACAACACTTTGGCATTTCTAATACTACAAACATGAATATCTAAAATGTGATATTTACAACTATCAACTCTCTCTCCCTTCTCTAATTTTGGTACACCAATGCTGTCTTCTAAGTTTATAATATATGGCGTCCTGCAGTTTAATTCCAAAAATGTTTTAACTAAAAATTCCTCTTTAACACGTCCTTTAACGTAAATAATGTCTGCGTCTATCAGATTGTTGGATATGATATTATGTAGTTCCTTGCAATCGGTATCACCATAATTATAAAGGATACCATGATGATTTCCAAATAGATATTTGACTTGTTTCTTGCAAGCCTTACTTAAGGTGTCGAATGGTTTAACTGGTTTAAAAAAGTAACTTTTCATACTATTCCCATCATAAATAGCCAATTCTTTCGCGTAAAATTCAGGTATGTTAAATCCTTGAATATCGACTACAACGAACTTCATTGTCTGAAGACTCAAATCAAACAAGTATATTTTCATATTTTTATCGCTCTTAAGTTCGATTTCAAAAGCACACCCCCACTTTTCGATAATTTCACAGTCTTAGCACATAGATCCTATATTTTTATTTACGATCAATTCATCTTTATTCGCCAATCGTCTCAAACTAGTCTGCTTTTGAAAGTAATATAGCCTTAGTATTCAGAAAATATTAATAATATCGGAGTCTAAAACATCCTTGACACTAAAAAATCATTGTGTTTCCTAACAAAACCCATCATCTTGTCTATTTAGCTTGCTTTCCTATTGTTTAGCAGGTTAAATAAAATTATTATTTTGCTCTTTTTGTCTGTACTGAATCGTTAGGGGAATACGTTTCTAGTTCTATAAGAGAGACAGTTAAAATTTATGTAAGCAATCAAAAATCCTACACTATGAGCTACTTAGTTAAAATTTCATATTTCCTTCCTGGATCAGGCAAAATTTGTGATGTGTCGGACAAAATTTATAAAAATACGAAAAAAATGCTGGATGCATTTTTAGCGTGACTTTCTATTTAATACCATCTTATTTCAAGCTATAATTCGGTTGTCAAAATGAGAATAAAATAATTTTCCCATGGTTTATGTCATCTTAAAAAAGTCAAAAGGTTATATTCTGTAGAGGGTCAGATACATTCAAATTTAAATATTTTCTCCAAGAAGAATTTTAAGATAGTATTATAGTAAATAAAAATTCTATACCTCCAATATTTCTTGGAAACATATCGTGTTCTAGCGACATAACCCAAAAGTTCCTCTATTCAGAAACGCATCGTACTTTTCTTGTCAATAATTGTCTCATTGTCCCATCCATTACATTATTATAATCTTAAAGCACCTGTTACCAGCATTATCTGTTTTTATGGTTTTCATAAAACATAGCGATTACCGATGAAAATTAAACGAAAACTTAATAAATAACTTTTTTTTCAACTGAAATAGACTGATTTTCAATGGAAAAATGTTACTTATAACTAAAAATGAATATAAGACATATACGCAATGATATTTAGAATAAATCAATGTTTTCTAAAATTACTATGAAATATTCACAAAATCGTTTCGTTATAACCAAAGTAGCAAGGCTCGCAGATTTCGTATAGAGTTCAAACGCGATACTGAGATGATCTTTTTTTTTTTATATTTTTGTAGGATAATGCACCACTACGTTGTAAGTACTTGAGAGAGGACTTTCTTGAAAAATCCTCAAATTTCTCTGCAATTTTGTTCCTTCTAGAGTTAAATTCACACAGAAAACCCCGTATTCTTATCTTTCAGGTTGGTATATTAAAAAGGGCTTATTAGTATGGTTTAGAAAACAAGCAATATTAATTAACGGATGTTTTTTCGTCGTATGAAGAGTTGAAAAATTTTTTTTTTTCCACTCCAATGATTGCGATGCAGAGAGTCGGGTTTCATCATAATCTTTCAGGGTAGCTCAGGTTTGATTGCATGTAGAGAGTCGGGTTTCATCATAATCTTTCAGGGTAGCTCAGGTTTGATTACATGTACTAAGGTTAGTGCTCCTTGCAATCGGTTTCAGGTTTGACGCGCCCCCCTCAGGTTTGTTCAGGTTTCTCAAACGTTTGAGAAACCTGAACAAACCTGAGGGACGAGACTAAAGGATTCAATTAATGTGCTTGACAAAAGTGGGGTTATATTTGTTGTCCTGTAACTCTTGCACAGCTAAATATGCTGGTCAGACAGGACGTAGTTTTAATAATAGAATAAAAGAACATTTAAACTCTCAGAAATCACCTAATGACAAGAGATCAGCTTTTGGCCTACATTTAAGAGAGAATTTACATAATTTTAATACTAAAGACAACTTTAAAATGCTGCATAAGTGTGTTGCAAAATTATTTTTTAACTCTGAAGAACAAACTATAACCTCACAAGTCGAGCTTGACTTATTTTTCGGCGTGGTTATTCATTGAGCCTTCCACAAACTTGAATTATACTTTGAATTGTCTTACAAGAAATTGTACTTTTATTTTGACGTCTAACATACTCTCAAACGTTTGAGAAACCTGAACAAACCTGAGGGGGGCGCGTCAAACCTGAAACCGATTGCAAGGAGCACTAACCTTAGTACATGTAATCAAACCTGAGCTACCCTGAAAGATTATGATGAAACCCGACTCTCTACATGCAATCAAACCTGAGCTACCCTGAAAGATCATGATGAAACCCGACTCTCTGCATCGCAATCATTGGAGTGGAAAAAAAAAAATTTTTCAACTCTTCATACGACGAAAAAACATCCGTTAATTAATATTGCTTGTTTTCTAAACCATACTAATAAGCCCTTTTTAATATACCAACCTGAAAGATAAGAATACGGGGTTTTCTGTGTGAATTTAACTCTAGAAGGAACAAAATTGCAGAGAAATTTGAGGATTTTTCAAGAAAGTCCTCTCTCAAGTACTTACAACGTAGTGGTGCATTATCCTACAAAAATATAAAAAAAAAAAGATCATCTCAGTATCGCGTTTGAACTCTATACGAAATCTGCGAGCCTTGCTACTTTGGTTATAACGAAACGATTTTGTGAATATTTCATAGTAATTTTAGAAAACATTGATTTATTCTAAATATCATTGCGTATATGTCTTATATTCATTTTTAGTTATAAGTAACATTTTTCCATTGAAAATCAGTCTATTTCAGTTGAAAAAAAAGTTATTTATTAAGTTTTCGTTTAATTTTCATCGGTAATCGCTATGTTTTATGAAAACCATAAAAACAGATAATGCTGGTAACAGGTGCTTTAAGATTATAATAATGTAATGGATGGGACAATGAGACAATTATTGACAAGAAAAGTACGATGCGTTTCTGAATAGAGGAACTTTTGGGTTATGTCGCTAGAACACGATATGTTTCCAAGAAATATTGGAGGTATAGAATTTTTATTTACTATAATACTATCTTAAAATTCTTCTTGGAGAAAATATTTAAATTTGAATGTATCTGACCCTCTACAGAATATAACCTTTTGACTTTTTTAAGATGACATAAACCATGGGAAAATTATTTTATTCTCATTTTGACAACCGAATTATAGCTTGAAATAAGATGGTATTAAATAGAAAGTCACGCTAAAAATGCATCCAGCATTTTTTTCGTATTTTTATAAATTTTGTCCGACACATCACAAATTTTGCCTGATCCAGGAAGGAAATATGAAATTTTAACTAAGTAGCTCATAGTGTAGGATTTTTGATTGCTTACATAAATTTTAACTGTCTCTCTTATAGAACTAGAAACGTATTCCCCTAACGATTCAGTACAGACAAAAAGAGCAAAATAATAATTTTATTTAACCTGCTAAACAATAGGAAAGCAAGCTAAATAGACAAGATGATGGGTTTTGTTAGGAAACACAATGATTTTTTAGTGTCAAGGATGTTTTAGACTCCGATATTATTAATATTTTCTGAATACTAAGGCTATATTACTTTCAAAAGCAGACTAGTTTGAGACGATTGGCGAATAAAGATGAATTGATCGTAAATAAAAATATAGGATCTATGTGCTAAGACTGTGAAATTATCGAAAAGTGGGGGTGTGCTTTTGAAATCGAACTTAAGAGCGATAAAAATATGAAAATATACTTGTTTGATTTGAGTCTTCAGACAATGAAGTTCGTTGTAGTCGATATTCAAGGATTTAACATACCTGAATTTTACGCGAAAGAATTGGCTATTTATGATGGGAATAGTATGAAAAGTTACTTTTTTAAACCAGTTAAACCATTCGACACCTTAAGTAAGGCTTGCAAGAAACAAGTCAAATATCTATTTGGAAATCATCATGGTATCCTTTATAATTATGGTGATACCGATTGCAAGGAACTACATAATATCATATCCAACAATCTGATAGACGCAGACATTATTTACGTTAAAGGACGTGTTAAAGAGGAATTTTTAGTTAAAACATTTTTGGAATTAAACTGCAGGACGCCATATATTATAAACTTAGAAGACAGCATTGGTGTACCAAAATTAGAGAAGGGAGAGAGAGTTGATAGTTGTAAATATCACATTTTAGATATTCATGTTTGTAGTATTAGAAATGCCAAAGTGTTGTATCGATATATTTATAGTCTTTTACCTTAATAAATATTAAAATTTTTCAACAAGCCAACTTTATTTATTCCCCACGTAGCTCAAACGGTTTTGTTTACTTTTCGACGAATGGAACTGTGACAACGCAACATGTTCACTATTGGAGTGATGTTAATCCTATGTTCAGAATCCTAACCCGATGTCAATATTTAAAAAAAGTGAATGTTTGGTACGCTGAAGAAACGTATAAAGCTTTACGAAGACCGAAAATCTTTGGTTAAGTTACTGGGATACCCTACATCTTATAATATTTTTTAATTTTGCATAAAGTAGTCATTATTTTTTAATAAGCGTATTATAAGTCTAAACCTAATAATTTCCGAGATATCAATTTTTGAAAACCACTAACATTTGTATATAAACGCTAATGGTACAAATAAGATTCAGATAAATAACTTCTTGCCTGCCTGATAACACCGACATTTAGTTAATTATACAACATTTTTAAAATAATTATTGTTCTTTGATCAAACCAATATTCCACTATCACTTTGTAAACCGACAAAAATAGGCAAATTTTTCAATTTCGTATCGGGATTTTTGATGAAAATAGCCCAACATTTTCGAGTAAACCTACCTAGAAATATAGAAGATATTTATTGCAAAATTAGTAGTTTACATGCTTGGTAAAGTGAATTAATCTACCACTGTAATCGTTTCATTTTTAGCTAAATAGAGGTATTCTTTTTTAATCGTGAAAAAATAGACGAAATCTCTAATTTTATTTCATACCTAACGAATTCAACAATCAATAATACGATCTCATTTTCGACTAAGATCAGCTGTTACTTTAGACAGAATATTCCTAATAACATAATATATTTAGTTATACAGCTTTTTAAAATAATTATTGTTCTGTAACCGTAAATTATTTAATTATTTTCGTGTGATAAAGAGCTACTTTAAATTTTGTTTCTTAATCTTGTTCTATTGCGTATTAATCGTGTTAGCATCACAAATTACGGTCTGTGAAGCTGGTTTATAGGATCATTTAGTTCGATGGGGGACATATTTTATGATATCCCATATTTCGTCAATTATTTGGCAGGTAGGTTTGATGCTTCAATACGGAACTCCTCAAGATGACATCAAATATTTCTAAACAAGAAGCGTTCAAGTCTATGGAATCCCATGTAAAAATAGCTGGTATGTCTGTTGCCTTCCGTAGACATTAATGACATCTCGCATGTATGCTGAAGTGTATCGTTAATAGAAATCTTGAATATTCTAGTACCTACCTATATCTTGCGTCATTATGTCAATGCTTACATTGATGTCGCCAGGTATCTTAAAATGATAGGTACATAATGTGCAAGCATTTGTGTAGAAAGCTATGTTTTTTACAAAATTTTCTCTAGGCGACCAAATTGTAATAGGGTTTTCGTAGTTCCAGTATATGTCTGGCTGCTTTAGCCTAAATAAATTGAAGTGTATTTGTAAGCAAATTAATCCTTAAAATTTATTATATCGTCTGATATAGACACTGTTTCAACTACGCGTTTTGGTAAAAAATAATTGGAAAGTAAAATTACTAAAGCACTAACAATAAATGGGGCGTGGATAAACTGGTAGATCTAAGCCCCAAAAATATACGCCTCTTATGATAAATGTTAAAAAATTGTACCGTTGCCAACGTCAAATTATAAATCAGGATTTGGCAAACAGGACTCAACCCTCTCATTAATGCTTGATCTTCGGTATACCGAGTTTTATAAGTATTTTTAACACTCATCTGGAAATAAATGGATGCAAAAACCTCCTTTTTCCATTTTTTCAAGCCATTAAACAACAAAATTGTCATTTTTTGAAGAAACCTTGCATACATAGGTATTAGCGAGCGAATTTCGACTATTGTAGATATTTAATATTAGAAAATCAATATAGAGGTAAATCGAAAAGTGTATTTTTACGACGGCTTAAGAGGTAGTTTATGGTGATGTACATATTAGAGTTCATTTTAAAATGAACGATAATCTCCTAAACACAGACTTTTGACAATAGAACGAAATAAAAATATAGTTTGATGTGATAAGGCTATGCAGCTGCTCTTTATGGAATTTCATGTGAGCCTAGACTTTATAGATTTTTGTTATTTTTTTTTTATCAGTAAAGTCATCCTATAGATATTGTTTGTTAATCCATTAAAATAGACAAAATCTTTGAATTTGTATATGATTATCCGCTGAAATACCCTTAATCTGCAGGGTACCTAACTCTACGGAGATATTTATTGCAAAGGGCGGCTTTTTCAGTTTTGAAAGTATTCAACATTTGCGAAATTCATCTAAATATATACTACGCTATACTTTAATCAAACTCACAATAGAGGGAAAGCGACAGACGAGTTTTAAACTAATGTGGCTTAAAGGATAATTTGTGTTGTAAATATTAGAGTTCATTTTAAAAGAAACTATAATCTCGTGACCGACAAAAAAAAAAGTATGCATTTCGATACGTCATTTCCCCTATTTTAACGTTAAAATAGTAAATTATGTTATAAGCTCGAAAAATGTAGTATTTCAGACGTAATGCGGTCGCTAACCTAAATAGCCCGAAAAACATTTTTCGTCCATATGTCATAAGTTGTTTTTTATTCGATCTTGTTTTTAATGCGATTGAGAGTTGTAAAATAATGTAGAAATGAAGTGAACCTATACATTTCATCTTGCACGCTAATTTTTTGGTCTTAATGTTTGTTAGTTAACGATGAAATCTGTAATAGCGTCCGAAAAAAAAAATTTTTTTTTGACTAACATAAAAAGTGTTGTCTAGCTAGCAGGGCAATAATCAATACTTTATTGAGAAGGTTAGCTCTTCGTCTAAATATCTAATCTATAAATCGTCATTTTTTCCGACACAATCGGTTAAAAAGCATACAATTGTATGTGAACGTTTGTACAAAAACCATCGTGTTAAATCAGTTCTTATACCTGACTGACAACGCCGATCTTTAGCTTTTTTTTACTTTGTAAAATAAAAAGATTAGTTCTTACTATCAAAGAAATTAAATATGCAAGAGAAATAGGTCGAAAAGATTAATAATAATTTATTTATTCCTAAGTTATAAATCTTAACTACATCACTTTCTAAACCAAGAAAATAGATAATCTTCCTGCATTATTCCGTACTTAGATTTATTTTTCATGAAAATAGTCGAATCTATGATTTTC
Organism: Polydrusus tereticollis; assembly: GCA_963920685.1. Classification (NCBI taxonomy): domain Eukaryota; kingdom Metazoa; phylum Arthropoda; class Insecta; order Coleoptera; family Curculionidae; genus Polydrusus; species Polydrusus tereticollis. The sequence continues at coordinate 23,149,547 of OY987327.1, forward strand.
GTTCAAATCCATAAGGGACGCTTGTTTTGTATAGATGATTTATGATCTTATTTTCAACTAAAATACTAGTATAAAAAAAGTATTTCTTCCGATAAACGTGGAAGGAATAGACATTTAAACAGTTAGCCATAACATACGCATACTGACTTGCATTATTTTCATGGATTGAATGGCTACATCTTTGTGTGTGAAGTGAATTTCTTTTTAAAAAATTACAATGCGCTCAATTATGAATTTCCTAACATAACTTTTATGGATAGTGGAGTCGGATATTGGAGGAAAATATTATCATAACGACAACTCGATTATTGATATAATTATTATGGTTTCACAGAAGTTTCTACAGAGTCAGCCATGCTGTAGCAGAGACTGTTGTAGGTCGTATTTTTTAAAAAAACCTAACAATACCTTTACTTTATATTGATAGACATATTCTATTAGAACATTTTTCTAAAATTTAGAGCCTTTGGAAATGTGATAATGCTATGAGCATCAAATATATTCAAAATATCAAAAATCCTTTGGTAGTTAGTTATTGCGGTATATTTTAATAGAGGCATAATTTATACTGTACTCCTAAATTTACGGCATATCACTTTGTTTATGTTATTATATTCACAGAGACTATTAATCTAACCAGCTTTTATTTACGAAAAATTAAAAACTGAAATACTCTATTTTATTGCCGATTGTTCGCAAAGACACTTGGAGTTGTTATTTTACTTTTTCTACCTCTTTTTCCCCGGTTGCGGAGAAATATGTTAGGGGAAGTTTGGGTATCCTCAGACGGTTATATGCAAAGATTCAAGCTTCTAAAAAAGTACTAAGGCGAGTAATTATCAATTTGAATTTATGTATGTCGAAGGTAATGTGTTACTCATAAATATACATGATGAAAACATTTATTGTTCGATTGCATGTAATTTTTAAGAGTCTAGAAATAAGCAAATAATGTTCTTTAACGTTTCTTTATAAACATCTCGAGTTACCTGTCCTTCCCCTGCATCATAGAAGGGTATTTGCCGACAAAGTTTGACCATTTTTTATGGTTCGAGAGTTGGGTATTCTTCGCAGATGTAAACTGACGTCATTTGACTAGTCGAAACTTGTTAGATTTTGGACCTGCTACGCATTATAATTTTAGTTTATATTCTTATTATGAGATTTTAAAATTATGTATGTGTTTGTTTAATTCATTGTAAAGGATTTGATATTGTGCTAATTTTAAAACTTAAATGTTGCCAAGAATATTGAAATGTGATAGCGATGCGATAATCGAGAGAATCATGTAAAATAATATTCCCAAAGTTTGTCATTCTTGTTAAGCCTATATGTAGGTTCCATAAACGGATAGGTGGCGCTAATAATATTGAATTTTTTTATTAAAATATCTAAAGTAAATATCTAATTGATTTTTTTTTAGCGCTAATTGGGATTTTAATTAACTACCTCAGAGTTGGTATACACTATATTTTGCAGCGCAATTGCTTTCACACCCAGTAATGTATTATGATTTTTTTGGATGGTCGTTATATTGTGAGTTTCTTAAGTTAGCCAGATTAATAATAAATTAAAAAACCAACGTGATTTGCTTATTGTTGCCTACGCCTGATATTCATAATTTTATTGGGGGTTCTACCTGATGACAAATACAGCTTATGATACCTATCTAGTGGGTATTTTCAGTTTAAGGACCGAATAATATAGAGTTATTGTGCATACATCATCGCAAACAAAAGGTAGCTTTTTATATTATTTCGTATTTACAATCCATTTAACTACAATTTTACACTGTGAATTAATTTTTTTTACTTTTTTCCTGAAATTGTAGCCTATTTACTTATATTATGATATTATCCGAAATTTTTATAAAAGCATTATGAGGGCTTTTACCTGATGGCGAACACAAGTTGTATAGTACCTATACCTGCTTGGTATTTTATACGTATTTAAGTTTTATTTACTTTTTATTACTCTGTTCTCATTACAAGATAGTCCTATAATTTATCCACTTCAAGTACAAAGAAATCGCTAGTTAATGGTTCTAGATGGTAATTATTTTATTGTATTTTATATAAGTGGTGCAAAAATTGGAAACAATTATTAGATATGCTACTGAATTTTAATGAGGGTCCTTCGGAATAATAAATAAAGGTTTATGTCCCTTTCTTTTTAAATCGAGTCGGCAGAGGGTTTGAGAGGATCATTTAGGTATAAATAATTATTGTGGGGTGACAAATGTGCCGCCTTAATATACTTATCTTGTTAGACCATATAAATTAGGGTTTTATTTCGCTTTACTACCCGCCAGCGGCGTTTCACTAAGTTAGAAAATATAAATAATGTTTTTTACTATACCGCTTTAACAGCGGCGTTTCAACTAAGGGGAAATAATAAAAAGTCTGGTTTAAGGATGGCTCAGGTCGGATCGTAAAAAGTTGGGTTTAAGGATGGCTTATAAAAATTGGGATTTAATTATCCCGCTTTAGCAGCGGCGTTTCACTAAGGTTAAATCATAAAAAGTCGGGTTTTATCTCGGGTCAGTTCATAAATATTCAGGTTCAAATTAGGGTTAGATGAGAAGCCGCCTCGCGAAAGCATCCGGGTTAGGTTGTAAAAAGTCGGGTTTTATCTCGGGTCAGTTCATAAATATTCAGGTTCAAGTTAGGGTTAGATGAGAAGCCGCCTCGCGAAAGCATCCGGGTTAGGTCGTAAAAAGTCGGGTTTTATCTCGGGTCAGTTCATAAATATTAAGGTTCAAGTTAGGGTTAGATAAGAAGCCGCCTCGCGAAAGCATCCGGGTTAGGTCGTAAAAAGTCGGGTTTAATTTCGGGTTATTTTGTAAACAGCACCACCGAACCACCCGGGTTAGGTTATAAAACGCACCACCGAACCACCCGGGTTAGATCATAAAACGCACCACCGAACCACTTGGGTTAGATCGTAAAACGCACCACCTGCACCACCTGGATTAGTTGCACCACCAGCACCACCAGCACCACCTGATCTCGTTCTGTCCGTTTCTAGCTACTTCTGACGATAAAAACATTTCATTAATGTCGCTACTACTGTCATCTGCAAGATTTATAATACTATGTTCTACCATGACTTCAACGCGTACATCTAAGTCCCACATTTTTTTTTTCTACGCCCTCGACATTTAATACGTACTTTGGTACTTATGCCAATCTGCTGCTTGTACATTCGCTATTGCCATTTTTAACAGTTCTTTAACATCTTTTAATTTAAAAGTTTTATTTTCACGCGCCACTTCGCCTTTTATCTGTGCCCATATAAGCCCGATTGGATATAGTTCGCAATGGTAAGGCGGTAAACGTAATATTGTAACACCTCGTTCACGAGCCATTTCATCCACTACATATTTCGTATATTTTTTTTGTGAAGTCTTGCAAGATCGAGCAACTGCACTTTTAGCATCTTTTCACCAAATGCATATTTTTTTCTTCGAGCCAGTCAACAATCTTTCCTTTTCACCACGCAGAAGTTGGCAAAGCTTCCACCCGACGGCTGTGGTATGGTGCATTATCCATCACGATTACCGACCCACGTTCAACACGCGGTAGAGGGATTTAAACAAATCTTCAAACACTCCCGAGTTCATATCCTCATGACAATCACCGGTTTTACGAGATTTAGACACGTTTAACCCACCTTCAAGAAAACCAGAATCACTCCCGATGAGGGTTATAATTAACCGATTACCTTTTCCTGGAGGAGCTTTCAATCCAGTGGACAGTCCATTGATAAAGGCGTTACGTGCATCTTTAATGTTGAGATCTAGCCAAATGTAATTCACAGTATGTCCTTCATTTAACCATGTCTCGTCCGTAAAGTAAATTCTTTTCCCTGCACAGCGATATTGTTGTATTTCTTCTAGATACTTTCTCCGCCACAATACGATTTCTTCCTTTTCCACCAAAAGACTTTTGCGATTTCTAAGAATCGAAAATTCAATTCTCGTAGTGTACGCATTAGAACTCTCCGTGAAATTTTTTGCAAGTTCATTTCGAAAAAAAAATGCATGCACTTCCCGACGAATGGCTAACTTTGTTTGCTGATCAATAAAAATATTTTTCCGTCCTCTTGTTTCCTTCTGACCGGACACTTTAGTGTTCTTATTGTCCTTGATAGTTCTACAAACAGTACGGCAAGATGTCTTAGTCAATGTGGCACAAAGTTTTGCTGCATCCGTGAATGACATTCCTCTGTGTGTACTTAGAATTCCCTCATACACATTTTTACCTTTGTACGCTGCCCAGGTTTTAAATGACGTCGTCTTGTAACTTGTTGATTACTAGATGAAGAACTCGCCTGCATTATAATATTTGCTGTTTTGAATAACCACCAAAATAACACCAAAATAATAAAACTGAATTGCTAATTCGTTAGAGCCGATAAGAAAGCGTGCGAGCGCCTTTAGACATGGGTTTTTCCTACCTGCGTTGCCAAATTAAGTAAGACCTTTGGTAAGACCAGTACCGTAGGGTGAAACGGCCCATAATGGCATGCCGATTTCGGTTAGTTTTATGGAAATTTCAGTGAAATCTAATAAAACTTGGCAACATATAATGACCTATTTATGTACAATCTTCCCAAGCGGTTTGGATTGCTTTTATTTAACTTAAAAGTGTTCAATCAATGTTAATTATTTTCGCCGCACACCGTTAATGGTTATATGAACAGTTTTGCCAATTATTTTGAAACCGTGGTATAGGTAATCGACGAAAACATCAAATATTTTAAAAAGTTTTTGCTATACTTAAGACTTTTAACTAATACCTCGCACAGAAAGTATCTCTGCCAAAAAGATCAATGGGCCAACAGTGTTTTTGTCATGACAACGCAGAGAAAACATCATTTTATTAGAAAGGTATCATTTTTATCTAAAAAGCAATGAATTAGATTTTAGAGTACTAGAAAACATGTAAGCTGCAGGTGGTCGACATATTATGGTGTATGCTTTATTGTCCGAAGATAATTCTTGTTGACACAGCAGTACAGTACACTAATTATACTACATGAACATTAAACTAAGCTAAATACAAGCAATAAGCAGTCATAAAAATACATATTTAAGATACAAAGACAGAATTATACAGGGTGTCGGGTAAGTACCTCATAATTTCTGGAGAGCATACAGAGGAGGTCAATATAACTCTAATTTGTCATAGAAAAAACTTTCTAAAGTGCTCTTTAAAGGAGATAAAGAACCCCAGAGCGATTTACTTTTTTGACTCTTTTATACCTACTTGTATGATTTAATGAAATTTTAATATTTTATTGAGGACATAAAGAGTTATTAAAGAATACTACAGTAAATGTTTTACATCGTCAGGAAAGTAAGGAACGGACTTGCCACCACACTCGTTGCGCCAAAGTCTTGAACGGTGTCATTTGACAGAGCTGAAAACTGATTTCTTCAAATACTTTGGTCATTTCGCTTCAAAAAAGGCACTCTTAAGTTACGGACGGAAAGGATAAGGGACAACTCTATACATGAACTTATTTTAAGTTTGTTATTTTTCAATATTCAGCTTTCGGTATGCTAAACCGATACATTGGCTTCCAGCGACACCCAACGTAGTTCGCCCGCGATGGGCCGCCTTGCCAACGTTTCCACCTATCTGGATTCGTCTGCCCTGGTTGGGTTAATACCTGTGGTTGCCACGAGATGTAGCCACGTGCTGCAACTCTCATCTGCATATTTGCATTTCTGTGTTAAAAGCACTTTGAGGTCCCTTACCTTTTCGTCAGACCCGCAGCCTTGCTGAAGAGCCGTAAACGGCGAAACGCGTCTAAGGATTGGGTCTGACGGAAGACAAGAAGGATATGTGACAACTGACAACTCTGTATACGAACTTATTGTAAGTTTGTTGTTTTTCAATATTGAGCTTTCGGTAGGCTGAACCGATACATTGGCATCCAGCGACAACCAACGTAGTTTGCCCGCGATAGGCCGCCTTACCAGCATTTAAACCTATATGGATGCTCGCTGTCCTGGTTGAGTTAATACGTGTGGTTGCTACGAGATGTGGCCACGTGCTGCAACTCTCATCGGTATATTTTATGACGTGTGTGTGAAATTTGGTATGATCGACTTTTATCTTTTAATTTTTGCCTACCTACACTACCTACCTATATAAGAATTTCATCTACAGTTGATGCAAAACAAAATCCGATGCACGTCATCAATCAGCTGATAATTGTAAGTCCGTAAGAAAACACGAGGAAATTAAATTTGGGCAAAAAGTATTAAAACTTTATGCGATATTGAATATACTACAAACTTAAAGTATTCTCCTTTGAAACGAACCCACTTATAGCAAATATTTTGTCTATTTAAGCTTGTAAAAATTAATATAATTTGAATTTTATTGGCCCATAGTTGGCAACACAACTATAAACGGTGCGGTGGCGCCAGCTCGCTCGTTGGCTTGGATTGACGTTTCATGCAAAGCTAACCTTAATTGCTCGTAGTTCTCTGTTGCTGTGCGTCTATTTTTTAACAAAACTCCAGATCTTTAATAAATAGCGCTAGAAATTGTTCTATTAAGAGAAACAAAAGTGCACATATTATATATCTCTGTCGATTACGTTGCTTACTATTTCTGAAAAATGCCGAAGCCTTTAAATAGTCGGTGCAAAGAGCTAATAGCTTCTCTAAGAAGCTATTTTCAGGAAGAACTTAACAACAATGGCCTATTGTTATCCTTGACAGCAGTACAGAGAAGTAAATTTAAAGAGTATGTTAAGGTCTAGGTATTTTATTTCTACTTTACTAATTTTTAGGGTGTAGCAGCTGCCCCAAATTTGAATATCTCCACTGTAAGCGCAATTTCAGCAACAGTTAAGGAAAATAAATTATTAGAACCACCTTAAAAAAAACGTTCTAATTCAAAGAAAGTTGTAAATGTGTGAAAATTGGATATAAGTTTTATCCGTGACACTATTTATGGAATGTACGAAACAAGTAAGTTGTATTATTTAAAAATTATAATATTTTACATCGGATATTCATAAGCTGCAACTTTTTTAGAACATCATGTAACTTTCACAACTTTAAGTTAGAAGTTAATAGACAGAGAACTGTTTGATGGTTGTCTTAACTCTTTAAGAAGCCTCTTCAAGACAATAGGCTTCGGATGGTAAAAAGATGAACTGAGGCGAGGTCTTATGAAACTTTCCCATGAAGCTTTCAAACGACTGGTATTTTTGAAAGAATATAATAAAGAAAAAGAAGCATTCTTCTACCAATTCGTTTTCTTGAATGAAACATGGATTTTTTCAGAATGGCACCATTGGTCGATCTTGGCAAGATGAAAATAAAAGAAGTGTTAGATCGACTAAAGTTGATGGTAAAAGGTATTATGCAGTAAACAAATATATAAACTATGGGAAATTTTTGTATATTTATCTTGTTTTTATGAAAAGAAACTGTATCTTCCTCACTCGGATATTTTGGTTACAAGCTGGAAACGCTGTCGATAACTGATGTCAATCGAAGGGTATGACGTGCATCGGTTTTTGTTTTGCATCAACTATATGTCATAGTACTTTTCAGTATTACTAAGTCTTTCGTCGACTATTTATCTTGGCCAGGCCTCAATGTAATTATTTAGGCTTTCTCCGCATTAGTTAGGACTATTTTATCAATGTCCTGTCATCGTTAACAGCTACATAACTTCCATAACAAGAATTGTTACAACAATGATGGTATCCTTGGAAATTATCTCGTATTGGTGTGGTGTTTAACAGGACAGTGATAAAATGGGCCTTAGCTATGTTAATAATGTCATACAAATAAGACTGGCAAGTTGGTTGAGAAGTAATATTTGCAATATAACGACCTTAGATTAATTTCCTGTACATTGTGCAGTCAATGTATAGCAGGATGACTATCAAATTTTAATATCATTTGTACTTTATTTTTGAGCAATTCAGAAATGAGAAAATAATTCTTCTCCCTAGCAATCTACTTGACGAAACTTTTAAAAATCACAATATTTTTAAGAACTACGTCTTTTAAAATCGTACATCTTGGTATATAAATACAAATATAAGATAATACGCCGTAAAATATTCCCAACCTTTCCCACCCCAAAACAGTGTCACGTTAGTTTAACAATAGTGTATTATTTATCCAAGCGAGTAAGTATTGTGATATTTCGTTTGTTCGACAAAGTCATTGTTTATTTGAAACAAATAATATATATAAGTCTTTTAAAAATAAGAGTATAAATATAGTTGCACATATTTAAAGAGGTTTAAATCCGTTTTCGTATTTCTAAATATGTTTTGCATATTCTTTGTGTAAACAAAAAACTCCTTGGTTCTTAATTAAAATACTTCTATAACAAAATATAACGTAACGCTAAAATGAATCAATCGACCAATTTTTTTCTAGAATAGTTAACCTTAAAGAACCCTAATAAACAGGGTTTATTGCCAGACTTCAGGGTCCTTGATCGCTCTCTCTTTTAGATCAGGCATTGCCTTTAACCTCTATTAGTCATTGGCTCACTAGGTTAGGTGGCTAAAAGTCAGTACAAACAACACAAGGTTAAAAATTAGTCAAAAATTAAATATTCATGTGATTAACAATTTATTAAAATAAAATGTAAGAACATTGAATTATTTTTAAATGCAAGTGGAGGAAATTGTTCATCTTTGAAACCCTTCCAATCATATTTATTTTCGTAAATTGGTATATTAACAGTACAGACAAAGAAAAAAAATTTGGTATTTTATTTTGAGAGAAAAATTAGGTCATTTTATATAGAAATTAGTGTTTTTAAGCAGTAAAAGACACTTATCAAGGGAGGTGAAACATGCCCCTTGAAATATGGGTGATTTTTGTTAATCAATGGAACATAAAGTGTAATAAATATAAATGAAGAACTGAAAATGATCAAAAATTAATTATTTATGCATTTATGCAGCTTTTTAGAATACATCAGGTTTAGGATAAGATAAGATAAGACTCTTTATTGGATTATTATAAAAAGAGGTGCATTGCTTTTCCATTATATTTCTACCCATGAGGTATGTCAAATTATAGTTAAAATTTAAACACACGATCGGCAATCGCAAGTCACAGATACATACATACATTCATCAAAAAATAGAGAAAACAAATAAATAAATAATACATGAAATCTTGTAAAGAAGAAATTCAAATATGTAGGAAGAACTTAATTATTTTTAAATTTAAGTAGAGGGTATTGGTCACATTCTAAACCCTTAAAAATATCAAACTTAAATCTTCTTTATTAAGTTCTTCAATCATTTTTTTGTCTATTTTTAAATTAAATCTTTTAGGTAAATATGTTTTACACTCTTCCAATTCGACACAAATAGTATAACCATTATCTCGTTTTGAAATTTTCAATTTTATAATGTTTCTCTCTCTCTCCAATGCTTTTTTGATCTAATTTAAATTTATTTTGTCTGTTTTTGAGCTAATTATTTTACCTTGTTTTGCGTTCCTGATATTTCCTAGTTTCAAGGCCCTAGCCAGGAGGGGATCAATGGGGATTGATCCCCCCCCCCCCCCGAAATGAAAAAAAAGATATTTCTTTTAGTAAGTAGACACCCTACTGCTGCCACTGTGATCTATAAAGACCCTAACGTAGATAGCGACGCAGCGACATCTACTAAGGAGCGGCGAAACTACGTGCTACACCAACTACACAAGCAAGTCAAGCAGCGAAGCTTCGGGGACGTGCTCGAACTGCATTTCGGGAATATGCAATAGGCATAGAATGAGACGGGTAATTCTCGATGCTTCTAATCTATCTATAAAGCTGTTGTTGATACGCTAGACGACTTAAGCACTGACATGGATTCTGAAACATCGTCAAAGGCTAATTCTTTTCTGAGATCAGTCATTTCAAGTGGTTTTGTTATATGCTTATGTTGCTTAAGAATGTTGTTCCTATACACATTGACACTATGCAAAATACTTCAATTTCACCTATGCGATTTGGCAGCAGCTTTACAACATGTCGATTTAATTATAAAGACTATTGAAGATGTTCGCCAAAATATTGATTCAAAATTGCTGAACTTTTCAGGAATGCACAGAATTTGCTCAGTACTGTAAACGAGGAAATGAAAATTCCGCGAATAACGTCACACCAAGAGCATAGAGCAAACTACAACACAAAAGATCCTGAAACTTATTTTAGAATTACTATAATAATTCCAATTTTGGATAATTTCATGGATCAGCTTCAGTCGAAATTCCAAAATCATAAAGCCACATTATCATCTTTCAACATTTTAATTCCGTCTGTGTTGCAAAGAACAAATTAATCGTAATTATGAAGAAAACTACTTTGAGCTCTATAAAAAATATTTGGAATGGGTCCTTGTAAAAGCTCAATAAGACATGTGGCGGATAAAGATAAAATGGCTGGAAGAATCTGAACTAGATTGACCAACATGTGCTATCGAAGCTCTCGGAGAATGCAACCAGGCCTTATTTTCAAGCATTCACAAACTTTTAAAGGTCTTGGCAATACTGCCTGTGTCCACATGTACTCCTGAAACGCCTCAAAACTTATTTAAGAAACTCGCAGGCCAGGAAAGACTAAACGGTTTGGCGTTAATGTCAATCCACCGCAGAATTGACATCGACACCGAAGAGGTAATTGATTTGTTCCCTGCAAAGAAAGCTAAAAGACTAAATTTAATTTTGCAATAAGGTGTTAATACTTCTCTAATGGTTTTCTAATAAATATAAGTAACACCATTTTTTTTCTTTTATTAAAAAAAATTCATGTTTTTCTACTGTTCCACCAAACCACAACCCCCCCCCCCCCCACCGTTGTTCTCGACAATACTTTATACACTGTTATGTTAAACCACGTTTACAAATGACAATATTTTTAAGTGTATGTGTGAAGGATTCAGAGAGGTGCAAAATAGCAGGGCGCTTTAATAATTTTGCGGGGGGGCGCACATGCCCTTAGTTACGCCACTGTCTGTGAGGGGCAAAGTGCAAAACTAACTAGACTAATGTATAGTCTTCGCAAATATGACCACATTTCGCATGAGATAACTGAATGCAATTGGCTCAATATGAACATTCGCTCCATCACCTTGGTAATCTCGTATACAGATTGCTTATCTCACCAGCAATGTTTTCCAAAACTCATATGGGCCTCTGTAATCTAGCCACCACCAGCCGCAGTTGATCTAAAACTGTAGTTGTTGCAGTGTCGTCAGCAAATAAGAAGGAACAACTCGTTAGATCTGTCCCTCGGGATATCATGAACGTATATTACGGAGCGAGAGAAGACCCTTGCGGGACTCTCGCTCATGTCCTTGGTCTCAGAAGGAGCGCCTTCTAACGAGAAACTTTAGAGAACTATTCCTTAGAGACTTAAGTTTAGGAGAAAAGGATACATTTTTGCAAGAATTCTTTTATCTGAATAACGTCAACTTTTTGAAACGACCGTTGTCTGAGTAGGTATGTGTTAGTCAACGTATAAAAAATTCGAATCAACGTGAATTGCGTTGAAAACGTATCATTCGTAGAGGACCCTGAAGTATTTTTTTGTTTGGTATTTAATTTTTTTCTGCTCCTTGGCGTCATATATATGAACAAAATTGCATACCGCTATTCTGTGTGTTTATAATATAATTTGGTGGCCTTTAGTTTACTACCAAATTACGTTCGCAAATTTCACTCAATTGGTAAAACGTTTCCTTATTTAATAAAATCATATTTAATATCTAAATGATTTTTATGGACTGTATACACAAATTATAAAAACTGTGTGTTTAAATTAGCCGCTTTGTCGTTTATTGTAAAAACACTAGACGAGTAAAAAGGTGACTCACGCAAAAATTACTATTAATTGATATAATAAATAATATTATCTAAACCTCAGAGCAAATTTTAATGTCCAATTTATACATTTTTGTTTATTTTCTTATGTCAAATTTGCTCTCGACTTTCTAGTACTGCGTATAAGTTAAAATTTTCTCTTGCAGAACAGTGTTTTCTAAAAACGTTCATGTTGAAGAACCAGATTTAGTCATGGTGGGACACTCGGTTCCCTTGGCTTCATCGATTTCTTGGACGTCAATTTCGATAGTCATATGCATACAAGGGGGTCGCCAAGGAAGGGCACGCTGCTTCTAGAGATTTAAAAAAATATGAAAAATAGATAGAGATTAGAGATACCTTTATACCGAGGGCCTATTTCTAGAAAACGAATGAATATAATTTGATTTCGTAACAAGCCCTCGTTACGTAGGATCAGATTGCATTTTTTAAAGATAACATCAATACTACCCCTTCGACACCCTTGGCGTCGCGATGCCTGGAAAATATAAATCGATTGGAGGGACTTCAAAGTAGGTACATTTGAAAATATTTTAAATTTTATGACTTTTTGTAATTTACATTAATTCAATTACTTCACACGTTTTTAGGTAATACAAGGCTTTAAAAAACTCTTTATGGAGGATTCCACAGGTTTCATCCATACAAAATCAAATTAATCCATAAATGGGAGCCAGGGGATCGGCACGAAAACTGGATTTTTTAGCAAGATTTTTTCGACTTGTATTGCCAAAATGTAAATATCTTATCCCAACATTATACGGACCGACTAGAGTCGCTTTTACAATAACGGAATCTTGGACCGATATAATTGTCGCTTTTGGTCCCAGAATCATCGTCGTTGGATTAGAGAAAGAGGAAATCAACTCGTTTTTGGTGTTAGTGTTTGATGTGGTTTATTAAATGGATATCTCATTGGACCCCATTTTTCACGAAAGCACTTTACCCGGAGATCGTTATTTACATATTCTAAACTGTTAGATGAAGTATTCTTTGAGCACAGAACGCAGATGTGACTGCAGCAACCTTGGTCAATAATAAGGCATTGAAATCCATTATTGACCGATCTTCAAGAATCTATTTGAACGCAGGTAACTTGATTTTTTGATTCTACAACATGAATAACCTGAAAGGTGATTTATTGTGGTTAGGCAACCAGATAACTATCAATACATATTAGATTATTAGAGATGCTTGATATTGTAAAATGTCGATACAATTAACATTTTTTCTGCTTCCATCCTTAATTCTGGAGGTGTACACATAATAATATCACTAACATTTTCTTCGCTCATGTTTTAAAAAAACGGAAAACACGTGAAATCTGATGACATAAAAATTGACATTAACAAAGCCACCTGACAAAACAACAAAAGACTTCGCCAATTCCAAAGCGCAAGTAACTTGATTAAAAAATATACTTATACCTACCTATAATTTTTTATAATTATTAATACTATACATATAGATTAATGTCTTATAAAAGTTTGTACCTAGTAGTGGAAAAAATATTATATTAACCACGGTTTAGACAGCTTATAGCCGCTCGGGCAATAATGATGGCTGTCTAAACCTTGGTTAATAATATACTATTAATTAATCTTGGTCACCAAACAGAAGCAGGTATAGAACTTTAATTAATCTTAAGGCTATAATACTTCTTTGTGATATTCAGCCTGAGTTTCTGCTCAGGAAAACTAGGGACTATTTAATTAAGTAAATCTTTAAACAAATACAATATAATAACAAACGCACCTAACTAATAATTCCTGACCAAAATTTAAATTATAAAGAAAAATTAGGTAAACTTTATTTTTGAAAATTTCTGGTTTATTTCCATGACAGGGGTTGCATAGTAACTGAAACACCTATATAGTGAATTTGCTTGTGCGATCCCACTTTAACGATGAAAATAATGAAACAGTAAAGCCTTCACAAATAAAGATTATTTATGGCGACAAAGAAAGTATGACTTAAACAGTCTAAATTAAATAATTATTTATTTTATTTCGTAAAATTCCCAATACATTTTTTACACCTTGAACATAGGCAAGAAAAGTGATATTTAATCTGTGGTGTCTCAGAATATAAAATAGTCAATAATCGGGTTAACTAACGAGCAAGAAGTTTTTGAAGAAGAACAAAAAGAACTTGTAAATCTAAAAAAGCGGAATAAAAAGATTATCATATATTAATATCAAATTTCTATTACTATACTACTATTACTATAAACCCATCCCTCAGTTGGTCGAGACATATATCTCGCAGGATCCGAGATCTACTATCTGCAGAGACTGTTAGACTCTTCTACTTTGCCTGCATAATATCAATCATGAGCTATGGCAGATTATTCTAGGGAGCCTCAACGGGTACTGCGGATGTCTTTGAGGCCCAGAAACGCATTATAAGGGCGGTATATAAATTGTGTCCAAGGGTGTCTTGCAGACCGCACTTTGCAAGACTGAAGGTACCCACTACTGCTCCATCCCTCTACTTTCAATCACTAATATTGTTTGTTAGGTTAGTTCAGGTTAGGGTAGGGAGGTCGTTCTAAAGTGATGGACGTTCTTCAGATAAAAAAAAAGTTGTAGGGTACAACGTAAGGTTTTTTATGAAGTAGTTTAAATATATATAGGGTGTTGAAAGACGTAGCAAACAAAAATATAGCTGTTTCTTATGGAACACCCTGTATATAATACTCTGATAAAAATGATATATAATTTGTTATACTTATTATTATGTTGAAGTAAAAAAACGGCTATTTAAATTGTACTTGTAGTAGGCCATGGATTGAAAAAGGCACTTTCCATTGTGTAAATATCTTTCAAAATTACTACAAAAGAAATTAAAATTGATTTTTCAATACATATACTGATAATGCATATTTTTAAACAAAATTTTTTTATACGGAACATTAAAAAAAACTAAAACATAGCAGAGCTAAGAACACAATATATTTCTATTGAAATTCCTTAAGGTGCTGGAAACGACCGCCGTTCATCTCTATACAAAGACAATATGCTTTTTTTAATTTACGGATAGCTTTGACTACCCAGTGTTGATTTCTATTTTTAGTATCGATTTGATTTCGAATTGGTGCTTTTAATAAGTCGACATTGTTATGTCCTTTAAGGTAGATGTTATTTTTTAAATACCCCCATAAAAAGGTATCAAGCGGAGTTAGGTCTGGACTGTTCGGCGGCCACTTAATTTTTCCATGTTTCCCAATCCAGGTTTCATATTTTCCATTTAGCAAAGTTGTTACCCCGCCTACATTATTGGCTGGTGCCCCATCTTGTTGAAAAACAATACCTTGCACTTCATTTAGGGGTAAATCATCAAACAAATCTTCAATGTCGTTTTGAAGCATGCCAAGGTACCGTATACCAGTCAGAAAATGGTTAAAAAATATCGGACCCAAAATCCTAAAGTCTTTTATCCCACACCAAACATTTACAGATCGGCGACCAGAATGTTTTACTTCAAAAAACTTTTCGGGATTGTCGGTAGACCACATTATTTTGTAAAAGAAATTTGGATACCTTTCAAGAGTTTCTAGCATAATTCTGCAGAATTACAAACGTTTCTGTTTGTTAGTTTTAGTTAAATGTTGGATTTTTGTCGGCTTAAACGGGTGGAACTTGTGTTTTTTCAAAGTTCTATAAATTTTCCATACACTTTTCTCAAAATCTTTGACACCATCTCTTAATGAATTAGCAGGATAGTCTAGAATTAATAATGCAGCATCATTATTGATAGTTGCGAATTTACGATACCTTGAAAATATAAAAGGACTTCTAATTCTTCATCTTCATTTATAGTAACAGTCCTGTTTCTTCAATTTTAAGCGTTAGTATTTCTTAGTAGATCATATACACGCTTAAATGTATTTAAAGCTGGCGCGCGTCCGTTGTCATGTAGAATCATATATTCTCGTCTGGCAGCATGTCTATTCTTATTATTTTTAATGTATAAACACAATATTTCAAATTTTTCTTGCACTGTATAAATCATTTAAAAACGTTTACTATTATAATCACATAATTCTGACAAGTTGTCAAACATAATATCCAAATAATAATTGAAAGCGCCATGCTTAATCCATGGCCTGCTACAAGTACAATTAATCCATGGCCTACTACAAGTACAATTTAAATATGCGTTTTTTGACTTTAACATAATAATAAGTATAACAAATTATATATCAATTTCATCAGGAAGACCAGCCCTATCATTTAAGAGTAATATATACAGGGTGTTCCATAAGAAAAACTATATTTTTGTTTGCTACGTCTTTCTGCAATATATATTTAAACTATTTCATAAAAAATTTTACGTTGTACCCTAGAACTTTCGTATTTACCATTTTTTCTAATATTATCGGACAAAAAAGTTAAAGGGGGGGGGGGGTCCATTTATAGTGCAACACCCTGTACAAGTTAGCAATAATACAAATGAGTTATAAAAAAATAATACTTTATTGTAAATAATACCACACAAACATCATGAATCAATTCTCGATTGGTTTTTCATTGCGTAGAATAAACTATTCTTATTGGCCAGCAATACCTTCGGGTCGTCGAACTCAGCAATTTTGCCATTATCCAACACCATCACCTTATCGCAATCTAAAATAGTACTTAACCTATGCGCTATCATTATCACAGTACAAGTTGAGAAGTTTTCTTTAATAAGTGTATGGACAAGTTCGTCTGCTTCTTCGTCCATATTAGCGGTGGCTTCGTCCAAAATGACGACTTTATTTTTTCTTATTATAGCTCTGGCTAATGAGAGCAATTGCTTTTGCCCGGTACTTAGATTGAGGTCAAGAATGCCATCGTCTAAAGTCGGTACTAAGTCTTTCACTCGAACTTTATCCAAAACATGCCATATATCTTCATCAGAGTACACTTTGTATGGATCGATATTATCCCGAACTGTTCCCTCAAAGATAATTGGATCTTGGGGTATTATAGAAATACTCTTTCTCAGAAAATTAATTGAGACTGAAGTGATATCTATGCCGTCAATAAGAATCTTTCCTTCATAATTATAGAGCCGATAAAACGTTGATATGATAGAAGACTTGCCTGCTCCTGTTCGTCCGACAATTCCAACCTTTTCCATGGGATTAACCGAGAAACTTATACCTTTCAGGACTTTTGCTTCTGAATTGTATGCTAGACTGACATTTTCATATTTGATTGCACCATCCTTTGGCCAGTTGTTAATTGCACCGCCAGTTTTATCTTCTTGTTCGACATCTGTATATTCCAATACCCTTTCAACTGAAGTCATACAGTTTTCTAAGTCGGCCCATTGACGCACTGCCCACTGAAGGTATCCGGTTAACATGAATACTTGACTCAGAGCCAGTCCCACATTTCCAACTGATATTTCTGAAATAGGAAAGCAAAAATTAATCATCTTCAATGTGACTCAGGTTAAGTCGTTAAGTCTAAACTAATACCAACACACGTTCTGGAATAAAAATACTCGTGTAGAAGAATCACTAAGAAAATCTTAGGGCACGACCTGGACATACTTGGTAGATTAAAAATCTCAGAAGATGCTTCGTCTAACCGGTGACTGTGGACGAAACACAAAACTGAATTGCTTCAAACTATGACTTTACTATTAATTTAATTGACAGAATATATGACAAGTTTGTAATTAAATATAAAATTTGTTAGAACTCCCATTGAACAAAAGTAGTTTTACATGCTTAACATTTTTTGGAAACGTATCATTCCACCTGGCTGAGTTTTTTAATAATTTAAACATTTCAATTGCTTCTTGCATTTAAAACAATAAACGCTTTAAAGCACCACTTGGTCAAATTCAAGGACATTCAATACAATCAGCATTTGTGCATGAATGATTTTGGCGAAAATTTTCCTAACGTTGTTGTTACTGCTGGGGATTTTTATCATTTGCTGAGAAGAACCCTGGCTCTGGTTAGGGAAACCGGTACTATACAACATAAAAACAAGAGCTAAAAGACAAGCTATAAGAACAGAAGAACTTTGAAAACCTTCGTGAAATAATGCAAAATACGCCAACAAAATATGTAAGACGCCTGTCTTAAAAAGTGGGAGGATCTTATGGAACATGCAAGACTATTCTTAAAAAACGGTTAAATTTATTTCCTTATAAAGTGCAAGTATTCCAAGAAATACGAGCTGCAGATTTTGAAAGACGCAGGAATTACTGTTAGTGGTTTACCCAAAATTTAGAGATAATTTATTAGACCTGACATTTTCTTCTGATGAAGCCTGGTTCGTTCCACACGCGTTTTGGGGGAAGAAGTCCACCATATATTATAACGGTCTATCTATCACCGTCTTTCCTTCATCACGGTCTGCAGTAACTACAGCGCTAGTGTACAGCTTAGAGTAACTACCCAGTCCGCAGTAGCACGTCAAGATGACGTCAGTATCTGGTGACTACTGGTCAATAGACGTCAGTCAACCAAAAATCGACGATATTTTGATGTCAGTTAATTGCCGAATTTCTGACGTCATTTAATTCACGTCATATTGTCGACTTTACTTGGTGATATCTGGTGTGATATATTTTTTAATATTTCTACCCAAAAACCATAATAACTTACACGACATTCTCTCTGCTGACGCAAAAAAAAAAAAATCGCCTCCTAATCGTGCACTGGCTACGCGCGCCGCCCATCTTGCCATTTGCACCAAGGATGAGCAGGGTTGCCAGTTTATTAGGAACCCCCGGAACTCCTATCCATGCATAATGTCTCATAGATTTACTTTTTTTGATAATAATAATCAGTCGGTAAGGTAAAAGCAAAAACAATAATAAATTTACACTGTGCTGACTATATTATTAGTGTAGTGAAAATGCTATTTCATGTTTACCAGGAATACAGAAAAGTTTTGCCAGTAATTTTGTGTTAACCTGTTGGCAACCTTGCGGACGAACGTAGGCTCGCGGCTGGGGCAGTAAGCGGCAAATTCGTATTTAAGCTTTCTTCTATGACGCTGACGCCATTTTTTTCAAAAGTAGGTCTAGGTAGTGATCTGTTTGTACGTTGATTAGTACTAGTACATACTTCAACCAACGACACCAAAGCAAAGCTAAGGACCTACTATTAGACAAAGGATTTTTTTTTTCTAGTGTTGTACTTATGTTAGTGGAGTTTTATTGACGAAATCTCTAATTTTTATTGCATTTGTGCTTAATTTTCTAGTAAAATTTATATTTTGTTTATTTTTGCATATCCTTATCGCCATGCTGGATTTATAAATTACTTTAAACTTTGTCACTTTATTCACTTTAAGACCATTTTTAGGTTAACTTGATGGGAATTTTAGGTGGATTTACCACCTAAAGTACCCATAATAACGGGACATTTTAGATGGCTTTAAGAAGTTGTTGGCCAACTTCTTAAAATTTCAATATTCAATTCAATTGCCAATAAAGTTCACCCTCGAGTTAACCTAAAAGTGGCCTTAAAGTGCATAAAGTAATAAAGTTTAAAGTAGTTCATAAATCCAGCATGGCGATAAGGATATGCAAATATAAACAAAACATAAATTTTACTAGAAAATTAAGCACAAATACACTAAAAATTAGAGAGTTCGTCTATAAAACTCCACTAACATAAGTACAATACTCGAAATCAAGAAATCCTTTGTCATGCAGCAGCAATACCCTGCAATTAATAGTAGGTAATTACCTTTGCTTTGGTTTCGTTGGTTGAAGTATGTACTTACCCCTAATAAACGCTTACACAATGTATTTAGTAGTTTCAATTGAAAGTGGATTACTGGTGAATACAAAATATTTTTAGACGTGAAAATGACGTGAGATATTGACGTCATCGGTCTGTGATATTAGGAGGTCATTTATCATATTATCATCATATAGTCACGTCATATCTGGTAATAAGTCACCAGAATATGACGTCATTTTGACGTGCTCCTGCGAACTGGGTATTAAGTACTAACCCATACTTTTTTTAAAAAACCATCAATTTTTTTTCCTTTAAATAAATAACTTGTTTTATATTATACAGCTTCCCCTTGTTTTACTTTTGTTTACGTGGTGTCCGATCGCACGATCAGAGCTAGCTCCACGACCATCTTCTTAAAAATTCACGATAGACTAAGGTAAATCAAAAACATGGTCCGTCTACTTTTTTCGACAAAAAAATTAACAAATAAATAAATAATTTAAATGCGTCTGATAAGAGTAATATCCTCGAGGTAAATTCCACATTCTCTACTCATACACCAGCGTTCTTTACTGCATGCAAGTGAATGGTGGCCATTTTCAGCATTTAATAAACTAATCACAAAAGTAAGTAGTCTTCCACTATTTTAGCTGTCATTTCGTTAAAGATGAAAATTTTGAAGCGAAATTTTAGAGTCAGATAGTACTCGATAAGATCTTCAAAATGAGGTATCGCAACACCCCTCATCCCTATTCAAAATCAGGGGGTTGTGCTCACCCCCTTTAGAAATCGACGGGTCCGAGCGATTTTCCACATTTTCATTTTAAAGCAGGAAAGTCGAGGTGTTAAGTTTTCGTTCGACCACCCTTGTATAATCAATCTAACGTCACTTTAAAATACTGTTGTATATAAAATGATAGGATAGTTGATGCCAGGCAAATAAGGTGATTGATTAAAGATATGGGAAAATGTAATCCCGCTTGGCCCAACTTTGAGTAGAAAACCAAAATAAAGTTGGTATGTAGTTTTATACAGAAAACAAAACATTGCACTTTTTACCAGTTTTAAACCTAAGATTTAAATCAGATATGTGATATACGTTACTAAAAATAGGCCAGTTCTACTGACTTAATAGTGACAAAATTGAATTGTCACAACAGTTACAAGAAAGGGATATCCAAGAATGTAGTAACATTTCTCCAGATCAACGCTTTCGAAAATACGGAGAGACGTGTGCATTTATGTTTGGAGCATGACGGTGGCCAATTTCAGCCGTTTCTATAATTTTTTTTCCTTTATCTATATTCTTGTAAACAACAAAAATATATTTGTATTTGTTTACTGATTTTAATATTCATCAGCTTGGTATATCATGACATAATATGATTTGGCACAATTTTAACCTAGATTTGGTTAGATATATCGTCCCCTTATAATTGTGACCTTGGAGAAGACCCTAACGGGAGCTGTAGGGTATTTAAAATTGAAATTGGGGGTCTCAACGGTGATGGATGCTCCAGATGGTCGGCCCCTTACGGTCCTAGTGACCCGACTTAACTAAAAGGGAGCCCCAGAGGCATTTTAGGAGAAAAGTTGAAAACTTGACAAAGAAACGGCACGGTATATAAAAAAAAAACTTGCCTTCGACAGCGAACAACTGTGACAAAAAATCCCACGATGTGGCTTTCTGCGGCCCCGCAAACCAAAAATAAACAAAGCAAACTAAAGGGGCACAGAAAATAACGCTTCCAGATCCAAAATCCTGGAAAGATGGCTTCAATAGCCCCGGATCCAGAAACGCTTGTTGCCTCGTCGATCGCTGGAAGTTAAGTGAGGTCACTCACTAGTCACTGAAGAATTTCAGGTTAAAAGTTAAAAAATGTGCCGAAAGCGAATTTAGGGCGACTCACTTCCGGCCAGATCTACCGTTCGATCCGAAAAGAGAGGCCAGTTCACACAATGGCGGCGACACGGAATGAAGTCTTCAGAGCCATGCCCATTCAATTGCAGATACTCCAAGCCAAGAGAAATGAAACAGATGTACCCAAATTTACTTTTACATAAGAAGTCAATTCGTAACCTCTGCAATCCATTATAAATTATTTAAAAAAAAAAACCTAAGTCCCAAAATATCTCTGCCATTCCAGAAACGGTCGTTGAAGTTTTTGGTTGCCGAGTATTATGGCCCAAACATCTTCCAGAAGAAGAATATTAACCTAGAAAATTCATTAGCCAATCTGACAGGTGATCATGAAAATTGAAAACAAAGAAATATA
The DNA here is from genome assembly GCA_963920685.1 of Polydrusus tereticollis. Classification (NCBI taxonomy): domain Eukaryota; kingdom Metazoa; phylum Arthropoda; class Insecta; order Coleoptera; family Curculionidae; genus Polydrusus; species Polydrusus tereticollis. Next base: position 23,171,400 of record OY987327.1, read on the forward strand.
TTTGAATTACATAATGAAACACTAGTATCTATAAAGGTCGATTTATAAAACTTTTCGTCGCTGTTCCCGTTCGTTGTCACTGCTCCCGCTCGTCGCCGCCGTTGGATAGGTATTCATAAAAAAGTCGGACTACGAACTGCGCCGCAATAACAAAAGAAGGTTTGAGGTTGGTAAACAAAGTTAAGAATTGTATTTTATTTTAAAAAGCGTGATGTTAGTACCTTATTATATGTTATTAATGTTTTTTTTTGTAGTAAAATCCACAAAACAGCAAAACACTACAAGTACTCTAACCCTAAAATCTCTTCTTTCAATACTTCAAACCATATGATCGAAAATTTCTTTCTTCTCATTGGCCAGAAGTGGGAACGACGAACGACCGAGGTCAGTGGGAACGACGCGATTTAAAAATTGGCCAATTCAGAACTACCAACGGGAGCGGTGGCGGCTTTTCTGAACGTATACACTGTTTCCCCTTAGGTTAAATTGCGACGGGAACGGCGGCGACGAGCGGGAACAGCGACGAAAAGTTTTATGAATCGGCCTTAAGTCTCGGATAGCGTATTTCAGGGAGATATGTGATTTAAAATAGGAGGATAATGTAGCCCTGCTTGGTCAAAGACAACGAAAACAGAGGCCGTTGACCTTAGGTACGTATTTACTTTTATACAGGGAATCAAACATCGTCTTAAAAAGGCAAAATACAATTTTTAAAAGACACAATACAAGTCAGACATGTGATATGAGGCATGAGATTATAATAATTTATTTGTGACAAAATCGGATTGTCACAGCCAAGCCCAGCAATTTTCAGCCAAACCCCTCTTGTGTGAAAGTAATTTTTGTTCGAACGGTACCTAATGCGTGTTGCACTATTTTTTTTTTGTTATTTTTGATTAAATCCATTTAAGGTAAACGCTTAAAATAATTTTATCTAAGTGCGCATGATTTAGTATTAGTAAAAAATATACTTAGGTCAGATGATGTCCGTACGGGCGAAACGCATGTTTGTTATATGGTATATCAATTTATGCTGTCGACTGAGAGTTTATTTTTGGTTATTCTTCCTTAATTTAAACCTATTTCTTAGAACTTTCACACGGTTAATTCCAAGAAGCAATCAAATTATTGACCAAAGCTTCCATATATATTTATTTTCAAAATAAGCATCGACAACAAGTCTTTAAATATCTAGACAATTAATGAGATACTTACTTATGTCCACAAACAGAAGTATCGAAATGATCAAAACGACAAACAGGGAACCAGTGAAATCCATCACATATCCAAAAGCTCTTTTTGTCGTCATAACCATGAAGAATGATGAGTTTGCTAAATCCTGATGCTTGTCAAATTCGTCTCTTAAGACGTCTTCTGCTCTGTAAGCTCTTATAGTTGTTAGTCCTTCCACGGATGCATTCAGATGGCCCACTAACGGACTACGAGCTTAAAAATATATATATATATATATTTATTTAGTCAGGTACAATACCGTACCAAAATTAAACAAGAAAAATGTATTAATTTATTTATACAAAAGAAGAAACAAAATTATGACTAAACTACTCTTACTCATTGCTTCAAGTCTCTTAAGGGCTCTTCCAGTTGGCATATAAACCATCCTTAAAATATACAAAGTCATAAAAAAGCCCAATGCGAATAGCAGGAATATCCAACTTATTGTCGCTATTAATATTAGCATACCAGCAATAGATATAAAACTCTAAAAGTGAAAAAATATATTTAGATACAAGCGTTTTGCATTTTCCATCATAACTTACTCTAAAAAATTCCATAAAATTAAACGGAAATTGCTCATCAATCACATCTAAATCATAGGAAAACCTATTCAGTATATTTCCAACGAAATGATTGTCGAGAAAACTCATCACACAATTGATAATGCTGTTACACATGGCTTGGTGAATTCTAATGGATGCTTTCCTGCAGTATCTTAGAATTGAGTACGCCTTCACCAATGATAAAACTGCTGAAGCAGAAATTAGAATCGTGTAAATGTTGAATGTTTTATCCTTTTTTTCTACTGCTTCCTCGTATGTAAGTGTTTCGTTTCGTTTGCTAGTGACGTTATTTCCTAAGGCAAGATCGTATGCTTGCTGCTGGTAATCAACCCTTAAAACAGTATTGGATAAATATCAAATTTTGCACTTTTTTAGCTATAACTTCGAATATATGTATAATGAAACTTACCATGATGAAATAAGCTTTGATGAATAACTTTCTGTAAACTGGGCGCCGACATAAATGACCATGATCAGCGCAAAAATCAATATCCCACCTCCAAATTTAAAATACTTAAAATACGTTGCATAATCCACGCTGCCCATCCGTTTTTCCTCGTGATAAATTTTCTTTTTATCTTCCACTTTATCTAACTCAACCTCCATAAACTCTTTAATCTTTTTCTCCTGCTTGACAGTGCTCATGTTCATCAGAATTTGATTTTTAAGTTCCTCCAGTTCTTCAGTGAAAATCTCCGCAGGTTTGGTCATGGATTTAATAGTTCCTCTGTTCATAAATATAACATTCGAAGCCGTTTTGAAGTTGACGGGGTTTTGTGACACAAAAAGTACCATCTTATTCTTTAAATAATCTCTAATACAAGTGTTGAAAATGTCTTCTTGGACTTTTACATCCAGTGCAGCAAGGGAATCATCCAACAGATAAATATCGCTGTCTTTGTAAATCGCCCTGGCCAAGTTTATTCTGGCCTGTTGACCTTTGCTAAGATTCATTCCTCTGTCTATAACAATGGTGTCATCTCCATTGGGCAGAAGACTAAGATCGAATTCCATAGAGCATACTTTAATGACTTCGTCATAGCGTGACTTGTTGTAGGGTGTCCCAAAAAGAATATTCTGTTTAATGGTTGCAGGGAACAACCATGGGTCCTGTGATGCATAAGAGATGGACCCAGACACAATTATGCTGCCTTGTGTTATCTGGTAGTCTCGCAAAATCGCTTTCAGCAACGTGCTCTTTCCCGAACCAACCAGTCCAGTCACAATGTTCAATCCTGAGTTCGTTATGCTCAAGTTGATATTTTTCAGGATATGCTCCTTTCCTATTGATACTCTTACGTCTTTGAATTCGATTTTAGTCTTTTCTTTGCACATCAATGTGTCGTTAGAACTTCTAAAGTGCTCTTCAATGTACAGCATCTTACTTAGTCGTGTGAGCGACGCATAGAACTCTGCGGAATGAGTCAAGCCGAGTGGTATTGTAATACCAACTGAATGTCTAAGTTCGCCGAAGAGACCCATGACGTAGAACACCATTTCTGTAGTCATGGAGTATCCTAGAGCCACGTACGCTATCAGAAATATGGGGAATGTTATCTTTGAGCCCATTATTCCAATTAAAATAAGACATATTTTTAAATAGTAGGCTTTCATGGTTGTGTACATTTCTGTTCTAAAAAAAAGGTCTTCTTTGGTAACATTTCTACACTAATTTAATTTTGATAATTTTGTCTTAAAATTTGAATTAAGTACTAATATATTATTAGGACGTACTTTCTAGCAGCGTAAATTCTTTGTTCGAAAAAGATTTCCCAGGTGTACATTTTAATGATTCGCAGAGCGGATAAGGCTTCCTGTGTGAGTTGCAATCGTTTATCGGCCATTCTTCCTATTTTTAACCTCAGTTTGGTTACCATTCTGCTTAGGAAAACTAAAAATCAAAATAAAATTTCATATTTTTAAGTTTGGTAACTAAGTATAACAAATAAGTGTTGGCCTTACAAAAACTTTCCCCCACTTTGTGAGAGTTTCCGGAATTCAAATCAAAGTTAGTATTAGGTGTCGTTCCTTTACTGATAACAAAATACTTGGTAAAGAAACTAAATTTTCACAACAAATCCATGTTAATTTTTATTGAGGCTTCAAGAACTTCAAATGGTAATGGAGCAGCTTTCTATATTCCGCAAATAAAGGGTGAATTTAAATTTAAAATTGATAAACTATGTAGTGTCTCTACTGCAGAGGTTTTGGCAATTCGCGAAGCCCTTAGTTTTACTCTATAGAATCCTTTAATACTCCAATCAAGAATTTGTCATTTTTACTGTCGGCCCTTAAAGCGTTCGGTAATATTATACCTTGGATATATCAAACCAACCGCGATATATGGAATATTAAAAAACTGTTCCGACGAAATACACTGAGCAAAAAGCATGTTTAATGTGTCTGGTTCAAAGCTCATATCTGGCCAAGGAGATCCCAAATGGAATGCCCAATAAAAATTATCTCTCCCTAGATGATGCTTATGTCTGCTTCAAATATTTCATAAGGGTTATGATGGGATAAATGGAACAATCGCTGAAAAACCTACTGCAGATCATCACCTACAAGGTATTTGCTACTTGTTGAAAATATCATAATTATTGGTCTTAAATGGAGACAGGCCTGCTACTCAACACATTTATATAAGATCCGTATTTTACCCTCTGATAAATGTAACTAGATGCGATCGAGAACATATCTTTTTCGATTGTAGACAATATTCTTCTTTATCAACATATATTACAACTACCTAATACAGGTGTGTAAAATTAAAGGTTCTTGTTTAGCATTTCCGTAAAGTTAATTTCGAGTTGTATGGTTAAAATGTTAGAATTACCATTCGCGTCTTTCCCTTATATGTTTCTTCCCCTTTTTAGTGTTCTTATGGTTTGTCTTTTAAAAAAAAAAAGTCACTTTGACAGACCCCAGTAGCGTGAAACGTGTGTCCCTGTTAATGTATGTTTATTAAAAAATTTTAGTACGGCTTTCAGCCACATGCTAAATTAAAAGAAAAAAAAAGTTTTGTAAACCTCTGATAGTGGACATTTGTAAGTGGGAAATAAGAGAAAAAGTATGGTACAAAGTGTACAACGGAAAAGGATCTAATTAGAGCTTTCAGCCTTCATTGTCATGCCATTAACAATTTAAATGATACAGTACCTGGATAGAACACTCGGTTAGTTTAATTCCCAAACGTGCAAAACGTTTTTCTAGCTTTAATCAATTATTTTGTTAAATTCCTACATGATTACTTTTAATTAAAAAATTAGTTAAAATATGTTATCAATTTCGCATCAGCTTTTAGTAAAAGCATGGGGTTTAATAGCAGCATTTTAGTAGCTGATTTAATTAAATTGATATATTAAAAATTACATAAATTTGGTTTTAGAAATACTTAGCGTCAATATATTAATTTCTAAACAGTCCTTCACTGTGTTAGTACTTATTAAACCCTTTTTCATTCCTTATGCGGCTTACACACAAGCTACTTCTGCGGCGTTTGGCAGCTGGCGTTATCGCCAGCATCCAGAATGCACAAAAGTCGCAAGGAAAGAGTCTGTTTGTGAGTATTTGCTGCCGCGCTAACGGCCCGCTGGGCGGCTCACGTCACGACGCCGGCGCCGGCCGCTAAAATCAAACTTGACTTCGGCGATCAAAATACCAGAGGAGCTGGTGTCGGGGATGTTTGTGGCGGTGCAAGGCACCTATATCATAATCAGGCGCTTGTCTGCTGATGAGCGGGTTGGGATGGGTGGGAGTGGCGGTGAGGATTCTAGTTTCTTTTGCGTGAATATATTGGGTTAGGGGGTTGTGTTTGATATCTCTGTGTAGATCTACGTTATGGATTAACCATGGGATATCCATGGCTGTTCGGATGTAACGATTTTCGAGAAATTGGAGACTTCGCATAGGTTACTGAACCGTAAATGAGGGTGGGGCGGATGATTGAATTGATGAGGAGGAGCTTGTTTTTGTGGCTGAGAGAGCTATGTCTATAGAGTAGTGGATATAGTTGGTTGTAAAAGAATCTGACTTTGTTGGCGGACTTGGCGGTGTTCTGAATATAGGGGCGCCAATGGAGGGTTTTGTCGAGGGTGATACCGAGGTTTTCACTGTGTCACACCAGGGAACATCGCGCCTATCTAGGTTGATCACGTCGAAGGGTGGTTGCCTTCTTTAAGCAAACTGGATGGTTTGGGTTTTGTCGGGATTTAGCCGAAGTTTCCATGCAGTGTACGCAGTAACTGGAGAATTCGTTGGCTGCGTCTTGCAGCTTGCGTGTGACAATGTGTGGGCGCAGTGGCCTTACGACGAAGGCGGTATTATTGGCGTAGAGGGCTAGGGTGTTATCTGCGGCTTTGGTAAGATCATAGATTTAGATATTGAAGAGGTGCGGGGAGAGGACAGTGCCTTGAAGGACAGAGGGGGAGTGGGCTATACGGACGCGGGTTTTGCGTCGGGTTAGGTAGGATTAAATTAGACGGACGAGATTGAAGGCATAACCCAGGGCAATCATCTTGTGAATCAGTCCGTCGTGCCAGACTGAATATAGACAAACATTTGCAATACAATATATTTTAACTACGTGCTCTCTAGCCCTTAAGTAAAACCATTCATAACCACTCACTCTAACTCCATTGTTTTTAAACATTTTATTTCAATAAGAAGTGACCGAAAATCAAACATTTTTTTATTTTTTTGCGTAATAGTGGTCTCGATAAGATTATTTTTAAAACAGACACACTCTTCCTGTATAAACATATACGATAACTCTAAAAAAATTAACAAGAAAATGGTTTGAATTAAACATTTTGTTCTTGAGCACGATAAGCCATAATCACCTTCCTAATTAAATAATTAAATTAGTATTTTTCTTTAGTCATAATTATTGCAATAAAAATGCCACAGTCACGATCAAATAGCAGAAAACATCTTTAGAATCATTAATCTTTAAAAGAGCTCTTAAAAATAATTTATGCTTACCTTGAAGTATTAATCCCGAACCCAGCATACCCATCGCTATTGTAGAAGGTAAACCTACTTTCGCATATAACAAGTAAAAAATCGTTATGGTTTGTACGGTGCCAATAAGAATGTCACTTAGCGTCCAAATGTTATGTACTACGGTTCTGATATCTTTAGTTAAAAGGGTCACTATGTTGCCCATGCTTGTTTCAGAGATTTCGCCAGGGCGCAGCTTCAATACTTTCCTGTAAAAGGCAATAATTATATCTATCAAAAATTTTAAGGCGTGTATACCTAATCTTGCAGTAAATTTGTGACTTGACTATTAAAACGTTTTTAATCAGGTTAAAGAAAATTAGCTGGTCAATTCAAGACACGCTATTAAAGGCTCAAATCAAAAGTTAATGTTAATGAAATTGGTATGAATACACCACACATTTTTTTATACTTTAATTTACAAACAATCTTTCTGCTTACCTGTAAACGATGGATGTTATTGAAGCCCTTATCTGTAACTCTAACTTGCATTGTAACATATAATAATTATGCGTCCAGAAACAGTGAAACACTGACAAGGCAACAACAGTGCCTGCATAAAAGTAAGCATCGTTTCTAGCAACTTTCGTATGCGGCTGAAAGTAAGCTATAAATTTACTAATGACGTATGGATGGACAACACTAAAACAAAAAGGCAATTTCATTTAAAAAAGGCTAGCAGTAAGCTTTCAAATTTTTTTACGTGTCTTTGATTCATTTATTAAAAGATATACAGGGTGTCCGGGAAAATGTGGGAAATCTCTCTGGTTCAGAGAGAACATGAAGAAATAATATGACAAGTTCCTATAAAGTTTTTTCTTACGGAAATATGTGCCCCTGAAGGACGCCACTGGAAGTCGGTTTTTCTTGAATAACTTTTAAAGTACTTAATATAATTTAATTTAATGTGATGGACACTTGTAAGGACCTCTTAAAATAGTGTCCTTGAAACATATTTACTCTTTTTAGTTTTTCAGCGGCGGACTAAGATTTACAACCTAATGCTTACATTTTTAACACCCTGTATGACTAAGACTTAAAAAAAGAAAGATCTGGGTAGCTTGCACCTTAGACTAAAAAAAAGGTACTCTAGTTTATTGTCGATCAAATAAACCGTTGTCGAGAAAAAGAATAATAAACGAATTCATGGTTTATTTTTAATAAAAAGAACAATGATTTCTATTTTGTTTCTCGACAACAATGTGTGATACGAAAGTCATTTAAACAACAGAAAAGTTTCATTTAATAGTTATTTATGATATAAGTGTTTAAAGTACATTTTTAAGGCACGCATGTGGAAATTTGCAGAACGAGCGAAGCGAGTATTGCAAACCACAAGAGTGCCTTAAAAATACTTTTAACACAAATATGATACAATATTTTTTCTACAAACGGCAATAAAAAGCATACAATAATTGAAAATTAAATGTTTAGGATCTCTTACATCCAGGTAGTTTCTAATAGCATCGTATATTTATATTAAATTAGTTCAAACTTATCAATAAAACCTAGCAACCATCATTGTTGGCTGATTTGTTTACAGAAAAATTGAAAATTTGAAAGGTCCTGTCAGTTTTATTAAAACGCTAGCGCTGGCTGTTGTGATTTGCCAAAAATGCAAGAAATACAAGAAATCGATCCACTTGAAGACATAAAAGAAGCTGCTAATAGAGCTACCTTGGATTTACTGCCACGAAAATCAAGAATTCAATATGAGATTGCTCATAATAAATTTATAAAATGGTGTGAAAACAAAGGCGTTTCTGGAAAGTATTCCGAAAACATATTCCTGGCCTACTTTGAGGAAAAGGTAAAAGTATGGAAGTCATCTTCGCTTTGGACCCATTATTCAATGATCAAAGCTATGCTACGTGTAAATAACGACGTATCTAGCAAACATTTTAAATTGATTGCTGTCAAGGAGAGGGTTACCAGGCCAAAAAAATCAAAAAATTTTACTAGAGACCAAATAGAACAGTTTCTGAAGTGCGCACCGGATGATGAGTACCTTCTGATGAAAGTAGCTACGATTGTAGGAGTGTTTGGTGCTTGCCGCAGGGAGGAGCTTTGTCACTTGCCAGGGCGGTTTTAGCTTTTCAACATGGGCGGGTATTCTCAAATCCCATACTTATGCATTTAGATATGTACATTTTTTTTTTAAACAACTAACCTGAACTAACCAGAAAATAAGTGGGGGGGGGGGGCTAGGGAAAAATAGCGCCGCAAGCGAAAAATTTTTGGATGCCACGCCCTTTTTTCAATGATGATGCTTAAAATTCTAAATTCATGGAGGGGGGGTAATTACCCTATTACCCCCCCCCACCCCCCGTAAAACCATCCTTGGTCAGTTGACTCTTGACAACGTGGAAGATATGGAGACTTCATTAGTTATTAAAATATCATATACCAAAACCAAGGTACCACGAAATTTCACTATCGTTAAAAAATTTTATTTGGATTTTTATCGAAAATATACTGATCTTCGTCCAGCAGATGTCGTACTACGGCGGCTCTTCTTAAAATATGTAAAAGGTAATGTACCAGAAATCCGGTCGGAATTAAGACGTTCGGAAAATTTCCTGCTGCTATAGCAAGATTTCTGCAACTTCCAAATTCTACAGATTCTACACTCTATACGGGGCATTGCTTTCGCCGTTCCTCTGCGAGCTTACTTGCCGATGCTGGAGCAAATTTGACGACAGTTAAGCGGCATGAGGGATGGAAATCCTCAACCGTTGCGGAAGGGTACATCGTGGATTACTTGGAAAATAAAAATGCTATGCTCGAAAATTGCTTACAGTACAAACGACATCAGGCGATGATGCTTCAACATCAACTGGACATGCTGCTGTTTCTGTTCAATCCTCCTTTTGACGTTTTTTTTTTTTTAAAATGACATTTTACTTTTAACAATAGTGCCTTAAAGTAGGTATATTAAGGCACTAGTGCCTTAAAGTAACATTTTTAAGGCTAGTAAACAGTGTTAAAAGTTCCATTTTTAACACGTTTGTAGAAAAAGTTTTTTAATCCGAAAAAATATAGAAATTTAAAAAAAGACGCAGTGATGTGAAGGAGGCACCTAGAAAAACTTCATAAGAGGGTTCAACATAGGCTTCGTGAAGTCTGATTCACTCACCGGCATGGCGAATTGAGGATTGCTATGCCCGCGACAATAACCCAGCTTTGGTCCTTATCACATCACAATGAAACGTGATTCTCTGTAGAAGTTTCTACCTAGTGCTGAGCGGAGTGGAATACACCATGTTTTTCAGGTGTGCCCACAGGTAAAAATCCAACGACATTAGGTTGGGAGATCGAGGAGACCAGGCAATAGGCCCTCCTCTACCTATTCAACGGTTTGGATAGACGTTATTAAGGTGCTCCCGCATACCAACGCTGAAATGAGGTGGTGCCCCATCGTGCATGAAGAACATTTTTCGGCGTGTTTTAATGGTAAGTGATCTGTTAAATTCTGAAAGCGTTTTGGAGGAATTCCAAATAAAGTTGTCCATTCAAGCGTCCCGGCAATATGAATGGTCCAATCAAAAAATTGCTAATGTTCCTGCCCAGATATTAATTGATTGGAACTGATGTTGATGATGCGAAACAATAGTGGCATGACGATTTTTATCAGCCCATATATGTGTGTTGTGTAAATTGGCGATACCATTTTGGTAAGCCTTGCTTCATCCGTGAAAATAATAACGCTAATGAAGTTTACATTATTTCGTTGCTGATCCAATAGCTAGTTTGCGAACTGCATTCTACGAGGAAAATCTTCAGGAATCAGTTTTGCAAATTATATGGATATAATAGCTGTTCTTAAAGAACTTTATGTACTATTGTTCTCGATGTATGAAACTGTGCTGATAGTTTTCGAGTGCTCGTTGGTGAAGACTCATCTACAGCATTCTCCGTTAGACGTTGGTCAACTCGTTGAAATGTCTTCTGGTTTGGCATAGTACGATTAGGAAATCTTTCGCAATATAACCTTCTGGCTTCTAGAGCATTGCAAGACGCTAGGCCATACATCAGATGCATATCTGCACTTGAGATCAACACTTGAGATCTTTCAGATAAATATGATTTAAAGCACTTTAATGATATACTTCTAAATAATATGTCGTGGTTAACACAATCAAAAGCTTTAGGAGAAAATATTGCTGCGGCAAAATCTCTTTCATTAATCTTTAAATAACAAGAGAAATGAATAAAATTTTTATATGCTCTCTATTTTTAACAATTGTTTTAATAATTTTAGAACGGAAGTAAAGAAATTGGTTGAAAATTGGAAGGAAATTCTTAATAACCGTCTTTATGAATTGAGATAACAATAACTAATTAAAAATTGTGGAAATATTCCGTTTCCAAAATAAATATGTATTGCATTGGCTAAAGCTTTTAAGGCAGGAACAGATAGTTATGGAAAAATTTTAATTGATAAAATATCCCATCCACTAAAATGTTTATTTTCCATTTCAAAAATGATTCATTTTATTTCTTGAACATCGGTTGGACTAAAGAAAAGCGTATGTGAACATTCTTTATGTACAGGGACATTTCTGTGTTTCACCCGATTGGCGATTTTCCTGCTGCCTATAATAAAATAATAAATTATACACTTCTCAATGATTTTCCTTAAACAGGAAGCCAAATTTAATGTCAAAAAATATATAGGCAATCCTCATCCACACAACTAAATTACATTTCGCGATCCGATTTCAAAATCATATAGTTGTTGATATTAATTTTTAACCGTTCCGGAAATACCGGGGTTCATAAATTACCTTATTAATTAATTTTTCCATCTAAATTGGATCGCGAAATGCAATTCACTTATGTGGTTATGAATGAGGGTTCCGATTTAATAAAATCCAGTTAGGCTTTATATCTGTCAAATTTGTGAAGCTATTTATTTTTTACATTAAATTTAGCTTCTTTGCGGAAAATCGTTGAGCATTGTGTAAGTTTTTTTCTATAATACTGAGCATCGAAAAATCGCCAATCAGGTGAGACACTTAAAAAAATGTCCCTGTACGAAAATGGATTATTTGATAAATTAATATTTTTAGGAAGATTTGAGGCAATCCACCAGTAAAAATGGTCAAGTTCGTCAGAGGATAATGAAGTAAGAAGTATGTATAGGTATTTGTTTTCCCCTTTTAAATCATTAATAATTTTCCAATATTATTTACGTGGATTTAATGATTTAATAATATAATTCATAAAATAATCTTTATTGGATTTTTCCTGCGTTTTTTTTTGACAATTTTAAAATGGGTTATGTTCTCACTTTCTCCATATGATTTTTGTTTATTACTCAAAATGTCGCAGAGAGCAAACCGTTTTAATTTAATTTATTTTTTTAAAATGCGTTTTTTTTTTTAATATTGTACAGGGTAGATCATAAAAGTGCTACATGTGTCAACTTTAATTTTTTCAATGAAACATAAAGTATATTTTTACATTTTTATATTCTATAATCAATTCTAGACATTTTTCATTAATCATGCCCTATACTTATCTTCAGCCGTTTACGATATATTAACACTTTAATGCTGGTATGCACCACCATTGGTATGTTTCTCGACATAGCAACGTTCTAAACTTAAGTCACAATATTTTGACTATGACAATTTCTTATTTAAGTTTGGGACGTCAAGAAATGACAGTGAATGTTAATCAAATTTGAATTTTGCTCTGCTGATATTTCATCAAAATGCGCCTCGCCGAAGATGAGCGCATTGAAATTTTGATTATGTTGGGGTTGTGGAGATAAAAGTAGAAGTCATATGTTTAAAAAATACCCAAATCGCCCGCCTATTGGCCAATCAACAGTGTCTAGGGTAGCAAGTAAGTGGAGAACTTCCCGTACTATTAAAGATAGTGTTGAAAGTGGTCGTCCTGGTATATCCGAGGTGAAAAAAATAAACATATTATTATCACTACAGGAAGATTCTCATAGCTTAAGCACACAACTTGGACGGGACTACGATATTCACCAACCACCGTATCTAAATTTTTACAAGAAGAGAAGTTTCATCCATACAAACCCGTATTTGTTCTAAAGTTATTGGACGATGATCCTGATAGGCGAGACCAATTTTGTGAAATAATGATTGAGCTAATAGATAATAACGCAAGATTTGTCCAAAGAATTTGTTTTTCAGATGAAGCTACGTTCTGTTTAAATGGTCAGGTTAATAGACAAAAACTACAGATACTGGGCACAGGAAAATCCTCACTGGTCCATAGAAAATCACACCCAGTATAATGGAAAGGTTAATGTTTGGGCGGGCATTGTTGAAAATAGGATAATCGGACCATTTTTCTTTGATAAGAGTCTCACTGGAGAAAGATATCTAAACTTCCTTCAAAATTATCTGGTTCCAGCTCTTGCCACTCTGTTTTCAGATGATAATGATCCTGATTTAACAAGTTTAACCTTATGGTTTCAACAGGATGGTGCTCCCCCGCATTATGATGTTCATGTAAGGGAGTACTTAAATACAATTTTTCCGGGGCGGTGGATAGGTAGACGGGGGTCAATAGAGTGTCCACCCAGATCGTCTGATCTTAATCCACTGGACTTTTTTTTATGGGGCTACGTCAAAATTTAGTTTGAAAATTTAAACCCATCTCAGTAGAAACACTGAAGGAGTCTATTCGACGAGTAATAAGAGAAATATCTCCACAAGTAGTACTAAATGTACAACAGGAATTTCTAGATCGATTAATCTACCTCAGAACACTTAGTGGAGGACATTTTTAACATCTTATAAAATGGTTTCTTTTCAGTCTTTGTTGTTTGTTTATTTTGTTTTAAAATTGTTAAAAAATTTAAAATTGTTAATATTTCGTAAACGGCTGAAGATAAGTATAGGGCATGATTAATTAAAGATGTCTAGAATTGATTGTAAAATGTAAAAATTTAAAAATATACAATATGTTTCATTAAAAAAATTAAAGTTGACACATTTAGCACTTTTATGATCTACCCTGTACAATATCTTTAAAAAAAAATGCATTTCAAAATAATAAATTTGACGGGTCCGAGCGATTTTTGATTAAGTGGGCGATTTGTCACATAAAAGGCTGATCCGTTTCTTTATCAAAACCCTGTATGTACATATGTTAGTAATGTGATGCGGATTGAGAATTCCGAGGCGAAAATTAGAAAAATTAAAAAGCGCTAACTATGTTTACTTCACATCAGATGAATTCATTCTCCTGGTTAAATTGAAACATGGTTAGTGCTAGATGATGAATTTTCAATTTTTGCTTTTACACTCTTTTTTTATGAAAAGTTATATAAAAAATAAAAGTTAAATTTTTTTTTTAATTCGCCGGTGGTTTAGTGTTAATAAATAGCGTTCTAACAGATTAATATAGGACCTAAAAAATTCCAACTCCGTGATGACATTCTACGTGTAATTAACATAATAGTGTTTTCTTTAGACTTAACCAACTAAGAAAAAACAGTTCCCATGCAGGTGCAAGAAGAGTCACCTGGTCATTGATTACGCCCTTGATATACACGTAATCAGCAACGATAAAGACACACTCACTATACTGCTAATCAAAATAATGATTTATTTTTCATTCATACCTGTTAAACAATGTCCATACTAAATGAAGTCCAGTCAAAACGCAATATCGCGATCCGAATCTCATCCACAAAAGTTTGACCAACGTTTTGTTTTGTTTCCATTCTTGCTCGGTCTCGTCACCGCATTTTTTCGAATCACAGTCTCTCGGAATTTCGTAAATGTCCTTTTCTTGTAAGTTGCCTTTGATGCCTCTTTTAAAAAGTCCAAAAGTATATCTAAAAATAAAAATTTTGTATTTAAATATTCTTTTCGAAGTAGATTAATTTATTCTTAGCGCAAATTTGGAATTTACCAGATTTAAAATCTAAACTCTTTATTTGTTTAAAAGAGTACCAATCGATGTATATTTAAAGCAGATTTAAAACCGATGCACGTCATCAATCAGCTGATAATTGTCAGTCCGTAAGGAAACACGAGGAAATTAAATTAGGGCAAAAAGTATTGAAACTTTATGCGATATTAAATTTACTACAAACTTAAAGTATTCTTCTTTGATACGAACCCACTTATGGCAAATATTTTGTTTATTTAAGTTTGTAAAAATTAATATAATTTGAATTTTATTGGCCGACAGTTGGCAACAGAACTGTGAACGTTACAGTGGCGCCAGCTCGTTCATTGAGCTGTTTTGACGTTTTGTTGTTTTCGTTTCCTGCTTAATTATTGTTTTGTGATTCTGGCTTGCTGTTTCGTCTATTTTTTAACAAAAACTGCAGGTCTCTTCATAAATAGCATAAAAAACTGTTCTTTTAAGAATAACAAAAGTGCACATAACTATGAGAAGTTTACCTAGGTAAAACATATTTTTCCAGGTACATAATACTTTATCCTGGTAGTGAAGATCGTTTTGTTGAGGGTGCAGACGCAATTTTCTCTTCTAAAACTAAGCGGAGTGACTACCATGGAAAAATAAATCAGCAAAACTTTTTACAATAGTTCGAAAACCAATTATTGAAAAATTTAGCAAAGCTATCTGTGATTGTAATAGACAAAATGTTGTTGACAAAATACCTAACACATCATGAAATAAAGCTGCAATTCAAGAATAGTTAACTACTAATAAAATTGATTTTGATTATACAATGTTCAAAGCCGAACTTTTACAAATCGTTAATAGGTTGGCACAAG
Source organism: Polydrusus tereticollis (assembly GCA_963920685.1). Classification (NCBI taxonomy): domain Eukaryota; kingdom Metazoa; phylum Arthropoda; class Insecta; order Coleoptera; family Curculionidae; genus Polydrusus; species Polydrusus tereticollis. The sequence continues at coordinate 23,186,941 of OY987327.1, forward strand.
ACATTTTGTATTCCCTTTTTTTTTAAGAGTTTGATAAAATTGCATTTATCTCATAAACAAAGCTAAAATCAAAATAACTGACCTATTGGTCGAGATGGCAGTACAGAAACTGACTGTATGAATATGTGGAAAGAATCACTGGGTACTGCTACTCCTGATGTTTAGAAAAATTCAATTCGGCACACAGAAAGCGAGATATTAAAATGGTATGAAAGAGAACATGTATTAGATAGACTGAACATTCAACCCATTATTATTGAAGTAAGTGAAGCGAGTGATTGAAGTGATTTGGAGGATGATTGAAGATCAATCTTTGTATTATTATTTTATTAAGAAGCCTCTTTAAGAAAGTAGGCTTTAGAAGGCAAAAAGATGAACTGAGGCGAGGGTTTATGGAACTTTCCCATGTAGCCTGCAAACGACTAATATTTTTGAAAGAATATATTAAAGAAAAAGAAGCATTCTTGTACCAATTCGTTTTCTTGGATGAAACATGGATTTTTCAGAATGGTGCCAATGGTCAATCTTGGCAAGATGAAAATACAAGAAGTGTTGGATCTACTAAGGTTGATGGTTAATGATATTATGCAGTAAACAAATATATAAACTATAGGAAATGTCTGTATATTTATCTTGTTTTTATGGAAAAAAACTGTAATTACCTTACTCGGATATTTTGGTTACAAGCTGGCAACACTGTCGATATCTGACGTCACTTAAAGGGTATGACGTACAACGGTTTTAAATTTGCATTAAGTATAGTATTTCGATCGCATCCCACGAGGACTTTTCGAGGCCATATCTTGAAAACGGAAACAGGCAATCGAAATTTGGGGGATTGACAAAACGAAAGGTAGCGTCAGTGACAATATTTTCATCAAAGGCGCTCTAATTATAGCTAAATATTAGCTATTCCACTAAGGAAATGTAACTATGATTGAGTGGTGTTATACAGAAAACAATTTAAGAGCAGTGTCTGAAATGTTTTTAATTTAATAAATAAATCTAAATGCTCAACTCAGAATTTCAATAGGGCTGAAGAAAGGGATCATAGAGATCTTGATATTTTACTGCACGCAGAGGATAATAAAATGATTAGCACGAGGATTCTTAAGCAAGCCGTAGGAAAACATAAAACCACAGTTTGGCGCACTTTAAAAAAACATAAATATTTTTCTTACAAGTATGAAAAACATCAAGAGCTACGGCAAGGTGATGAAGAACGGAGAATTGTATTCTGTTTTGAGGTAATGGAAAGAGCAAAGTTTTACCGATGAATGTACAATCACCCTCAACAACGAAATAAATGTTCAAAATTGTCGGTATTGAGGCCAAGAAAATGAACATCGTCTTGTTCATACTCGGACGCAATATTAACAAGAAATAAATGTTTGGGCGGGAATTGTAGGACATCACATTATTGGACCATTGTTTATGGAAGGCAACCTTACAGCAGTAACCTATTTGGAGTTACTACAAAATCGAATGGAACCCGCACTAGAAGAAGTTGTACGCGAAAATCAGAAGATCTGGTATCAAATGGATGGTTGTCCATAATTCTCTCATTGTTAGGAAATACTTGCAAAATATTTTTATCGGAAACATTATTGGTCCACGGCATCTAATCCTTTGGCCAGCCAGGTCTCCTGGCCTTTCGCCAAACGACTTCTTTCTGTAGAGTCACTTAAAAAATTTTATTTATAATGATGTAAAATTTGAAAATCTAGACCAGCTAAAAAACTGTTTTTCGTTAGAATGTGACAGAATTTCTCAATATCAACTCAGAAATGTTAGAATAGTTATTTATGTATCTAGGGAATTATAATGGTCTTAATTACCGAGGGCAAAGTTTACGTCCCGAGGGCCTTTGGCCCGAGGGACAGCAATTGCCCGAGGTAATTGAGACCCTTATAATTCCAGTGATACATAGATAATTTTATTTCTGACCGATTTTAGTAACATTTTGTTCTTTTTTAAAGTGGAATAAATGTTTCAATAGATGACAATCAAATTGACATTAGATGTCAATCGTTTGATTTTATGTCAAATTTTTCTTCATATCCCAAGGGAGTTATGACCCTTATAATTCCCGCGTAACTAAGACGTTATAAGCTAATAATATACCGGTCAGAAATAATAGCTATTTATACAATAAGTTGCGAAATGAGTTTTTTTTAGGCACGCGACGTGAAAATTGTCCAACGAGGCAAAGCCGAGTTGGACAACACGTCTAGTGACTAAAAGATATTGTTTCGTAACGAATTATATACAAGATTTTTGTGAAAGCGGAGAATTTGATAATTTAAGCTTTTATTAGTATTTTTAAACATTTTGAAAAGTAGGCAGGCAATCTGTTTCTAAGGCATTGTTTATGCATTATTTAATGTCAAGTGTATTGTCAAGTTCGAACGTCGCGTTTTGCCTTTTTTCCCGCAAAGTTTTTCGAAAAAATTACTTCAAATGAGTGATATTGACGAGTCTGGATATTGAACAAGCTGCTGAAGCTGCGCTATCCACGTTAGTACCCGAAAAATCGAAACATTTATACGAAAAAACCTACGACAACTTTGAAACCTGGGCCAAAGAAAAACATATTGAGAACTTTACAGAAAAGGTATTACTAGCCTATTTCCTCAAGCTATCCACCACCTTAAGGCCGTCAACTTTGTGGAGCAAATATTCGATGCTCCGCACCATGATTTATCTGAACAAAAACGTAGATATTTGCAAATTTGCAAACCTTATTGCATTTTTAAAAAGGAAAGCTACCGGATATCAGCCAAAGAAATCAAAAATATTTACAAAGCTGGAAATAGAACGCTTTATAAAACAAGCTGATGATAAAGAATTCCTGTTACCCAAAGTTGTTTTAATCGTTGGAGTATTTGGAGCATGTAGGAGGGAAGAAATCACATTTTTGAAATTAGATACCATCAAAGATTGTCAGTCGTTTATCAGTGTCAAAATTCCGAACACAAAAACTCATGTTCCAAGAATGTTTACGATTACTGAGGGATTAATAGATGGCATCAATTTTTTAGATCTATTTCGTAAGTACGCAAAACTTCGTCCACTGAATACGACACATCAGCGATTTTTCTTGACATATCGAAGTGGTAAATGCTGTACCCTGCCAGTTGGAATTAATTCAATTGGAGGTATGCCAAAAAAAAAAATAGCAGAATTCCTTGGACTCCCCAACACCAATGAATACACTGGCCATTGCTTCCGGCGCAGCTCTGCAACAATGTTGGCAGATTCTGGAGCGGACATGACACTTTTAAAGCGTCATGGAGGTCGGCGATCAAGCTCAGTTGCCGAGAGTTATATAGAAAATTAAATTGAACAGAAAAACGAAATAGCAAAAAGAATTATAGTGCAGAAAGATACGCCAAATACAAAAATAAAAGAAGTTCACTCAAAAGCAGAAGTTAGCATTGTCAGTACTAGCAGTTTATCCATTCCGACTACTAATAATTACATTGCTCTCAAAGAAGAGAAGCTAGATGCCTCTAGAATTCAGTTCAACAGTTTACATAATTGTACATTTAACATATATAATAAATAGATATTTTTATTGATTTTAATGTTTCATTTTTACTTTTAGGCACTAGTGCCTAAAACTGTCACATTTAGACACTAGTGCCTAAAAGAGTGTCATTTCGAAATTCTAATCAATATCAAAATATGTCTATTTCGAAACGCTTTCACAAAAATACAATTTCGTGCATACATTTTATGTTGGTAATACTTTCAAAATTTTACTTCTCCTATCAACAAAATGATTTTATTGCCGCTTTTTATGCAACCGAAGGTATATGACTAAAACATTTGATAAATAAAATAATCACCGACTTTTAAAAATTAAAAAGTCTATTACAATACTAAAAACGGAATCGAAACAGTTCTGTTATAAAACCAAAATAGAAAAATACGGGAATTTAAAAAACTGTATATTTCAATAGGAGGAATCTCCTAATATGATGATTTTATGATTTTAAATGAGGAGCATTATATTTTTTTTGCAATTTGGTGTTATTACAGAAACATTTGTCGGCAGTAAAGGATAATTATTCCTATTTTTAAAGGAGGATTTCTAAAAAATTTGAACTATGTAATCGTATAATATCACAAGCGTGACTTTGACAGCAATTAAAGCAAAATTTTCAACTATTTAAAAATTACCTGTGCCTGACATGTGTTACCGGTAATTCCCTTTATATGTTTATATTTTTTTTAACCTTGAATTGCATTAATTTGCGATAAATCCAGTAATTTAACATTTTAACATATAATAGAATTGGTGGTATAGTGGTAATATATTTTAAATTGCTATATTACCGCTGTCTGACAGATTTTAATAAACGCAGCATTATTGCGGCGACTTCTAGAATGGTCATTCTGTCCAACCATCGAGATGGCATCGTGGATCCATCTACAGCATGGCCAAATACACTACTATCTAGAATGGTATCCGTAAACTAACAATCCAATTTTGATGACCGAGATGTGACGAAATGTAGATTTTTACTGACTAATTTACTAAATATTATTCTAAATGTAGATAATGATTAGTCTTTGATATTGTCTAAAATTAATAACAGGTTCTTTGTATATGGTTATGCTTGATAATTTATGCATTTTTTGTCATTTATATTTTATTTATGTGATCAAGCTGGCGAATTTATTTTGCTTATTGGCCAATAATGTCGATGACCTTGTCTTGTTTTTCATAAATTTAAACAGTTCTGATTATTATTTAATTAACTGTATTCCCAACCAACTTTTACAGTTTATTACAGGAGAAACAATCAATAAAGAAGTAGGTATAATAGAAAAAAAATTATTAACTATTAGTTATAAACAGAGTGTTTTCAAATATGGGCGAAAAATTTTAAGGGGTTATTTCTGAGCTACTAGCTAAGTAGTAAAAGCACAAAATAAGTAGGGTTTTAAAAAGAACCCATATTCTTATAAAATTATAGTATTCACACAAAACTTAGAAAGTTTCTGGTTGTAATAACATTATGGCGGTTACTAATATTAAACATATTTAACCAGGTACTTACGCAAATGTCAGAAACGAAAAAATATTCGCCCTCTCTCTCGGATTGCTTTTTCTCTCCTCTTGTTTGCCGACATCCATCTTATCTCACTTAAAATTGTCGTTACACTAGGTACTTTAGAACGTAGACAACTTAATTATTATGTCATCCTTTAAAAAGAATCTTGAATCGTATATCTATAATGTGGCGATTATTTTCAGGAAATCATACACCAAGCTAAAACAAAAAAACATTGACCATTTGAAGTAGTAATAAACCTGAATGTTATAGGTGTACAGTGTGAACCAAAATTGATTTATTTAATTCGCTATCTGCAATTAAATTTAATTATATTGGGAAGTACCTGCGCTACTGTTTGCATATTAATTCAATATCTATGGTAAATGACGTAGATATATTCTGGTGGTCCCAAGACCATTTTTTGACCATCAGAAATACAGCCCAATCAGCATGCAAGACTTGATACTTAGAGGGACAATGCATTGTAATATGTACGCAGTTTTTTGTAAAATCTCCGACAGTACTTTAGATATTATCCTTAATTTTCGTATGTTAATAGGATATAAAACCATAGCTTTTCTATTGCTGCACCAGTGGCGTCTCAGCAAAGATATCCTCGGATAGTTTTACAAATTAAGTGGTAGGTATACGCCAACACTTTTACATAGGTAATTATTAGCCTGGCCAATTATTCTACACGTAAACGGTCTCTTGCGTTTTTTTTGTAAGACAAGCCATTCTTAATTGAAATCATTAAAATAAAATCGCTCCATTTAGCAGTAATGACACGAATAAAATGTTTGAACACATAAATCTAGCTCTCTTGGAATAATAACGTTCTTATGCCTAGTACAGACGACATAGAAACAAAATATGGACTGGTTCAAAACCGCTTATAAACAAATATCTTAAACATATGGAAAACTTTTTTGAAACAAATAAGAAACGGTATTTCACGTCCACACAACATTCATTACGAAAGAAAATGTCGAATGAGAACGTTGCAATGGCTGCGACAGGATTTTGTGCGGGTTAAATTTATTTAAATTGTGAGGTGAAAAAGAAAGCGAGACATTGGTGACAGAAAAAGTTCCTTGAAAAGGATATCTATTATGAATAGAATTTGATGGCAGAGTTAAAGTTGGAAAATGATACTGGCTTTCGAGATATTCTCAGGATTTTCAAGAACTTTTGAAAATAGTTGGTGCAACAATATCACGAATGGACCCAAAATGGAGCGGAAATTTCTCCCTCAATTAGGCTTGCAGTCACTTTACGATTTCTGGCTACAGGTGATTCGTATACAAGTCTAACGTTTACATTTAGGATTTTCAAACAATCCGTATCTTTATTAGTACATGAAACATGCGAGATCAAACCAGTCTTTGCGGAATCATATCAGGAGGATTCCTACATATAGCTTAAATACAGGTCACATATACACAGAAATGTCCACGAACTTTAAAACGCTTTTAAACACAGTCATACAAAGAAACATAAGTCGATGCTTTACACATTATTATTTATTCTACTTCTTGAATAATATTATTATCATACAGTTGTATACTTATAGAATATGAAAACATGTGCTCATATAGATATTGTGAATGTTGTGATGTTTGTTCAGATATTGTTGTGAAGAAGGGGCCAGATAAGGAATACTTATTCGTGACAGTGAAAAATGACAGAATACATTGGTTGAAGTATGCATATTTCCTTCGCCACACTGTAATAAGGAACACGTTCACTCAAACCATATAGAATACTCCTTCCCAGCTCCCGCCAAATTTTAAATCAACCCCTCTGTTCAAGATTCGCTCAGCAGCAACTCTGTTTAAAAATTGGAATAAAGGTCGAGGACCGATTGAAGAAACGAACATAATCCTATATGTAATGAGAAATATGGTAAGGGAGAGACAGAGGTATGAAAAGAAGAAATGGGAGAGGGTGTATAAGTCGAAAGAGGCATTATTCCTTCACTAAAACTTTGTATTGTGGGAGATGACGAATAAGAGATGGTAGGCGAAGAAGAAAGAGAGGATGTGGGTACATAGTTTGTAGCTTAGGATGCTTATTTCTAAAACTAGGTGTTTCATACGTTCCCATTGTCAAATTAAATAATATACTATCAATGTTATGTTTAGCTATTGCAATTTCCAATATGCTTATTTTACCATTCCCTAATTTGTTATCTACGTGCTCTCCATTAACGGTAAACTTTGTTTAATGTTTCCATTTTCGACGGGACCTCAAAAACATTGAATCTTTGTTTCGAAACAATATCTTAATAAACTACTGAAACAAACTATAAACATTTCCTGAAATTTCTCAGAAACGTGTTAAAAAATTGTTTCCAAACAAAATCTGTCTGGGTGTGTACAGAGTGTTGCACTATAAATGGACCCCCCCCCCTTTAACTTGTTTATCCGATGGTATTAAAAAAATTGGTAAATACAAAAGTTGTAGGGTACAACGTAAGGTTTTTTATGAAATAGTTTAAATATCTATAGGGTGTTACAGAAAGACGTAGCAAACAAAAATATAGTTTTTCTTATGGAACACCCTGTATATAATACTCTTAAATGATAGGGCTGGTCTTCCTGATAAAAATGATATATAATTTGTTATACTTATTATTATGTTAAAGTCAAAAACGGATATTTAAATTGTACTAAACTTGTAGTAGGCCATGGATTGAAAAAGGCACTTTCCATTGTGTAAATATTTTTCAAAATTGCTACAAAAGAAATAAAGATTGATTTTTTAATACATAACATACTGATAATGCATAATTTTTAAACAAAATTTTTTTATAAGGAACATTAAAAAAACTAAAACATAACAGAACTAAGAACACATATTTCTATTGAAATTCCTTAAGGTGCTGGAAATGACCGCCGTTCATCTCTATACAAAGACGATATGATTTTTTTAAATTTACGGATAGCTTTGACTACCCAGTGTTGATTTCTATTTATAGTACCGATTTGATTTCGAATTTGTGCTTTCAATAAGTCGACATTGTCATGTCCTTTAAGGTAGATGTTATTTTTTAAATACATAAAAAGGTATCAAGCGGAGTTAGGTCTGGACTGTTCGGCGGCCACTTAATTGTTCCATGTTTCCCAATCCAGGTTTCATATTTTCCATTTAGCAAAGTTGTTACCCCGCCTACATTATGGACTGATGCCCCATCTTGTTGAAAAACAATACCTTGCGCTTCATTTAGGGGTAAATGGTAAATCATCAAACAAATCTTCAATGTCGTTTTGAAGCATGCCAAGGTAACGTATACCAGTCAGAGAATGGTTAAAAAAGATCGGACCCAAAATCCTAAAGTCTTTTATCCCACACCAAACATTTACAGATCGGCGACCAGAATGGTTTACTTCAAAAAACTTTTCGGGTTTGTCGGTAGACCAATAATGTATGTTTTTTCTATTTGAAATTCCTGCCGTGCTGAAGCATGATTCATCACTCCACATTATTTTGTAAAAGAAATTTGGATACCTTTTAAGAGTTTCTAGCATAATTCTGCAGAGTTCCAAACGTTTCTGTTTGTTAGTTTCAGTTAAATGTTGGACTCTTGTCGGCTTAAACGGGTGGAACTTGTGTTTTTTCAAAGTTCTATAAATTTTCCATACACTTTTCTCAAGATCTTTGGCACCATCTCTTATTGAATTAGCAGGATACTCTAGTATTAATAATGCAGCATTATTATTGATAGTTGTGCATTTACGATTTTTTTTTTATATAAATCGATAAATAAACATACCTTGAAAATATAAAAGGACTTCTAATTCTTCATCTTAATTTATAGTAACAGTCCTGTTTATTCTATTTAAAGCGTTAGTATTCCTTAGTAGTTCATAAACACGCTTAAATGTATTTAAAGCTGGCGCGCGTCCGTTGTCATGTAGAATCATATATTCTCGTCTGGCAGCATGTCTATTCTTATTATTCTTAATGTATAAACACGATATTTCAACTTTTTCTTGCACTGTATAAATCATTTTAAAGCTGGATTTATAAACTCGAAAAGTTGGTGAGGTTGAAGTTATGATCAAGTTTGTGACGTTAGATATTCCGAACTCCGAGCATAAAAATTGGTTATCTCGAACTACTCGGGAAGTTTTCGAACCTTACATGAGCTTTACATGAACAACATGAACGAGTGTATAAATAAAACTGAGTGTTCCCTTTAGTTTAAATTGAACTCCTATTTCCAACACCAACTGAACCTCAACCTCGCCAACTTTTCGAGTTTATAATTCCAAATAATAATTGAAAGCGCCATTCTTAATCCATGGCCTGCTACAAGTACAATTAATCCAGGGCCTACTACAAGTACAATTTAAATATCCGTTTTTTGACTTTAACATAATAATAAGTATAACAAATTATATATCATTTTTATCAGGAAGAGCAGCCCTATCATATAAGAGTATTATATACAGGGTGTTATATAAGAAAAAACTTAATTTTTGTTTGCTACGTCTTTCTACAACACCCTATATATATTTAAACTATTTCATAAAAAATTTTACGTTGTACCCTACAACTTTTGAATTTACCATTTTTTTTAATACCATCGGATAAAAAAGTTAAAGGGGGGTCCATTTATAGTGCAACACCCTGTACTAGGTATTACAAACATCATTTTTACAATAATACTTGTTGACATAAAGTAAGTTGTTGATGTTCAAAACCGTCGTATCATTTCTTCGATTTTTAGTGTTTAATTGAATTTATATTGGTTTTTCGCTGTGTTAATTCGAATATGATCGCGAATTATTCGAATGCGGTAAGAGTGGTAATGCGTTGCGTATAATATGGTCTCGCAGACGGCAATTCAATAGAAGCCAGACGTATTTATCAAGAAAATTGTCCTAATCATGCCTTGTCGAACATTATCGAATATTCATCGCCGCCCTAGTGAAAGTGATGGTAGTTTCCGTAAAGGTAATTCCGAAGGTAGATCTCCAACTATCAGAACACCCGAAATTGAGGAAGCGGTGCTGCAGGAAATCGACGAACATCCTGAGATGAGTACGAGGAAGATCGCTACAGCTCTGAATATTTGTCAGCAAATCTTGGTTGATTATTTGTTTTAAATGTATCATATTCTAAGAGCACAGCTACCTGTGTCACTTGAAGGTGTACGATATGAGCAGTGGCGCACTGAAAGATGTCATCTAGGGGGGGTACCTTACCACCAAGAAAATTTTCTTGTCATTCAATCCAATTTTCAGGAATTCACGATTTTGTGTTCAGTATTAATTTTCGCGACCATTTACATGCAGTTTATACTAATCGTTGGATAGGCCGCATAGGACCTCAGCAGTAGCAGGTAGAGTAATTTTAATACTCTGGTGTATAGGACTCATTGACAATTACAAAAAAAGGTGGGGCGAGGTCCAGCAGAGCTATTGTACCTAACCATACCATAATAAGTTTCAATTTTAATTTAATCACATTAATCAAGTCTGACAAGAAAAAATGCAAGAGACCGTTTTTATGTAGGATTGAAATTGAGTCAGAAAAACTATACACATGGAAAAATGTCAGGGGCGTACCACTTCTTTTGTAAAAATATTAAAGGGCATGTTTGCAGCGACGACGGTGGTTGATCAATAGAGTACCTAAAATATGTGGTTTTATATCCTACTATTACATACACCTAAACTGAATATAACATCTAAAGTACTTATGGGGATATTACAATAAATTTCGCATAAAAAAATGAACTGTACTTCTCAACCTTTGATTTATATTCATTGTTCGTCCTCGACTTTGTACTATCCTTTTAGTATCCCCTGAAGATGAGTGCCTAAGCACTTGAAACATGTCGTGAACTTATAATTTACGTTAATCATTAAGCTGTGAAGGAAGACTGCATTGTTTCATTTACATTACATTGACTCCACTGAAAGTATGAACTATTTTTTCAATTTCAAACATATGTTCGTATTATTATGACCTTTGAAAATGTCCTGTCCTAAAATATTAGAACGTCAGTAAGGATAGCCCTGTATAGGAGAGAAACTGTGACGTTATTACAGGATTAAAACTGCGTAAAAGACAAAAGAAGAACTATTTATTTAATCTTCATTATTTTTACTTAAATGTCAAATGTATAAGACATTAATTAAGTAACTGCTTCACCACTTCTGAGAATTGAAAATAAATAATACGTTTGGGTATTTTTATTTTGTTTTACATTTAGTAAACATATCCCTACTCTAAAAATACTAAGTGTACCAGGTGTTCCACCTAAGGAGGTAGTCGGCTATATCTTAGAAAGAATAACACTAGGACTTTGGGAAAAAATATATATCGATAAAAGCGGCCAAGAGAAATTGCTGGAAATTATTTTCAAGTTCGAAAAATAACCGCTAGGGGGCGTAAGAGAACTTTCAAAATAGAAATGCCGATTTTCTCTTGATTTTTCTTAATAAAAATATGTTAAAAATATAAGCATTGTATTCTTCATAAAATTATGCAACTTTATGTTAGGAATCGTTTTTTTCTATTTTCAATAATAAAGTGGTGGGAGGTCAAACTTTTTTTCTTTCAAACGCTGATATCTCTGCTTTGGATAAACCGATCTTATTCAACTTGATCTTGAAAAAAAGCCCTTCTTTTCCTCTACGCGTAGATCTATTAACTATACCATATTGATTCTGATGGTGACCACTAGATGGCGTTTTTCCGTAATTCCTCAATGAATAAGGATTTTCTCAAAAAAATCAAATGTTATTATATGACTTTTTCATCATATTTTTTTTAGGCTTATAAAGGCTATTAAATAGTAGAATAAAAAATCCAGGTCCGTATTTAAAATAAAAAAGTTGATGATGGTCGCTCGAATCCGAAACGTCGGATTAAAAACTAACCCCATCAGCTTGTAGAGGAGGAAAAGTTACTATAAGGAACTGAAAACCGCAACGTGATATCTTTTGTTAAACTAGGGAAATTAGGGATAATAATAATTAATAATATGGAAAAATAGGCCATTTTTTAAAACATTAATTAATCAATTAAATCTCTGGTTTAACAAAAGATATCACGTTGCGGTTTTCAGTTCCTTATAGTAACTTTTCGTCCTCTACAAGCTGACGGGGTTAGTTTTTTTAATCCGACGTTTCGGATTCGAGCGACCATCATCAACTTTTTTATTTTAAATACGGACCTGGATTTTTTATTCCAGTATTTAGTAGCCTTTATAAGCCTAAAATAAAATATGATGAAAAAGTCATATCATAACATTTGATTGTTTTGAGAAAATCCTTATTCATTGAGGAATTACGGAAATACGCCATCTAGTGGCCACCATCAGAATCAATATGGTATAGTTAATAGATCTGCGCGTAGAGGAAAAGAAGGGCCTTTTTTCAAGACCAAGTTGAATAAAATTGGTTTATCCAAAGCAGAGATATCAGCGTTTGAAAGAAAAAAAGTTTGACTTTCTCCCACCACTTTATTATTGAAAATAGAAAAAAACAATTCCTAACATAAAGTTGTATAATTTTATGAAGAATACAATACTTATATCTTTAACATATTTTTATTAAGAAAAATCAAGAGAAAATCGGCATTTCTATTTTGAAAGTTCTCTTAAGCCCCCTAGCGGTCATTTTTCGAACTTGAAAATAATTTCCAGCAATTTCTCTTGGCCGCTTTTTTCGATATATAATTTTCCCAAAGTCCTAGTATTATTACTTTCCGAGATATAGCCGATTACCTCCTTAGGTGGAACACCCGGTACATTCAAATTACCAGAGTGATCATTAAACGGTTATGCTCGCTATGCCCCACCTAATTTACCATACTTTGTCTTTTTTTTATTAAATGATTACAACATTAGCGTACAGTTTGACTAAAGTAAACAAATTTTATAAATAATTATTCTTAGAGGCGAGTATAACACTTAAAACATTAAAATTTGGGGCCTAAAGGCGATGTAAATTACCTGATAAATGTAATTATATAATGTTTTAAGTGTTATACATGTATGTTGTGTTTTGTGGTTGGTTATATTTTATGACAAAGTAAGTAACGAGAAATTCGTGAGACTTTTTACTTTGAGTTTTATCTAAGATTTTCAAGTAACTTTAACCATCAAAGATTTGTAAAGTTTCACAATTTGTTGATTTTTCTTTTCTTGCTTTGTAGGTAGTACTGATGATGGCGTAACTGCCTAAAGCGCTCCACGGATATTATGTTTATTCAATAAACTTGCACTAAGTACAAAAATTAAAAAAATCTTTCTTAATATAATAATTATTCATTTAATTCCCTCTACATATATTTAAGATAAATAATAGCAATATCATACTTTCTTGCATTCAACCATGTTTCCTATTTAGATTTAGGCGAGAATAGACACAAAACAAATGCACCAGTAAACTAAACATTGTAATAATTTAATAAAATAATAATTGTTGGTATTAAATTGATGAAAAATCATGACAATAAAATCTTTACATTTTTTCGTTTAGGGTGAACATTACTTTTTTAAATTAAAATAGTAATTTGTAAATAACTCGAACACAAATAAAGATATCGAATCACGAACTACGCCAAAATACAGCTATTTTTACGCTCTATAAGCTGAGTAATAAAAAAAAATATATCATGCCTTGTAATTTTATTAAGAAAATTTGAAGAAACTAAATGTTGTTTAAACAGCGCCACCTAGAAAACGCGGTATGCACTAGCGACCACGACCAAAGTCAGTTCTTTAATAGGTGTAAGAGTGTCTATTCAACAAGCCTAAGCTGATTAGATTGGGGTAAAGCATGTGGAAGATACAGCAATTTAAAACGTTTTTCCACAAGCTACCCCCACCCATATTTTCGGCGAAGATACAAAGAAAGGTCTTGGAATCAAGTTTCCGCAAAAATTAACGAACTTTTCATTTCCGTCGTTAAAACAGTACCATAACATAGCTATTATCTGATAAAATTTTACTTTACTGCATCCTAGTAACTGTGCCCCCTAGCGGCCATTTTGTAACTTCAAAATATTTTGCAGCAATTTATTTTGGTCGATTTAGGCAATAAATATCACACCTTGCCGACCTTAGTGGGACACCCGGTACAATTTGCATATGTCTGATTTAAAAGCTAACTAGCACCTAATTGGGAATTTCTAACCTGAACTAATGTTGAAGCTGACCTCAAAGTTTACAGATTAAATACTTAAAAGTGGCTTAACAGCAACGAATTAACGCATATCTCTTTGAAAATTCTTTTGTTTACTAAACTGTACCTACAAAATACAAAATGTTTTGTAAGGTACCCGGGTTTTTCCAGACTTGTTAAATAATAATTCGAAATGCTGTTAATAAATCGTCAATAAATATACGGATCTATATCATAGAAAAATAATCAAATTCTGGTTTTTACTATTAAGGTTCTAGAATAGTCAGGATAGTTCACTACGCATTTGGATCTTATGCTGCAAAAATCGACCAAACTGACAATAAATGATCCAATGAAGCCAATTCTATCAGTTAATTAATCAAATCCCGATAAGGGCTAGATAGTATGACTAGCTCGTAAAGTTGCAAGCACTGGCTCTACTTTAATCATTATTTTTACGAACGAATCCAGAACCCACCATTTTTTTTTAAATGAAATAAATAGTTTTTGATTTGGTTTCTAATTACACGCGATGTAAAATCCATCACTTTAAAGAATATAACGTCATTTAAAAAAACACAATGAATAAATACTTTTATTTACTTAGTATTGTTGTGACAGTATTGTTTGACTTTATGGAGATGATTTATGGAATTATGCGCAATCATGATTCAAAAATTAAATTTTTCGGACCTGACTAATCAACTTTATGCTCAGCGGCATAATAAAATTGTCGATATTGGGCTGACCAGAATCTTCATTAGATCCGCGAAGCCTATACTCAGTACCCTGAAAAACTCAACGTTTGAGCAGGTATCATTCAAAACCAAATAATAGGACCGTTTTTTCTTAATGGAAATTTAAATTCAAAGCAGTATTAGTTTGCCGATGTTAGAAAATCAAATATTTCCCGGAATTCTAGTTAGAGCAGGTCCTAATATTCAGTCGACATGGTTTCAGCAAGACCTCGCCTCTGCACATTGTGGCATAAACGTAAGGATATTCTTAAATAACTTAAACCGTGATCCTATAAGACGACGAGCATTTTCACTAGATACGATTTATTAGTCCTTGCTAAAATCCGTTCATAAATGCCTGCCTTGAACTTTTAATATTTAGATCTTGCTACACCTTCTCGATTGTGTGCCCTTCATTGAGCCATGTTACGACGGGGTAATAGAATTTTTTTGGATTTTCAAATATTTTTGCCGCCTTAAAATAATTCAATTTTTTTCAATTAGTAGGTTTTTTTTTTGTTAAATATATCTTTGTTTTAAAGTTCGTTTGAAAACTCTTAATTTATTTTTTAGGGACAGATGTTTCCTTAACTGCATCCATCATTTTTTTCATTGTGGGTATTTCATTTAAGAAAAAAAATCCATGGGTGCGACGAATGGCGTATTTTCTGGCATTATCCAGGAATATTTTTTTCCGTCCTTTTGTCTAGGCTCCTCAACTATATTCTTGCATTGCATATCTCCGCAACATCTGTTTAGACTAGGTATTAAAAACAACCCGAATTGTGAATGTGGTCAAATTGCAGACCTCAATCACATATTGTTTGAATGCCCAATAAATATTGGCAACCTATATTCTGACCTAATCAGAGAAGGTATCCACGCCCCAGAACAGCTAACTCAATCCAAGGTAACCCTAACTGGGAAATATGGAAAACAATCATAAACTTTATTAACATCAACGATATCAAATTGTAATACATTCAAATTCCAAGTTAGCATACCCTTTTTAAACCTCTATCCCCTTCAATTAGAGGCAACTTTTATTGTGACAAGCTTCTCCGTGGCCCGAGACGGAGAAGAGTCTATACACCTATGTTTGTACTATCTATCTATCAAAATACCTGTCCTATTATAAAATACAAAAAATTAAAACAAAAAGGACTCATTTTAACTGTGTCCGTATCCCTGTTTAGTCTTTGAGGGTATATAGAATATAAGATCTGTGTGTTTTTTACTAATTTTAAATTTTAAATCTAATTCTATTATTTTCCCTACATAATGGGACGAACGTAACGCAAGTTGACGGGACCTTAGGTCTCCAGTAAATAAATTTTACAAATGAAATTTCAACATTATAATTTCTCATAAACGCTAACAAAATGTTTGTCTTCTCTTCCACAAAATAAAAATTTTTATAACGTGACCTAGAATGTCCAAAAGATTCTTTTTATATATCCTAACTTATGACTTTCAAATGACGACATCTTTTAAATCCGACTACAAATTGACAAAGTCTTCACATAAATTTTGAATTAAATATAACATTTCATTTACAATTTCAGTATGCTGATTGCATTTACATTCAATTTTTAATATCTTGTCAAAATTTTTTTAAAAAAACTCCATCAGCGTCACTTTCCACCAACAGTTTTCTCTCTACTGCTTATACTAACTGTAGCACTGTTTTTGTCTCCTGAAGATGAAGGTTACTACCTTCGAAACATTTAGAGACGTTTTATTTTTAAAATTGATTGATAGCTCACTATTAAATCAGTGGAGAAAAACTTTTTGACTTTCTTTCCCCTTTCCCCTATATTTCAACTACACTTCGAGAATGGACTATTTTTTTAAATTATAAAGGGAAAAGGAAAAGGAAAAGAAATTATAATAGAAAGGGAGAAGAAATGGGTTATGACTCAAGCCAGACGTCATATGAGTGGCAACCCGAACGAGATAATAAAGTTTTAAATTGTCTAAATACCTCACGGTGAAGGTCATTACGCAATTAAAGAAAAAATACTATTTTCTTGATGAAGACCTTTCAAAACCCTGAACACAGTGCGCGAGGAAGATTTCGTTAAAGTGCCACATATTTCTGCAGTATCCAATGTGGTTAGTTCAGGATATCGTTCTCGAATTCCATGGTATAGGTTTTTTACTATTATTCGTTCTTTTAATCTTAATTGAGAGTTTTTTTTGTAGGCTGACAACTAGTTGAAGGTTCGCTAATATCCGTAGTTTACTCAATTAAACGACCCATATACTACGAAAACTGAAAAAAACTCAAAATCTATAAACTAATTAATAATAGGCACAAATTAATGAAGCAGTACGAAAACCCTGCCGGCAACCTCATTTTCAAGTCGTGAATTCGGTCTCTGTGTGTTGCCTCATTTATTCTCTCCGCGATCAGATCCCAGTGCTATTTTATAAGCATTCAACTGTCTTCAATCAACGATTCAACTGATTGCGGCTTGTATGACAACTTTATTTCTTAAGGTCACTGTAATTGTTATACATATTGGCTCCCCTGTACATTTTTGAGAAAAATTGTATTGTAGTTTTAAAGAGGCCGATATAATAAACCCATGTGCCAACTTTGAACAAATTTTAATAAGCCAATCCTAACTTATTGAACTAAATGTGATGGCAAAAGTATAGGTAGTAGTATTTGTAGAATTATATCGTTGATCTTTAGACTGCAATAAAACCCTCATTATCCCTATCATTATTCCCCATAAAATAAATGAGGAAATCCCAAATTTTAAAACCTTTTCGAGTAGAGCCGGACCAGGTACAAATTCAATTTATACCTATGCCTGATGCATATATAAATACAAACTGATTTTTAATAATAGTGGTTTTCCGGCGAGTAATTTTTATTTGGGCTTATTAGTGGTAGAATGTGGCGTCCTTGGAATTGTGCTGATAGGGGGCATCTTCAAGTGTCATTTTTAGAAGAAAGCATTTATCTACCGATGCCAAACTAATAATTAAAAATGTGTATCAATCTTTGTTGAGAAGAAATTTTAATTCGATGGATGCTTTAGCAGAAACGTCTACTTTGACAAAAACTCCTTTATCTTCGGTAAGAGACATAGTACTTAAACCTGTTAATCCTAGAAAAAATCTAAGTGATTTTGGCACATTTAGAAGCATTGACGAAAATGACATGGATTTATTAAGAAGAAAGATTTACCAAATGTATGAGGCACAAACTGTACCCACTTTGATTTCCCTCAAAGAGCGGCTGATTAAAGACGAAACAAATATCTTTTGTAGCCTTTCAAGTCTTAGGAAAATATTGCATAAAATGGGTTTTAAATACCGAAGCATTAATAAAAGACAAACATTAAGGGAATCTCAACGTTTACGGGAATGGAGACTTAAATATTTAACAGCTGTTAAACAATTTAGAGAAAAAAAATAGTCCAATTATTTACCTTGACGAAACATGGTTCGATACCCATGACACTCCAAGAAAAGGTTGGGATGATTCTTCCAAAAATTGTCAAACCAAGGCACCATCAAATAAAGGCAAAAAAATCACAATATTACATGCTGGTTCAGAGAACGGGTTTGTTCCAAATTGTCTGTTGCTTTCAGCTAAAAACATAGGAGATTCTTCTTTAGATTACCATCAAGATACCGACGCACAACTTTTTGAAGATTGGTTTAAATATAAACTTCTTAAAAATATACCTGATTATAGCGTCATTGTAATGGACAATGCTAGTTATCATAGTCGGCAAGCAAAAATCATTCCCAATTCTAATAATACAAAAACAGAAATTCAAAATTTTATGATTGAAAATGATTTATATTTTGAAGAAATTTACAAAAAACGAGAACTGCTAGAAGTATTAAAAGCTTTTAAAATAAATAAGGAATACGAGTGTGACAAACT
This sequence comes from Polydrusus tereticollis, assembly GCA_963920685.1. Taxonomy (NCBI): domain Eukaryota; kingdom Metazoa; phylum Arthropoda; class Insecta; order Coleoptera; family Curculionidae; genus Polydrusus; species Polydrusus tereticollis. The sequence goes on from OY987327.1 coordinate 23,205,800, forward strand.
TGCAGCAGAAAATGGACATACAGTGTTGGGTCTTCCTCCATAGTATTGTATATTCAATCCTATTGAGCTAATATGGCACCAATTAAAATCCAATATTAGGAGAAATATTATTTCTACATTAAATGCATCTGTAGTAGAATTAATTAAAAACGAAGTAAGAAATATTTCTGCAGACAGCTGGAAAAACTGTGTACAGCATGTACTTAAGGTGGAAAATTCTTACAATTGTATGATTACAAATGTTCAACCCTTAATTATAAGTTTAGGCTTAGATAGTGATAGTGATACAGAGTTAAATTTTGAATAAATTGTCAATAGTTTTTAAGAATTTAATTAATTTTTATTGTACTTGTTATCCTAATAGTTATAGTTTGAAATTATATTATTTTCAATTATCATTAATTGTTATCATTATTTTACTTTTATTATAGGTACCTAAAACTAAAAATGCCTGTCTATTTATTTTAAATTATAAAAATAAATCATATGGTGTAGGTACATTTTCAAGCCGACCCTGATCCCATTTATTCAGCTTTGAAGAGGTTGAGGCGTATACAGTAGGATTTAATCAGGTAGATTATTTATGGCAGTAAGAGTCAACGGTATAATTCTGCAAATTTTATAATACAGCAAACACAAATAATGTGATGTCCTACAATTCCAGCCCAAACATTTATTTTTTGTGAATATTGCGCCCGAGTATGAACAACACGATATTCATTTTATTGACTCCAATAGCGGCAATTTTGAACACTTGGTTCGCCTTTGAACTCAAATTTACTAATGATAAGTTTAATTAATGAAATGAGAGGGATAGGCTTATAAGAACTGAACTGAAAACATTTCAGACTCTGCTCTTAAACTGTTTTCTGTATAATACCACTTAATCACAGTTACTTTTTCCTTATTGGAATAGCTCATATATAGCTATAATTAAAGCTCCTTCAATGAAAATGTTGTTACTGACTCTACTATTCGTTTTGTCAATGCCAAATAATAATTTGCTATGAAAATTTCGTAATTTTGCCATCACATTTAATTGAATAAGTTAGGATTGGCTTATTGAAATTTATTTGAACTGGGCACATGAGTTTATTATATCGGCCTCTTCTAAAAATTATAATGCAATTTTTCTCTAAAATGTACAGGGGAGCCAATATTTAGCCACCTCAAATTTACATGGGATTTCCTATGTTTAACTAAGCCATGCATCACTCGGTATATCCTGTAAACATACTTTATCGGATATGTTGTCTGATTAAAAGTTAATTATACTAGAATTTTGATTGACTGACACTGGTAAAATATAAAATACATTATACAACAATTAGTGACGGCGTTAGGGGTTGGCTAAGAGCGTCCAAAAATGTCAATACTGTTGAAATCTTTGTAAAAAGACGACCAAGCGTTTTAATGATCTAGAATTTAGACAAAACCTCTAGGGAAGGCGAGAACAGAGGCATAGATGGGTGCAGCTCTTCGAATTAAGTATTTGAGTAACTCCGACTTTTAAAATCAAATTCACGAGACTCTATCAAAGATGTAAAACAACTTGTTCAGTACATTAGAGAAAATAATTTGCAGAAAATATTATATCCAAACGTTTACACATAACAATCAGAATTATGTTTAGCGGTCCATTAAGTTCAGCTTCCACTGGGAGAACCTTCTTAATTAACTAGTTAGTTTGTTAATAATTTATAAGAACTACTTGAGAAGCACGACCCTGAGGAACTATCTGTGTTATTAGGGTTCCAGTTAAAATAGCGACTGGTTGAAATTACAAGCTAAACCTAAAAACGCTCGGTGATGCGAAAAGCAGAAAAGTTCGTCTATCATAATTTGTCTGTCCATTAGCATTAGCAACAATTATTATACTTGGTACCTACGTATTTCTGCCTTATTCATATTACGTAGTAAGTACTCTGAGAAATAAAACAAAGATGCCTATAACAGCCAAAGCCCCTACGTTATATTTTTATTTTTATTTATTTTATTTTATTTTTATTTTATTTTATTTTTATTTAAGGTGATTTTAACGTGATGATAAAAGAAAACAAATCTAGAACAGAACTTTTATCATTAATGTCTTCTTTTAACTTTTAACCAAAAATACTGGAAAACACAAGAATAACTAGTAATACGTCTAGTTGTATTGACAAAATATTTACAAATTTTGATCAAGTAGAAACTTTACTATTTGAAAATTTTATATCAGACCATACAGCGCAGAAAGTTATTTTTGAAACGGAATATCAAAAAGTAGATGCCCACATCTACAGACGTTTCTTTCGAGACGAGAACAAGAATGAATTTCTGCACTGTTTGAGTGAGCAAGATTGGTTGAATGTTTATGCGGCTGAAAGAAAGAATGTTGATAAGCAGTAGTGTGCATTTATGAATAATTTTGTAAATATATTCCAACAGATTTTCCCTCTAAAGCTATGTTCGAGGGCAAAAATTCCAAAAATATTTCAGAATAAGGAAATTACTGATTGTAAACGTGAGTTGGACTTGTTATTAACATTATCAAAACAGCATCAAAATTTTAATAGTCAATATAAAGAAAAGAAAAAAGAATATGATATACTTTTAAACGAATCTCGTAAAAACCATTATTCCAAAAGAGTAAATAATTCGGATAATAAGATGAAATGCATGTGGACGATTTGTAAAGAAATTACAGGAAACGTTAGCAACTCGGACATAGAAATCGAGGGAAAGCCTGAAACAATAGCAAATAAATTTAACGAGTATCTAATATCTGTAATACCCGATCTAATTAAAAATCTGTCTAGTGTTCCCTTTAACTGTAACATTGCCAGAAACGATCAGTCAATGTTTCAAAGGCTAGTGACAACTAATGAACTATGCGAAATAGCGAATAACATAAAAAATAAACATAGTTCCGGTTTCGACGAAATTCCTATTAGTATTGTTAAAATTTCTATTAATGTATGTAAAGATGTACCTACTATGTTATATAATAAACAACTCCTTTAAATACGGTATATTTCCTAAAAATTTAAAAATGGCACTGATAAAACCACTTTTAAAAAAGGGTGATCCAGAACTAATGGATAATTACAGGCCTATTAGTTTATTAACAGGTTTTTCAAAATTGTTTGAGATGGCATTGTGTTCAAGATTAATAAATTTTCTGACAAGCTGTAATATATTTAGTAAAAGTCAACATGGATATTTAAATGGACGATCCACCCAAACTGCAATTTTTCAATTTATTCAAACAGTTCTGAAACACCATGAAGATGGTAATGTAGCTGTAGGAATGTTTTTGGATTTATCTAAAGCATATGACTGCTTGGATAGAGATATATTGAATGGGAAGCTTGTAAAGCATAGGATAAGAGGGAACGCTCATAAGTGGATAAAGGGGTACCTTAGTAACAGAAGACAAAATGTCTGCATTCTGAAGAATGGAAAATCTTACAACTCCAAAACATTATATAACAGTGTAGGTATAGCACAGGGTAGTGTATTGAGGCCTATTCTATTTATTATTTTCATCAATGATTTGAGTAATCTAATTCAAGCTAATCAAGATATGGTTAATTACGCTGACGATACTAATTTACTTTCAGGGGGCAAGAGTATTAATCAACTTGTCACTGAGTGCAGAAACTTTCTTAACAGGGTCACACAGTGGTTTACAGAAAATAAACTTATCCTAAAAAAAAATAAGGGGTGTAAGGGGTGATGGTATATATTCGGTCAAGATAGCCAACCCAAATGTCAACCTCGCCTGCCCGAGTGGTGACTATGTCATCCGGTGCACCCTGCTAGAAACTAAAGAGGCTCTGGCGACCGAGTCACGGCGGAATAACCGTTTCAACCTAGGACTGAAGGAAATGTCGTCCTAACTGGACCCCCTATCAACCCGCACTGGCCAGCGTGATAGGTGATAGGCTAAAAACCTCAAACCAAGATGAAAGGCAAGAATCATGGAGGGCCCTCAGTCCCCGGCAGACCGTATGTCCCCGGCCAAGGCGGCGGTCGGAAAAGACAGCGGTTGGAGGGTGCTAAGAATCACCGGGTTGGATCAGGCTGCCAAGGAAGACGAAAACTATATATCGCCACATACAATACAAGAACCCTTTCAACCGACGAAAAACTATTAGAACTGGAGGAAGAACTCAAACAAGTACACTGGGATGTACTAGGAATAAGCGAAATTCGCAAAAAAGGAGAACAACAACTCCTACTAAAATCAGGAAATATGTATTACCACAGATGTAACGAAAATACTTCTGTGGGAGGGGTGGGACTGCTAATCCATAAACGACATGTGCAAAGTATAACACAAATCAACAGTGTAAGCTCCAGAGTGTGTTCCGTAATACTAAAATTGAACCAGCGATATAGTATCAAAATTATACAAGCATACGCACCCACATCCCAACAACCAGACGAAGACATCGAAAGCTTTTATGATGACATAGCTCAAGCCATGTCAACTTTCCCAACCTATTTCACAATACTGACTGGGGACTTTAATGCCAAGTTGGGCAAAAAACAAAATGAAGAAGAAACGTCACTGGGATGTCATGGCATAGGAGACAGAAATGAACGAGGAAACCTGCTGCTCCAATTTCTTCTACACCACCAACTAACGGCTATGAATACGTTTTTCAAGAAGGCAGAACATCGAAAGTGGACATGGATTAGTCCGGATGGCAGAACAAGAAACGAAATCGACTTTATTATCACAGACAAAAAGCACATAATCACGGATGTGTCTGTGCTGAACAGACTGTCAGTGGGAAGTGACCATAGAATGGTGAGAGCGAAGATAATGCTAAACCTAAGGACGGAACGAAATAAACTTGTGAATGGGAACAAAGGCAAAAAGTGGACAAAGGTGGACGATATTGAGGAATATCAAAAAACGATAAAACAAAATTTGAAAGACGATGAGACAAGTAATCTCGAGGATCTGAATAAAAATATTGTAGAATCAATTAACGCCGCTCAAAAGAAACACTGCTTGAAGCAAACAGAAAACGAGGATAAACTCTCTATGAATACTAAAAATTTGATGAGACAGAGAAGAACACTACTAGGAAAACATCCACTACATAAAGATGAGCTGAGGCAGCTAAATAAGGATATAACGAAAGCTGTAAGGAACGATACCAGAAACTACAACAATAAATGGGTGACTAGAGTTATAGAAGAGAATAAAAACATGAGGGTACTTCGAAATAAGTTGAGTAAGGGAAAAACTGAAATAACTAAACTAGAAAATGAGATAGGACAAATAACAAACAACAGAGAAGAAATTCTGAAGATCGTTGAGGGCTTCTACACCAAACTATATAGAAACCAGAGTCAAGCAGAAGCATCAGAAAGCATACCCCATATACTAAACCAAGGATCGGAAGAGATGCCAGAGATAACGGAAGAAGAGGTCCTAAAGTCATTGTCAGAAATGAAGAACAATAGAGCACCTGGCGAAGACGGGGTTGTTGTAGAAGCCATCAAACTAGGAGGAAGAGAACTACTCAAAGCAATAACCAAACTCTTCAATAAATGTCTAGATGAAGGAACAACCCCACAAGTATGGAATAATGCTATTATCGTGATTATGCACAAGAAAGGCAGCATCACAGACCTACAAAACTATCGACCGATAAGTCTGTTAACACATCTGTATAAACTATTCACTAAGATTATTACCGCAAGGCTTACTAATAAACTGGACCTGTACCAGCCAAGAGAGCAAGCAGGGTTCCGAGCCGGATATGGAACGAACGACCATCTTCAGGTGATAAAATCGCTAATAGAAAAAAGTATAGAGTACAACAAGCCCGTAGTACTAATATTCGTCGACTATGAAAAGGCATTCGACTCCGTAAACCACCACGAACTGTTTAAGGCTCTCGCGAACTGCCGTATAGATCATCGCTACATTTCCATACTACGACACATATATGAACAAGCAACGGCAACAGTGAAAATACATGCGGAAACAGATCGGTTCAAGATTGAAAAAGGTGTTCGACAAGGTGACACAATTTCGCCAAAACTTTTCACAACTCTGATAGAATACATGTTTAAAAAGTTGGACTTAGACAAGAAAGGCATAAACATTAATGGAGAAAAGCTCAACCACCTACGTTTTGCTGACGATATCGTGATGATCACAGACCGACTAGACGAAGCAAATGAAATGATCGCAGAACTATCCGTAGTTTCAAAAAAGGTAGGCCTAAAAATCAACATTGCCAAGACTCAATTTATGACAAACTTAGTTCCCAGTCAAAACTTAATGATGGAAGGACAGGAAATTCAATACGTAACATCTTACAAATACCTGGGACATGAGCTCCGAATGGGTAGAGATAATCAGACCTGCGAATTAAACAGAAGGATAGGACTGACCTGGGCTGCCTTTGGCAGACTGAAACACGTGGTAAAGGCAGATATACCGATTTGTCTCAAACGAAAGGTGTTTGACCAATGCGTCCTCCCGGTACTAACATATGGCTCGGAAACACTCACACTAACTCAGAGAACTGTCAATAAAATAAGAATAACTCAACGAGCCATGGAGAGGTCCATGTTAGGAGTTACACTACGAGACAAAATCAGAAATGAAGAACTACGCAGAAGAACAAGAGTTGCGGACGCAATTGAAAGAATCGCATACTTAAAATGGAACTGGGCTGGTCACGTCGGAAGAATGGCAGACAATAGATGGACGAGGAGAATACTGGAATGGCGCCCCAGAGACGAAGCATACAGAAACAGGGGACGACCGCCGACCCGATGGACAGACGACTTAAAGAGGATTTCTCCGAACTGGATCCAAGATGCCCAGGATCGTGCTAAATGGTCTACGTTGAGAGAGGCTTATGTCCAGCAGTGGACGAGACAAGCTGATATATGATGATGATGATGAAATAAAAATAAAACAAATATAATTCCATTCAGAACAAAAGCGTCAAAGGTGGAAAAACCAACCAACTTTAATAATGATAAAGGCAAAATTATTTTTTCTGAGTCCACAAAATTTTTGGGAGTACAGATTAATGAATTACTAGATTGGTCGTTTCATATCAAATGTCTTTCACAGAAACTAAATGCTATTTGCTATGGTATTCGTGTTACTGGGAAATACATGAATAAAAAAACTTTGAAAATGTTATATTTTGCTAATTTCGAATCCTGTTTGAAATATGGGATAATGCTTTGGGGAAGGGATAGTCAAATTTAAAGTATATTTGTAATTCAGAAGCGATTAGTTAGAATAGTTGAAAAATTAGATTTCAATGTATCGTGTCGGTCTGTTTTTAAAAAATTGGGAATATTGACGGTATATGCATTGTACATTTATGAGTGTTTAATGTTCCTCTTTAAAAACAAAAACTGTTTTTAAGCACCAGCTAGTCATCAACACCAGACGAGAACTTTAAATATCAATTATCCCATACACAGGCTAGCCCTTACTGAAAAGTCACCCAATTATATGTGCTTAAAGCTATTCGACAAACTACCAGAGAGAATAAAAAGAATAAGCAATGAAAAACAATTTAAGAAAGAAATTAAAAAGACTTTAGTAAAGTTGGAGCCCTATACTATGAATGATTTTTTAGATATGTAATTCTTTAGGATTTTTCTTTTATATGGCGTCACTCCATTTTGTGTTTGTAATTTTATGTAAATTATGTAACATGATCTGAAATAAAGAAATTAAGTAAGTAAGTAAGTAAGTTCACATTTTGGTCTTGCCCCGCAACCGACAAAAATCGAATTTATAGGGTTTATTAAATATCTAAAATTACCTACCTAAAATCATCTAAATAATGTTTTTTCATCCCACATTTTACGAAGTACGCTCTTCGGCAAATTTTCACACACTTTAATAATTACATAATTAGATTAACGTTAAACCATTATTATAATTTTCATTATTAAGGTTTGTTTCCGTTATTTAATTGACTTTAAATGCTCTATTCCAAAAATTCATTTATTATGCATGGTATTTTATAATTATTCTCTTTAGTCTTTATATTCATAATGACTTAAGCCCCAATATAATCGATTATTGAAATTTAGAAGGTAGATACACAGTGACAGTTTCTAGTTGCATTTTCTTGTCGCTGTTAAAAATATATAACACATACTGAGTTAAATAAAGTACTCAATCAAAAATTATATGTAGCGCAACTAGGTCTCTAGTAGTAAAATTGAGTGGTGTACAAAAGCCGACGGTTAAGTGGTTCATACGTTTAAATATGATTTATTTTAAAGACAATAATCAACGCGAACTTTAATGAATCACATTCGGTCACTTTAAAAGAATCGCATTTTAATGACGTGTGGGATGCAAATTCAACCAATATTCAAAAGCGCTGCAAAATAAAATCGTCACGTGGGAAGATTGTAATTTAGTAAATGAATAAGTAAAAAAATATTTCTTACAAAAACGTCTCAATTCCCCAAAAATTGTAAAAGCACCTAAATTCGTGATACTATTAATAGAACTTTGATGTAAGGATGTCCGGTAGTATATGGCATACTCTCGGGACCGTATAGGGGAGGTAGAAATAGCCCTAATTTGTCATAGAAAAAATCCCAAACTAATAAGGGTACCCAGTGACTCACAAATATCACCGTCGTCATAATAATATTAGAAACACCAGTTAAAAAAAATACTTTTCTTTTTTTTTCAAACACTCTGGATGCGGCTGCAACACTACACCCCATAAAAGAACTTGCTTCTTTAATCACGTACTTCCAGCTTACACAGTTTGGTAACTGGTCTGCGATAAGAATTTTTCGCTGTTTTTACTTCAGCTACTCGAATCTGTTTGTCGGCTCCTGGGAATACGGAGGTTACTTTTCCAATTTTTCAGGCACGTCAAGGAGCATTATCTTCAACGATCAGAACTACATCGTCTAATTTTATAGGTTCATTGTTGTCGGTCCATTTTCTTCTTTTTAACAAAGTAGGCAAATATTCTCTTGTCCATCGTCTCCAAAAAATATTAGTTTGCATTTGTGACTTGGTGTCTGTGTCCGGGATATATACCTAAAATTCTCTGTACTGGGATACTGTTCTCGAAATTCTTTATTGCGGCAATATCTCGATGAAGCTATTTGCATATTTTTAGCGAACTAGACATCCAGTTGACGACTTCAAGGCCACCACGCTTCATAACAATTCTTACTTTATCTATCAGAACCACAGCCTCTTCCCCTGTCTCTTTAGAGCCCAGGTAGTCATCGACATAGAATCGTTTTGTTATTGCTGTCAAAACGTCTGATCCCGTTGAATTTTCATGTGCGTTCAGGTTCTTGACAAATTGTACGCAAGCAGGTGAACAAGTGACTCCAAAAGTCATAACAGTCATTTCATAAGTGCCTGGATTTTGATTAGTTTTTAAGTTTCTCCATAACAGTCGCTGAGCACGCCGATCTTTTTTAATGCGTACTCGATGAAACGTCTCACGTAAATCCCCACAAAGTGCTACCATACGTTGCCTGAATCTCCATAAAACGGCTATTATTGGCTGAAGATGATCGGGCCCTGTCACTTGGTTATCATTTAAGCTAACTCCATTGGATTTGGTTGCATAATCAAACACTGGTCTGATTTTTCCTGGTATATTTGGGTTTGTTGTGGCAAAATATGGTAATTACCGAGTGTTAGAAGGTTTAACAATGGCTTTTTCAGGAGTTAGTTTTCTTAAATAATCTTTCCCTAGATAGCTCTTGAGTCTTTCACAATATGCTCTTCCAAAGTTTTCGTATCTTTGGCATTTTCTCTCCATGCAATATAATCTGGAACGACTTTGCGGTAGATTAGCATTTTCTTCTTTCCACAGTAGACCAATTTCATATCTATTTATTTTTTCCAATCTTTTTCATGTCTTTTCCACAAAACAAGTGAGATGTGTCTTTTCCATTATCATCATTGCTTGTTCTTCATCTCTATTAATTCTTCTTGTCGTCGGTAAAACTCCAATGTTCTCGTTAGAAGAACTATCTTTTACTAAGTTCGTTAATTCGTCATCGCTTTCTTTATCGCATGTATGCGAAGAATGAACAAAAAAGCAACTATTGTTATTAACGCCACCGTAGGTGCAACAACCAGATAATGACCATTATATTTTATATTTTGAAGCTACTGGTAATATTTCTTCATTTGGACTTCCGCTTGTGCATATCTTGGTGTCAATATTAAATTTATATTATCCTGGCCAATAAGAATGCTAGGTTTCTCTTCATAAGTGCTTTCAACTGGTACATTTTTTAAATAGTCGTTTTTCTTCCAAAATTTCATGTCAACCATTTGTGCAGGTAACGATAAGTCTTTTACGGGTGTGAACACCTTTCATTGTGTATGATGTTCCATTTTCTTTTGTCCCACATAGTAGCATGTCGACTCGTTCTGAACCTTCTTGTTTTTGTATACTTTCGTCTGTCCACTGTATTCAAAGCTCTTTTGAGGGACCTGTCAAGCCTAACTTTTTGGTAACTTCTTGTGAGAAGAGAGTCACTGTGGAGCCCTCGTCACAAAATGCTATGACTCTTATAACACCATTTATGAACCTCGTATATTTACTGGAAGGTATCGCAAAAGAACATTTGTTGTACTTTCTTGAATATTTACTACTGGTGGTTCTTGATCCATTTTATTCATATTTTTATGCAACAATGGAGGGTGACGTAGTTTGCATTGGTTTATTCCACATTCTTTCCTTAATTTACATTTAAACGCTAAGTGTCCTTTAATTAAACATGAAAAACAAAGTTTGTTGCCGGTGATTGTCGCTCATCTCGTATCCACATTGTCAGACTTGAATTTTTCACAGGAACTTACTGAATGACCTTTTCGTTCACAGTAAGAGCACGTTAGCTCTACTTGCATTGAGACCACTGGATGTCTGATGGGCTGTATCTTCTTTGTCATCGGCATTACGTAACTAGCTGCATTGGCAGTTTCTTGAATCCAGGTTGAAAAATGTTCTAAGTTCACTTCACCATGATTTCTTAGCACTACTTCACCCCATCTTAGTCGTAGACTTTCTCTTTTGGAAGACTTCGTAGGAAAATGATATGAGTCTGTCAATAATGATCTCTTTCATGCTGGGCATTGCACTGATCTTGAAAATTATGATGTGAATAATAAAGTTCGGTCTTCCAAAACGCATTTGCAAAGTGTCCATAACGAGGTTGACATTTTCACATGCAATTAGCTTACCAGATACAGTATATTTAGCTTCTCCTCTTAGACATTTTCTGAGTTTGATACAAACTACGTCATCATCCATTGTTGCATAGGAATATAAAAAAACATCAGTTAAAAAGGATACTTCTCTTTTTTTAAAAAACAGTCTGGATGCGGCTGCAACAGTACTCTTTGTATCGATAAAACTAGCCATTTTCGTAGGAAATAAGTTTTTGTATAACACGTTATTGAAATAATAATTCAGAATACTACAGTTAAACACGTCGTTTTTATTTCGTTAACAATGTCTTAGTTTCTAAATTGTCTGATTGATTGAGTACATAAGACTTAAGTAATGGAGGATTATTCCTATAGTGAATATACTGACATGCATCTAGGTTATGGACAAACACTCGGCAATAATTGTATGGAGCCAAGAAGAATTTATTCTGACACATCTCCAAATCGACGTTTACCGCACCGCAGAACTTCTGAGAGGGTTGATCGTAGCTTAAGAGAAACAGGTAAGAAGTCAAGTGAAATTAAAAAAATGCTAAATTTCCTAATCTTTTGCTAATTCTTTTTCAGGAAGTTTTTTTGCCGCCTCATGGCGGAGAAGAGCCTTCAAGGAAAGTATGGAACCCTCCGTTTGAGAAGGAGTTTCTGGATGCGATTGCTGAAAGTCCCTCTAACAGCGTAAGAAAACTGTTGGTCCAAGTTCATGTGACAAAGTGGGTCGTTCATGAGACCCGTCGAGAACAACTGCAACATCCTTATCACGTCCAAAAGATGTCTCCCGCTGATTATTCTGCAAGAATCAACTACGCAAGTTGGTTTTTGGAACGATTTAGGCAAAATCATATTTTTACTGGTACTATTTTGTTCACGGACGAAGCCGGTTTCACCCGACACGGAGTAATAAATTGCCATAATTTGCATATCTGGCATGAAGAAAATTCCCATGCAACAGTACAGACAAAGCACCAACAAAGGTGCATGGTTAACATCTGGGCGGGGATTATTGGGAATCATCTCATTGGACCGTTCTTCATTGAAGATAGATTAAATGGTACCATGTATTTGCAATTCTTGCAACAAAACTTAAACGATTTATTAATGCCCTAATAAATTAGAAATCAGATGTGGTATATGCACGACGGTGCATCGCTCCATTTTACCAATTTAGTTCGTCAGAAATCCCAAAATTTGAAAATTTTTTGTCATTGTACACCTTGTACTGCATCTTTTTATTGCACTATAAATAATAATAGATTAAACGTCACATAATGATTTAAGTTTTAATGTGTGATTCGCTTTGCTCTAAATTAATTAAAATAAGTCAACATTTTTGAATTTCGCCCCCCCCCCCCCCGAAACGAATTTCTGGATACGGGCCTGGTCGAGGTGGGCCTATATTAAGGCCACCGAGGTCGCCCGACCTGACTCCATTAGATTTTATGGGAAAACTTAAAGAGGCTTGCATGTTCGACGCCAATTCACACCAGGGAAGATCTGATAGAAAGGATAACACACCAATTCAATGAAATTCGAGACAATCCTGGAATGTTGTTTCAAGTGCAACGAGAAAACATCCGTCGGCTAAGCAAATCTGCTAAAGTAAACAAGAAGAAGCAAATCTTTCACATTTTTATTATTCATACATTCTTGCGTTTAAGTGATTTCCGAAATGTCAACCCTTTCAATGATTCCTTCATGCGACACACTTCGATTTAGAAATGTATCAGAATGAATTCTTCTTGCACGCAATTTCCAAGTGCTTGTCCATAAGTTAGACGCATTAATGAGATGTAATAATGACAAACTTTATTATTTTAATGCGAATTATTATTTATGTTGTTATTCGATTAGTTACTGTGTTTAAATAACTTGTGTCAACTAATGTTAATAAATTTGATTGCTAAATAAATTTGGAAAGCCAATGCTTATACATGTTATGAAAAAGTATATTTTCTTCGAAAACGGTCAATTTCATCGAAACAAATGTAGAGTACCTTTTTTAAAGATGAATAACCAGAGAATTAAAATAAATAGTTTTCAGCTCTGTGTCACCTGGCAAAATTTTGGCCTCAACGAGTGTAATGGCAAGTCCGTTTCTGACGTCCTTGACGATGTAAAACATCTACTGTAGTATGGTTTAATAGGTCTTTATGGCCTAGGTACATAAAATATTAAAATTTCATTAAATTATACATGTTAGTTCAAAAGTAAGAGCCGAAAAGGTAAGGCTCTGGGTACCCCTTTGGGGCTCTGTATCTCCGTTAGGGGGCACTTTCGGAATTCTTTTTCCTATGATAAATAAGGGTTATTTTGTCCTCCCCTATACGCTCCCGAAAGTATGCCATATACTTACCGGACACCCTGTATAAATATGGAACAACCTTTAGAAATCATGATGCATGGTCTTCTCAAATATAACAATATTTATATGCAATAAAACGACTAATTCCTTAATTCCTATACCAACAGAAATGCTAATTAATTTTAAAGGTTGCCAAAGGTCAGTCAGTGGAAGTCCATCAATTTATCTTATTGACCCTATTCTCTCTTCATGCTTAGCAGACCAAATATAGGTGTCTTTATTTAATTCGTAATCTAATTATTGTAATCGATTCAAATCGCAAGGTTGATCGTTGTTTTTATCAACATTTTTATGCAGCCATCGACATATTGTTATGCGAAACCTATTTATAGGTACTGTTGATAATGCTTCTATAAGGCTCTTAATAAGCAATAATACTATTATTAAAAAAATGTTACTTATAATACCCTGTATGTCATACGAGTAGATACCCATATAATACACATAAGAAGGTTATATCACAAATTGTTACAATGACAAAATGAAGTTCAAGTTTATTTATAATAAATATTAACTGAACACGAACATTGAATATTAATTATTCATTAAGTATGTCGATGTACCTTGGGGAAAATGTCAGTTTCGAAATTGCAAATAAATTCATCAATTCTTTTTTTTGTATAGGTAAATAGTATTTCAAAAAAATATCCTTTTCAATTATTTTATTTTATTTAAACAAAAAGTTGCACATTATTGATATTTCCCATTTTGTGAATCTTTATCGAATGTCATGTATTTGATCCGGCCTGCGATATTAAAAGAATAAATAGAATCTCTTATATCAAGTATTGATAGGCAGGGCCGTTTTTGAGTGGTGTGTTGGGAGTGCCTCCGCACAAGGGCGGCGAAAGCCACCCGAAGTTCCACAGAAAAAAAATTTAGACGTCAAAAAAAGAATTCGAGGAGTTTAAAAAAAAAAAGAAGGCGGCCGGCGGCCGCCCTTCGTCAAATAAGAATGGTAACTTCAGATCTCAAAAAAAAATCATGCACCAGCTGTCAAGAATGAGGCAGCCGCCCTTTGTTTTAATTGGCAATTTTTTTTTTAGATAGGTATCGGAAAAATACAAAGAATTCTCAATGGAGGTGGCCGCCCTGCAACCCGCGTCAATTACATTTTGTCTTAGGTTTACTCAAAAAATGAAAGCTAGTTGATATTATTTGAATTATGTAGGTAGGTATTATTAATTTGGTAGTAGGGTAGGTGGGGGCAAAAACACTCACGGGGCAAAGGAACGCACCCTATTTAAATTTGCCGTCGATGTCCGGTTTCAAATAATGTTACAAATAACTTTTGGCAACAGTGCACTCAGTGTCTACTAAGTAGTTTAAAAACTAGAGCACCAGTATACACTATTTATAAAATATGAGGTAAATATAGTTTTTTAGCAATTGAGTGTAATTTTTTCATTGCAAAGTTAACTTATAATAAAAGTAAAAATGCATGCTTTATTGAATCACTTTTTAGGATCTATTCTTACGGTAGTTCTAAGCAGTGGCGTACCTACAGGGGGGCGATCGCCCCCGCCCCCCTTGGTCTGGCGCCCCTTTACTACTTATACAATAATTCGTAAAAAACTAGATCGGTTTTATTTTATTTTTAGTAAAGAAGAGCGATGGGAATAAACTTAATAAAACCTGTTTTAAAAGCGTCCCATCACATTAAATTTGTTTTTTTTTATATAGCGGATTTTAACTTCATTTGGGGCCGGACCCCTGTTCCCTAGGGAGCATAAAGAAGGTAAATTCCTACGAAATTGGGGCGTGGTCCCAAAAATTTTTTGTCTGCGGCGCTTTAGCTCCGCCGCAGTCTGCGCCCCTCCGATAATTCGCCCCGCTAGCCTCAAGATGCTGGCTACGCCACTGGTTCTAAATTGTTTTGTTTATGAGTTTGGAATGAGCTTAGGTTGTAAGAATATTACCCGGCAATTTTTGCAGTGTTGCTAAATAGGGCAAAAGTACGCGAACATTATAGGGCAAAAATACGCGCGCGTTAGGACTTATAAGAGGATATCTTGACACTTTTATTTTAATATATAATACATATTTTGTTATTGGGGTAAAAATACGCGCCTGCGTATTATTTGCCCCATCCAAAGGGGCAAAAATACGCAAATGCATATTTTATAAACACTTGTACAAATTTTTAGGAGTGCTGAACCCCTCGGTAGGTAAATGTGAATAAAAGAAAAATATTAAAAATAGACACCTCTTTCACCTATTAAAAATATTGAGGTAATTTTTGTGACAATTGCTAAGGTGAATGTCTAACGGAGGGGAGCCACAAAAGCTTTAACCTCCTCCATTTGAAAAGGGGCCATAATTTCAGGTAGGTAATTTGTAAAATAGTAACTGATTTGATTTGATTTGAAGGGCAGCCAGTTCATAATGTCGCACAAGGGCGGCCAACAGGCCAGAAAACGGCCCTGTTGATAGGGGATTACAAAAAATAATACTCATAAAATTAAAAATATGATTGCAGGGCATCTGCACAGGGTGTTCGGAAAAGAATACGGAGTGGCCATATCTTGTAAACGATAAGTCTCACAGGCTTGAGAAAAAAAACTAGCATTATAAAAGTTAAGCGAGATTCGAAAAAATACCAATAATAAAAGTTATGGTGAACGATAAATTAATTTTTATTATTTATTTGTTTTTCTACGGTTAGGTGGAATTTATTGACGAAAAACGAACATTTATTGCAGTAAGTTTCGAAACTTGCTTTTGACACAGAAATGTATTTAAACAGACGAGAGTTGCAGCACGTGGCTACATCTCGTGGCAACCACACGCATCAACCCAACCAGGACAGCGAGAATCCATATACAGGGTTGGGCAAATGTTCCGGAACGGCTTAATTACAAGCGAACGAAAAGTGATACCGAATCGGGGTTTTGGGCAATCTATAGGACAAAAATTTTACTATTTGACTGGTATACCATATGTCAGTAATGTCACCAACTGTCAAGTGTCGACGATATTTTTTTATTTTTTTAAATGGAACACCCTGTATATTATCAGATATTCTAGATCTTCAATAAATTACAAATATTTTTCATATAGCATACCATATGATTAAATTCAACTGTTTCGGAAATACGGGCAAATGAATGTAGTACATTTTATTTAAACAAAACCAAGGTAATAACTTTAAAACACAATAATATAAAATAATGGTTATTTAATTAAATGTTCAAAATGTCGTCCTTCAGCCACCTGACACTGTCCAATCCTGTCGGAAAATTCAGAACGCACGTTTTGCAAATGTTCACGAGAAATAACATGCACAGCATCTAAAATTCTGTTTTGAAGATCCTCCAAAGTCTTAGGTTGTGTACGATATACGACAGTCTTTAAATGACCCCAGAGGTAGAAATCTAGAGGTGTTAAATCTGGAGATCTAGGAGGCCATTCAATGGACCCTCTCCTACCTATCCACCTTCCAGGAAAAGTTTGATCTAAATAATTTCTGACATGTATACCAAAATGAGCTGGCGCCCCATCTTGCTGAAACCAAATGTCATTCGCTAGTATTTGATCGTTAACCTGATCATGATATAAATTAATCAAATTTGGTATAATTCTATTTCGAAGCAGATCTAAGTAGTAAATAGATGTCAAGTTTCCATCAAGGAAGAAAGGCCCAATAATATGGTTTCCAATTATACCTGCCCACACATTTAATTTTTGGGGGTGTTGCGTACGGTGCTCAATCATCCAATGGGGATTATGGTCTGACCAGTATCGACAGTTGTGCCTATTGACGAAACCATTAAGACAGAATGTAGCCTCGTCAGAAAATAAAATACGACTTACAAAGTTAGGTTGTAGGTCTATGTAGTCCATTATTTCTTGACAAAATTGCATACGCCTATCAGGATCGTCTTCTGATAGTTCTTGAAGCAAGCTGACTTTATAAGGAAACATTTTATTTTTTTTGAGGATTCTTCTAATTGATTTTTCGCTGTTTTCATGTGCAAGAGCAAGCTTTGGAACTGACGTCTGTGGTTCTTCTTGCAGGGCAAGCAAAACATCCAGGGATTTCTCGTCATTTGTAGCAGTTTTCGGACGACCTGTTTTTGGCAAGTTTTTTACCGTACCCGTATGCTCAAAGTTATGGAATATTCTATTAGCAGTTGATTTAGAAATGGGATCTCGAACAGGAAAACTTTGATTGAAAAGGTCGGTTGCTTCTTGAAAAGATCTCCGTCTATCCCCATATCCTATCATCATAAGCAGAGTAATCCGTTCTTGTTCAGTTAGCTGAACCATAGTTTTATCAGTTATATCAGAGGTTTAGTCGATAAATAAAAAACTCGCACAACTCACTTAATACAAATAAATAAAAATTAAATAGGAAATGTGTCAGAGTGACACTTGGGAGTCATGGAAACTAAGACTTTTATTTGGAATGTCATAATAAAAGAAATATGTTGCTTGATTTTTAAACAAAATGTAATATGGGCTTTCTAGATTCATTTGCCCGTATTTCCGAAACAGTTGAATTTAATCATATGGTATGCTATATGAAAAATATTTGTAATTTATTGAAGATCTAGAATATCTGATAATATACAGGGTGTTCCATTTAAAAAAATAAAAAAATATCGTCGACACTTGACAGTTGGTGACATTACTGACATATGGTATACCAGTCAAATAGTAAAATTTTTGTCCTATAGATTGCCCAAAACCCCGATTCGATATCACTTTTCGTTCGCTTGTAATTAAGCCGTTCCGGAACATTTGCCCAACCCTGTATATTCAAACGTTGACAAGGCGGCTCATCGGGGGCAAACTACGTTGGGTGGCGCTGGAAGCCAATGGGTCGGTTTAGCAACCGAAAGCAAAATATTAAAAAACAACAAACTTAAAATAAGTTCGTGTACAGAGTTGTCCCTTATAGCTCCGTCAGACCCAATCCTTGGACGCGCTTCGCCGTCTACGGCTCATTGGCAAGGCTCCGGATCTGACGAAAAGGTAAGGGACCTCAAAGTGCTTTTGACATAGAAATGGCTGAAACAGTAAGACAATCATTACTTCCTTCTAAAAGTGAGGCTCTGTATCAAACAGAATATAAAATATATCTGAAGTGGCTGGCACGAAAAAATTTTATACCAGGAGATGCCAACGAAACTGTATTATTTGCATTGTTTCAAGTAATGGTAAGATATTTTTAAAGTTTTCGGTAGATTTGGAAGTAATTGTGTTTATCCGTTATAGCAAAGAAACTTACTACAAGTTTCTTTGGTTATAGTCGAAATTCTTTATGGACTCAATGGTAAATCCTAAAATCGATGGTGACTATACGGGAGAAACGAAATACCACCAAGTTCAATGAATTAGAGGCCTTCTTGAAGTGAGAGACCAAGAGTTATAAACTGAAAAATTCAGTTGTATAGATGTCGTTAGATTTTTAAAGGAAGCCCCCAGCAAAATTCATTTGTTGCATAAGGTAACTCTTTCTTATTGTTTTTCTGTTTGTGTGTATTTAATTTCCTTTATTTTTGTTACAGGTTATTTTAATTGTGGGTTATTTTGGAGTATGCAGAAGTCAAGAACTTCTCAAATTGAAGATAGCGGATATAGAGGACCGGGATTCCGTTATAGTAGAGAACGTACCGGAAACTAAAACGGGTGCACCGAAAAAGTGTTTACGAAAAAATAGATGTACATGTCAGCCAATTGTAAAAAACATGTTTGGAAAAATCTCCAGCAAAATTGCAGTGTATTTGGGATTGCCAGACGCGCCTTCCTATACAGGACACTGTCTTCGTTGCACTTCTGCTACTGCCTCAGCGGATGCAAGAACAATTATGATTAACTCAAAGAGTGGCGGAGAGATATTGAATTAAAGAATAAAACGGCATGGATGTTTCTAGTAATGGAGGTAACATTCAGAAAACAAATTTAGAATTGCACATTTATTTTTTGTAATGACATTAATGACGTGAATAAATGTAAGTAGTTAGATGGGTACGTTTTGATTTTTATTTCATAAATATTTTTTAAACTTATTGTGTTTCATTGCTACTTGTAAAAAAGAGAGGGAATTAAGGGAAATTCCCTCTACTTTTTAATAATATACCAAGAGAGTAATGACTAAAGGGCGGAATAAATGTTTTGGGGAAACCATCACCCAAAGGCATTAAAAATAATATAATTAAATGCAACAAATGTTTTTAGAATCAATACTACTGTTAAATATCTGATTTCAATATTATTTTAATAAAGGAGCAAAATGTATCAATGTTTGCTGATCGAATATAGTGTTATCGCCGGGATAGGCATAAAACTTACAAATATCATCTTTTAAAATACCTATAATATGTCCTAAATAATAAGCGGCTAGTCGACCGTTATTCCAGGAAAAAGCAATGTTCCACGTTTAGATGTTAAGTGTATTTCTTGGATTCTTGTGCATCCGAAAGCCCTTTGACGGTGTTTTGACGCTCAGTAAATAGGTGACACAGCGGGGTACATTTTATGATTGCCGTCCGATTGGTTGGGAGAAAACATGGCGGTTGTGTGGCCTATCGGAATGCATTGTTGGTTAGTCGTCGTGACAGCGGGGGTGTAACCTTGCTGTCAGATGATATAGTTTTCCTTCTTCTACTCCACTACACTTCTGGCTAAGATAAAGCAAAGTCGTATGTCAACAAACGCACGTGGTTTTCTTTCCGTCGGATTGAAACAAATAGCATTGCCTAAAAAAAGGCACCCAGCAAATGTACTAAACAAATGTAGTGACTAGTTATGTGATTTTAAAATCAGTAGTGAATATTTATGTTATAGTATATTCTTGTTAAATCATGTACTAAAGAAGTTTTGTGTGATTTGGAGAAATAAACGCCAAATTACCACAGTGAAAAGCTCGTTTAATTCCTTCACTCAGTAAATAAAAGAATCAGTGAAATTAACCTATAATCGAGGAACATAAAAGCCTCATGAACTGTTGACGCAAGTTAAATAACAACACTTGACTTAACAATATGCACTTAAATTCAGCCAAAATATGCGCATTGTTTGCCTTTAAAGTATGCAGTTATATGCATTTTTTTGACCAACTCGTATGCAATATTTCTTAATTTATTATAGTCAAATAGGGTAAAGAAACACACTGGGTTCTAAAAAAGATGTGATATTTAAAAAAAAATGCAAAAAAAACAAAGAAAAATAAAAGTAAACAATTTTTATACTGAAGTTAAGTTAAGTATTTAAATCATTCATTCTTTTTTACAGTTACATCCAATTTGTTCCTTACTTGACCTCCTACTTTACCGGGAATGCTGTTACATATAGCGGATAAAGTTTCAACAATACTAATTGAGTATTTTAAACTTCTTCTACTATCTAACGAGGATATTATGCCCGGTATAAAACTGAAATTAACCTTAATAAAAACAAGATTTTTAACTACACTTGCACTTTTTAACAATACTGCGAATCGTCATCTAAATCCAAAATTAGTTTTTTAATGGCTTCGAAATGTTCTGCACAGAGTATTGCGGCCTAATCCTAACTCCTGGTAATCTCTCCTTATAAATCTGCACCCTTAGGGATGCTTTTAGAAACACTTTTTTTACATTTGAAATAAATTTATTTACTAAAGGATATTCAGTTCTGACTGTTTCTGCTACTCGGTTTATTCCATGTAAAAGACAAGTCACATGTACCATATTGGGGTAAAGGATTCTTGAGTTTTGGCCTACTTTTACCATATACGGTGCTGCATCACACAAAAGCACCAAAAAGTTCTCATCTGGGACTGGATTTGGTAAGAAAAAGCTCGATAGGGACTGCTGAATCGGGTTACGGTCACATTATTAGTTTTGTCTAGCTGCTTAGTAGCTATTAAATATGGGTTTGTTGCTTTATCTTCTTGAAGTGCTCCAATCATATGATGTTCGATAGTTCGATATATCTGCCACAAGCGTCTATGCTTTCATCAACAATAATGTAAAAATTTTTATCACCCAGTGAAGCTCCAATTTCTTCTAAAACGGTTTCGTATACTAAATGGGCATTCTTCTTTCTAAGCGTGGATTCGCCAGGAGTGGTTTGTTGACAATATTTTTGCAAAAATCCTCTAAATTGCAGATTTCGCCATTTTTTTAAGGGTATGTTTGCTGCGACCAAGGCCTTGCATACATAAGTCTTCTTGAAAATTTCCTTTTCAAATTTCGATTTTTCTCCAACATTTTGAAATGCGTTTTTTACACTCATCTGAACTGGCTCACATTTTATTTTTTGTAATTTTGATTTATGCAGCGGTGTTTTCAAATGTTGATCGATTTGGAACTTCTTTTCACAAACAATAATTTTTGCACAAGCTTTACAGAAGACTCTTTCTTCACTAAACTCTAACTCTGGGAAATTTTTAATCCACGAAGACGTTTTCGCCACTTTTTGAACACAAATTTGATATCACTAGTTTTACAATGAAAATACTGAAATCTTTCGACAAACTAAAACAGAAGTACGTATTGCAACCCAATGTAAATACAGTTTGTTAAGCAGGTAATAATAGGGCATTATTAAATGACAATAAATAACCCCTAACAATATACCTGCAAACCCCGGAAACCCCCAATATTCACCTTGTGTATAACCAAAATGTAAATATTAATTATTTTATGATTATTTTCAGATTGGAAAATCCTTAAAACAAGTGCCGGACTGGATATTAAACCTATCAGCCTACGAGTTTTAATGACCGGACGTTTATAATTTTTTGATAAAGCCGAAAACACAATAATTAGCTCATAAAATAATAATTTGGTAAAAATATGCATTTTATTATAAAATTGACAGAATATGCAAAAAATGCATCTACCGGGTGTTGCATCGTCGAGCGGGACATAGGAAATCCCATGTAATTTTAAATGGGGTCAATTATTGGCTTCCCTAATTATTTTAGAGAAAAATTCTATTTAGGTTTATTAAAGAGCACTAAAATCCACATTCAAAAGAATAACTTTAGATATTTTTGATGAGCCCGTTTACGGGTTATCGCCGATTTCTTTTTAACTATTTCTCCTTTTTATGGCCCCGTATTTGCGGGCACCAGTCAAGGTAAAAGATGACTGTCAAATAAAGTTGTCATTTTGAAATGTGTGCTTTATTGTTATAAAAACTCGTACATCGAAAATATTAGCCATGAATTACACTTCTGAAGAAAAAATATTGATGATTAAATGGTATTATCAAGGAAATAGTTATCAAAATGTGTCAGACATGTTTGCTGATCTGTATCCGAATAGACCGATACCTGCAAAATCTACAGTCGAAAGGACTATCAAGAAATTTGAGACAAACGGCACTGTAATAAGTAACTGCAGATGTGAAGAAAGGCAGGAACAAAGAAGAGATGCAAGAAATGATAGGGACTTGCAAGTTTGATTGTGCGTGGAAGAAAATGATGGGAAGATCAGCACAAGGAAACTTGAGGATGACATAGGATTAGATCACACCACAGCGTTACGAGCTTTGAAACGACATAAATATTATTCATACAAATATGAAAAGCACCAAGAGCTAAGAGATAGGGACGAAATACGACGACAGGAGTTTTGTTTTGGTATGATAGAAAGAGCAAACATGGATAGGGAATTTTTAAAAAACATTTGTTTCACTGACGAATGCACATTTACCTTAAACAATGAACCCAATGTTCAAAATCATCGATATTGGAGCAAAGAAAACCAACACAGGTTTGTTGAAACAAGGACGCAATATCCACAAAAAGTTAATGTATGGGCTGGGATTTTCGGAGAAAATATTATCGGGCCATTATTTCTTACACGAAATTTAAATGCAGAATATTTTTTGGAACTACTTGAAGATCATATTTTACCTACTTTACATGATGCCGCCAGGAAAAATCAGGAAGTTTGGTACCAAATGGATGGCTGCCCGGCACATGGTGCTTTTAATGGAAATGTTATTGGCTTAAATCATACAGTAAATTGGCCAGCCAGGTCTCCTGATTTATCGCCAAATGATTTCTTTCTCTGGGGCCATTTAAAAAACAGAATATACAAAGATAAAAAAATACCCAAATCTAGACGAGTTAAAAAATGCTATTTCTGCCGAATGCAATAGAATTTCAGTTTACCAACTAGCGAATGTAAGAAGAGAATTTTATGATCGCCTCGGTTATTGTCTAGCAGTCAATGGAGGAAGATTTGAACATCTTCTTAAATCCTAAAGTTCTAACAATTTAATAGTACCTACCTATTAATTAGTAAAATATTGAAACATGTAAAATGTCATAATTAACCTTGTAATTGGATACTTTATTTTAGTTTTATTCAGATTAATTTGTACTCATAAATACACCTTTAATATTTTCGATGTACGAGTTTTTATAACAATAAAGCACACATTTCAAAATGACAACTTTATTTGACAGTCATCTTTTACCTTGACTGGTGCCCGCAAATACGGGGCCATAAAAAGGAGAAATAGTTAAAAAGAAATCGGCGATAACCCGTAAACGGGCTCATCAAAAATATCTAAAGTTATTCTTTCGAATGTGGGTTTAGTGCTCTTTAATAAACCTAAATAGAATTTTTCTCTAAAATAATTAGGGAAGCCAATAATTGACCCCATTTAAAATTACATGGGATTTCCAATGTCCCGCTCGACGATGCAACACCCGGTATATGCACTTTGCATATATTCCGCCCTTTAGTTATGACCCTTCTTATTGGTCGCCTAACCAAGACGATATAAGCCAATAATATCCCAATAAAAAAAATAAAAAAACTAACATTACACGGAATTCATATCTAAACTAGTAATAACGTCTCGGTTACGTTACATGAGGTTTCGTGGACGTCGATAAATGTACGTCATTGCATCATTTTATTGGTGCCCAGACCTCAGCGACGAATAATCACCTTAGTGCAATATCAAAATGACCACAGCGCGTACTGGAGTAAATATTAATTTAGCACGTAAACTTTAATTATTGTAATTTTTTTTCTTTGTTTTAGTGAAGAAATTAGGTGAAGACAACACTTACGTATCGTTGTCCAAATGACGTTCATCTTTTATTTCAAAGAAGATATTGCCGCACTGCTCGCGAGCAAGGCTTCGACACAACTAATTTTTACATGCTAAACACGTTATTTATTTTATTAAATTTACCTTCCTAATTGATCGCAAAATCAAGACTCCAATTTTTCGCCAAACGTGAATAATTATAATTTGTTTTTAATAACCGAAAAGTCAATTAATAGTTACTTAAAAAGCACAGTATATTGTCGCCAATAATAATTAGGTACCAAGTAATTAAAGACTAGTATTCGTAAAACAAACTTATATACTAATTACCTTTATTGGACAGGGTAACATGTCACAAGTAACAAAACCATATCCAGCACTAATAGGTGAGTTCAGGTTAGTAAGATTGTTAATATGTTGGATATAGACTAAATATGTTGATTATTCGGAACAAAACACTAAGCTTTATACAGGGTGGTCCAACGAAAAGTTAACACCTCGATTTTCCTGCTTTAAAATGAAAATGTGGAAAATCGCTCGGAACCGTCGATTTCTGATTCGAGGGGGAATAACTTTTCCGCTTTTTTCGTCTCCGCAACTTTAACCCCCTAACGGGGGTGAGCGCAACCCCCTGATTTTGAATAGGGATGAGGGGTGTTGCAATACCTCATTTTGAAGATCTTATCCACTGCTATCTGACCCTAAAATGTCGCTTCAAAATTTTCATCTTTAACGAAATGACAGCTAAAATAGTGGAAGACTACTTACTTTTGTGATTAGTTTATTAAATGCTGAAAATGGCCACCATTCACTTCCATGCAGTAAAATAAATTTTGCTCAAAACGTTCACGTACATTACTCAACATTTCTGGTGTAATTTGACGGCATTCATTAATGATCCGAATTCGCAAATTATCCAGTGACTCAGGCTGGGTAGCGTAAATCTTAGATTTCTGACCCCATAGAAAAAAGTCCAGTGGAGCCAGATCAGGTAATCTGGGTGGCCACTCAATATGTCCCCTTCTTCCAATCCAGGTCTGAGGAAAATTTTCATCTAAGAACTGACGCACAGGTTGAGCGAAATGAGGTTGTGGGCCATCTTGTTGAAAAATGATCGTTACATGGTCTTCTTCATTCTCCAATACTTGAACGAGAGCGGGATAAATAGCGTTCTCTAATAGTTCTAAATAAATTTGGCCAGTGAGATTACCGGGTATAAGAAAGGGCCGATTATGTGATTTCCATAAATACCCGCCCAAACATTTAGCTTTTGGGGATGCTGAGTATGCACTTCACGAAATAATCTTGGATTTTCATCTGACCAATACCGACAGTTATGCCTGTTTACAATGCCATTAAGGTAAAATAAACACTCATCTGAGAAACAGATATTGAACATGTAGTTAGGATTATTGTTA
Organism: Polydrusus tereticollis; assembly: GCA_963920685.1. Classification (NCBI taxonomy): domain Eukaryota; kingdom Metazoa; phylum Arthropoda; class Insecta; order Coleoptera; family Curculionidae; genus Polydrusus; species Polydrusus tereticollis. The sequence goes on from OY987327.1 coordinate 23,231,802, forward strand.
ATAATTAAACTGACCACTTCACAGAACTGGAGTCGGCGATCGAAATCATCCTCATTCAGTTCCTGAACCAGTCGTATCTTAAAAGGATGGAACTTATGTTGTTTAAGGATTCTCATGATTGTTGTGCGTGAAACACTAGATACATCGGACAATTTCCTAGTACTAAGGGTCGGATCCATTACAGCCACTTCCCTCGCTTCGTCTCTTTCATACACCCTCTTTTTGTTTCCGACTGAACCAGTAGCGTCAAATTTGGCAACCAGTTGCACAACGTAAGCAGCAGATACATTTTTTTCAGGATGTCGTTCATTAAATAAAGCCGCTGTTACTCGCGCAGGGTCGTTATTTCTAAAAAATAATTTTATCATTTCCACCCTTTCTTCTACGGAATACACCATTTTAATTCTACTACAAAGTTACAATCGCTTTGACACAGTTTTAACGTTCTTAAAAATTCACGATAGACTAAGGTAAATCAAAAACATGGTCCGTCTACTTTTTTGGACAAAAAAATTAACAAATAAATGAATAATTCAAATGCGTCTTATAAGAGTAATATCCTCGAGGTAAATTCCAGATTCTCTACTCATACACCAGCGTTCTTTACTGCATGCAAGTGAATGGTGGCCATTTTCAGCATTTAATAAACTAATCACAAAAGCAAGTAGTCTTCCACTATTTTAGCTGTCATTTCGTTAAAGATGAAAATTTTGAAGCAAAATTTTGGGGTCAGATAGTACTCGATAAGATCTTCAAAATGAGGTATCGCAATACCCCTATTCAAAATCAGGGGTTGTGCTCACCCCCGTTAGGGGGTTGAAGTTACGGAGACGAAAAAAGCGGAAAAGTTATTCCCCCTCGAATCAGAAATCGACGGGTCCGAGCGATTTTCCACATTTTCATTTTGAAGCAGGAAAATCGAGGTGTTAAGTTTTCGTTGGACCACCCTATATCTTCTGGGTATAGATACAGAATGAAAAGAAATTTTTTAAAATTAGGCAGCGATTATTTATCACGTTCGAACAATGTTTTTAGTTTTTATCATATGCGGCAGTGGTGGATTACGTAAAAGGAATTTTTTAAAGCACGTTCTTATCGGGAAGTATTTAGGTTTTTTAATTTTATTATTTTTAAAGGCTTTTAAAGAATGCTACCTTTTTGCGAACCTTCCTGCCACTTATTTGCTTTAACTTTCTGGAGAACTAAAAGTATTAAGTACCATGGGAATTAAAATCAGACTAAATCTTAAACATCTCTTGATAATAAATTTTAGCAGAAGGAACTGAAAATTATACAGGACAATGTTTAAAAATCCGATAAAAATAATGGTCTTTACAATCTTGCGCAAAGTACGATTTGGCACAACAATAATAATCTCGGGAATGAGAAAAAATGTTTTTTTTTTAATTGCGGATAGTATCTTTGCGTTAGCATAGCACCTCGAACAACACGTTTTGCACCCTCGACCACAAAAAACTTTGCACAAATTGTCTAAGTTCATCATTGCATGTATTTATTAATAAAATCTCTATCCTAATTTTTATGGCATTACCAAATTTACTGAATTTGCTATATTTATATACAGGGTCAGGAATAGTATGGTGAAGGTCAAAATAGCCCTTTTAATTTGTCAAAGAAAAAAAAATCCCCTTCCCTTAATGGAGACACAGAGCCCCAATGGGGTAAAATCTGTTCAGAGATATAAGAAAGTGACTAACTGATCCCTATTGGGAAAAACCCGGGCCAGCTGTAAAATTGAAATATGGCCGAACAGGTCCGTATTTTGCTTAGAATTTAATCGTAGTTTGTAATAAAAGTAAGTAAGACATTAAATAATATTTTATTTATGTTTAAATGTGAAATTACAAGTTATTTTATTATTAAAAATTATATTTATGATTACAAAAATATACGAATTATTCGGTACTTATAATAATTATTCACTTAATATATCAATATCACTATCGCTATCATCATCTGTTCTAATTAATATTTGTGCTATATTGTTTATATGGATATAGAATTTTTCCACTTTTTCAACATGTGTAACAGAATTTGCCCAATTTTGTGAAGGGATGTTAAAAACTTCAGTTTCTATAAGCTCAAGTACACTGGAGTTAATACATAGTAAGTATGGCAAATATTGTTACAACAAATGCCAGATTTCAGTTGTGCCAAACACGTTCGATGGGATTAAATATACCTACAATGGTATGGTGGAAGTCTTAAGACTGTATTCCTTTTGTAGTTGTAAACTTTGTAAAACCTCAATTAATTGCCTTTTGGTGTAATCTTCCTGAAAATAAATGTCATTATCATACATGTAGTTTTGGATTACTGCTTTTGTGTCATTTGAGGAGGGAGTCTTGGTCAACTGCCTTCTATTGCTTGCATTGTCCATTACAATTACGCTATTCGGAGGTATATTTGGAATTAGCTTGTTTTTAAACCAATCTTCAAATAAATCAGCAGTGGTGTCCTCATGGTAATCCAGAGAAGAATCTTTAATGTTTTTTTGCAGACAGAGAAAGTCAATTTAGAATCCATCCATTGCCGGTTGAGTCAACCCATCCCTTTTCCGGGGTATCATAATATGTGTCGAATCAAGTTTCATCCAAGTAAATAATCGGCCCTTGCTGTTCTCTTTAAATCCTATTTTTTTGTAGATATGCGGATCGCCATTCCCGAATTCTACTGAATTCCATTAGAACTTGTCTTTTGTTAATTTTTTTAAATCTAAAACTCATGTGTTGGATACACTTCCATAACGTTGTTCTGCCACATTTAACGCCGGTTTCGTCTTTATCAAGCCCCTTAATTAAATTATCTAATGTAGGCACGCTTTGTTCCTCGTATACCTTGTAAATTTTACGCCATATTATATCTTGATCACTTCCATCTACCTTCGAGAAAATGCCAGTATCGGTTCTTTTTTTTCCTTGCTAAAACGGGATTATTCACAATTTTCCATACAGTTGATGTTGGAATTTTTGTTAATGAGACCGTTTCTTCTAACGCTGCTTGCTTGCTGATCGCACGTTCAATGAGAGTTGAATAAACATTGTTTATAACTTCCTTAGTTTCCACAGAAAAGTGTTTTCTGCTTTTTGACGGGGTTATCTCCTGAGATACATTGGGCTCGCACATATTTTCCATGACTCACACACTATTAAACGAACGCTGTATTACACAGGAAGTAAGAATAATTACTAAGTTTAAAACTAACTAGAGTGGCTATATATGCAGTCTTTAGAACATAATTTGTTTTATGAGATTAACCCTCTCATTTTGAATCAGGTAAAAATCGGTTTAAAATCACCAAACTATTACTTTAATAATGAAATTACGTCTTTCGGATTTGCAGTTTACTTTAAGACATTTTTAAGTACGGACCATAATTTACCTGCATTTATTCATTCATTCATTGTTTGTTTATGGCTACCCTTGAATAATCCCATTCAAAGGCAAAGTATAACTTTCTTATATCTCTGGACAGGCTTTACCCAGTGACTTTTTAGGCTTTAACTTTTAAACCGACATGTATAATATAATGAAATTTTAATTACTTATCTAGGCCATAAAGGCGCATCTAACCATACTACAGTAGATGTTTTACATCGTCAGGAATGTCAGGAACGGACTTCACTCGTTGGGCCAAAATTTTGACAGGTGATGTTTTACAGAACTGAAAACTGATTTTTTTAAATACTCTGGTCATTCCTCTTTAAGATAGGTACTCTACTTTTGTTTCGATAAAATTAGCCGTTTTAGGAAAAAAAATATTTTGTTGTATAACACGTTTAAGCACTGACTTGCGAAATTTATTTAATAATCAAGTTTATTAACGTAAATTATTTAAACACGGTAACTAATTGAATAAGAAAGTAACTAATAATTTGCATTAAAATAATAAAATTTGTCATTAATGCATCTAAGTTATGGACAAGCACTTGACAATTGTGTGGATGCAAGAAGAACTTATTCTGATACATTTCCAAATTGAAGTGTGCCACATAAAGGAACCATTGAAAGGGTTGACATTTCGGAAAAAATGATTTCCTTCTTCTTGCTCAGATCTCCCTGGTGTGAACTGGCGTCGAATAAACAAGCCTATTTAAATTTTCCCATAAAAAGAAATCCAATGGAGTCATGTCGGGCGACCTAGGTGGCCATAGAAAAGACCCACCTCGACCTATGCATCGATTACCAAAATACTTGATAAGTGCTGCCGGATTAAATTGCTTAAGTGGAGCGGTGCATATACCACATCTGATTTCTAATTTCTAAGAACAAATTTACTAATAAGCCGTTTGCAAATACGTGACACCACTTAATCTGCCTTCAATAAAGAACGGTCCAATAAGATGACTTCCAATAATCCCCGCCCACATGTTACCCATGTTTGTTGGGCTTTGTCTGTACTGTTTCATGGGGATTTTCCTCATGCCAAATATGCAAACTATGGCAATTCATTACTCCGTCTCGGGTGAAATACTGTTATCATTAATTTTTTCTATTACAGACCGCACAAGCACTTACCCTTCTTAGTATGCCTTCATCAATATAAGATCTTTCGAAATCTGATATCAAGTTTTCAAAATTCAAAATGGCGGATCCAATATGGCGACTATTGGAACGCAAAATCTCAGAATTGACCATCATATTTTCAACTTGTCTGAAACTTGACGTACGGGGTATTTTCGAAGTCGTTGAAATTTCAAGTACGGGGGTTTTTAGGGTCGCTGATTACGAATTGATATCAGTTTTTGGAAAAACAAAATGGCGGATTCAAAATGACGAAGTAATTTAAAAAAACTACTCCGTTATACACAAGAAACAGTGTAAGGGGGTTCTCGGGGTCGCTGATTACGAATTTGACATTTATTTTTGAAATAACAAAATGGCGTATTCAAAATGACTCAACAATGGCGTAACAACAATGATTCAACTATTGAAAGGCAGAATCGCAGCATTACCGATTATTTATTTATCTTAAATGGAACAACACAAACAATGAATAATGTATTGGAAATAGTAAAACGACAATAACTTTCACATACAATATAATATTATTATACACATTTTTGGGAAATACATTTCATTTGCGGGTTGGCGAGCGGCGCTATTTATATCTTCTTCGCTACACAACTGGCGCTCCAATCAGAGAGTAGGAACGTGAAATGAATCCGCACGTCCCCATACTCCTTTGAGGTGAGCCAGTCCCGTGTTGACATTCCTCACCAATCGTTTCTCTAAAGTTAGTCCACCACTTTAAGTCCGCCAGTTTGTTTTTTTAAAATAAATGTCAAATTCTTAATCAGCGACCCCGAAACCCCCCTTACACTGATTTTTGAGGATAACGTTTTTTTAATTAGTCCGCCATTTTGAATCCGCCATTTTTTTTTCCAAAAACTGATATCAAATTCATAATCAGCGACCCTAAGAACGCCCTTCGAATTTCAATGACCTCGAAAACCCCCGTACGTTAAGTTTCAGGCAAGTTACAAATATAATAGTCTATATTCTGAGATTTTGCCTTCGATTAATCGCCATATTGGATCCGCCATTTTGAATTTTGAAAATTTGACATCAGAATCGTAATCAGCGACCCCTGGTATTTTCCCACCTTGTTTAAGATTGCCAGAGTCGTTCCACTTTTTAAGGGGGGAGATCCTGAGTCCCCTTCTAACTTTAGGCCAGTGTCGCTACTTCCAACGCTATCAAAAATTATTTAAAAACTTGTCAAGAAACGCATTACCACCTTTTTGGAAACACATAACACACTTTGTAGGGTTCAATTCGGATTCCAGGCCCAGAAAAGCACTAATGATGCGATTTTCTCTTTTTTAAAAGAACTATATATTTGTTTGAATGAGGTAGAGGCTGCCGCTGCGGTATTCTGTGATCTCACTAAAGCCTTCGATTATGTGGATCATGCAGTACTGCTCGGCAAGCTTGAAATCTATGGTTTCCGAGGCGCATTTTTGAATTGGGTGAGATTGTACTTGACCGATCGTCATCAGTCAGTCATTCTTAACAACGAAGTATCATCCACTTCAAGACTAACTTCCGGTGTCCCGCAAGGGTCTGTCCTTGGGCCGTTGCTTTTTTTGATTTATATCAATGATATTGTAACTTTGAATGTATCGGGCTCATTCACTATGTTCGCGGATGATGCAACCATTTTGTGGCATTTCAAAGGTAAAGACCATGTGGAAGATGTTATTAGTGACGATTTGGTAAGTCTTTAAAACTGGTGCGACGCAAATTTCCTAACTATTAGTATATCAAAGACAAATATTGTTAGTTTTAAATGTGAGATGGAGCCGGTGTCTTTGAATGCAGAGAGGATAGGGAGTGTAGGTTATTGTAAGTTTCTGGGTTTATTTGTGTATAATAAATTAAAATTTGATCAGCATATTCCGCAATTGTCCACCAAACTGTCTAGAGGTTGCTATGCTTTGAGGGTCATTTCTCAGGAGATGGATGGTCCAACTATCAGAAGGGTTTACTTCGCTCTAATAGAGACTCACTTGAGGTATGGCATATGTTTTTGGGGTGCATGCTCGGGTTACTTGTTTAGGACTATTTTTCTTCTTCAGAAAAGAGCTATCAGATTCATGCTAAAGATTAAACGACGGGAGTCTTGTCGGCCTTTGTTTGTCCAGAATAATCTTTAAACACTTCCTTGTATTTTTATCCAGGAGACAGCCTGCCTCATTCATAAGAAGTATATGCATGAAATTCGAGCCACACCGTCCTACTCTGTGCGAAATACTCACACCACGGCACTTCCTATACCAACCTATACTTTAGATAAAAACTCTTTTGTTTATAATGGTAAAAAAATATTCAACCACCTTCCGTGACAAGTTAAAAAGATCATGTATGCTGGTGAGTTTAAAACAGAAGTCAAGAGAGTGCTTCTAGATAAAGCATATTACTCTGTCTCAGATTTTTTTGCTGATTCCTTCTGAAAACACTTTCTGTACCTTATTCGTGTTTTCTTTTTTTAGTATTATCATGTATTGTTTATGGGTAAGTTTGTATGTTTTACTTTTTTATATATTATGTGATAAGTTATGTTATTAGTTAGGATATTGTTTTATTTTTATGAGACTGTTTTATTTTATTGAACTTCTTTTTTAAACATTTATAACGGTTCCCCATTACGATTTGAATGGTCTTTATAAGTATGTTATAGTTGTAAGTAGGTATTCCCTTACTTGAGACCGTATCTCCTAAAACACATGTATTTTCTTATGGAGAAATTTCCATTATTCAGCCATGCGCATTCCGTTATGATGGCATCCATTTCAACACAAACATTATAATGTACTTTTTCCTTTTTGTGACATGCGTAATTGATATAGTAATTGTAGATATGCTTTAAAGTTCCTGTACAAACCTGTTTAGGACTCTGTTGACTGATGCAGTGTGGATTAAAAATATTATTATTTTAAAATTATTTATTAAATTTAAGGCACAAAACTTTGTTTATAAGTAATTGGTATAATTAATCGGTGTTATAATCATAAGCCGCTTGATTAAGAACGACCATTTTAATTTAATTGTATATTATGTTGTTAATGTTACATGGTATATTTTACGTAGAATAATAGTTTTAGATTTAGGATTAGACAATCTCCTTGTATTTACATTAAATCATTAAACAAGTTACATAAAAAGGGGGGGTTTTACGTTTTAATATTTAAGTTAAACATACGTGTATGTCAAGGATAAAGCTAGATCAAAAGGATGGAACGAAATCGAGAAAAGTATTCAAGTAGTTGGGATAATTTTAGGGTTTTTCACAGGGAACCGACCTAGATGTCTAGGTAGATTAAATAGCAGTTGCTTGTACCTGATCGCAAAATGTGTTTACCAATCAAGTTGTAGTTAGTTAAAAAAAAGGCATTGGTTTTATCTGGATTAAACCGTTCTGATTTAAAAATAATTATTATATCAATGAAATTTTCTTATGAAATATATAGTGTAACATACACAAACCTTTATATTATATTCATCGAATTGAATGATTTTCACACTTAACTAGAGTGGACCTTCTATTGGATGGCCGAAGGCAACATAGATTTTTTTCTCTTCAATAAATAAAAAAAGAACCACATGCGGACGCTGAACTCTAATCAGCATATTTTACTAGTAAATGGACCTATTATTGTTGTGTACAATGATTCGATGATTTATCATAGTTTTGTATGCGATCTACGAGGGTTCCACCCATATGCTATTAACGACTCACTTTTTTCAAATATCACTCGATGTCAGTGTTGTAGTTCTGGTTGCGATAACACAGAGTAATTGGCTGTTGACAGTGTTTTATAAAATAAAAATAGACTAACCTTTTCTGCAAACGTTCTTAGGGACCGTTGTCTTCTTTTTTTTTTTATAACGGATATTGACACAAAAACGGCAGTATAGTGGTCTTTTGTTAATTTCGGATTTATTTGATGTGTTGATTGACGAGGCAAATATCATTGATAATCAGTGGTGATGATTGATATTTACGTTTTACCTGTTAGCCTGACTTTGTAATCGTTTTCAAAATTTCTTCACATTACGACCCTGATGATGAGCTCGCAAACGCATAGACAAAAAGTTTTTTTAAATATAAAAGGTTTAAGGAGAACGTTTGCCCTTAAACATTATACGCTTATTTAAGACAATATTAATTTAAACTACAAAAAAGTATATTGTTTTTATTAAAATTGTACTATTTATACTTTAAGTATGTATAGATATTTTTATTATTTTGTAACTATGGTGAGTTCTTTGTATTCCAAAAAAGTGGATTTTCTGAATTATTTTATTTTACTATTATTATACAGTATTAGTATTTGTCTATCATTAGTTTGCTATAGCGTTAAATAAGGCCAGTGCATTTTACGCATTTTTTAATTATGAATTCAAGACATATTTCAATTCAACTAACAATTTGCATGTTTAAACATGTAACTGTTTAAAATAACCACCTGAAAAGTAATAACATGTAAGAACTAGGTCCAGTAAAAAATACTACAAAAACTAAGATTAGGGTAAAATCACCTTCTAACCAAGTATGGCTGATTCCAAGAAGATATCACTTCAATGACCCTACACTCTCAGTATAATTTACTTTTAGTTCATTACCTCATTAATTCAATCTCGCGAATTAATTATCCCCTCCCGCTTCATTTTTGAGTAACCCAATAAGTTCTTTTCCCCCACCCCTACAATTCACTACCCCCACTTCAATCTCGACAGATCCTACATTATAACTAGGCGTCTGCAGAAAGACCTTGTCATATCTACTTTAGACAGGCAACCGGACAGACACATCTTGTAGAAATTTACAGAAAAATGGAGAAGTTTATTATTGTTAAAGACGTTGTTAAAAAGTTACGAGAATTTAACCTTACAGGACGCACTCTAGAGTTTAAGTTAAAACCTGTTCCACAGGGAGTTGAACCAGTTGGTTGGGTGGAAAAAGGAATTAATCAAATTATTCAAAACGCTACAGTAGGCCTACAACCCTTAGATCGTGTGGGTTTTAGTTTTTGCTCTAAAGACTTCAACCGAGGAGAAGGTTGGATTCGCTTCAAAGCAGCTAAAGACATAACCTTTCAAGATGTTTGGAGTGTTATAAGTGGCATTTATCAGTCAAACTCAGCAGGTCTTAATACAGAATCATTTTGTCTTAGTGTGACAACTGTTAGATTACCTGTTGGTGGGGGCAGAGGAAAAAATTATAACAGCTTTCACGAGGAATGTGACAAGCGACGAGGTATTATAAGTATTAAAAATACCGATAACCTGTGTTTACCACGTGCTTTGGTAGTCGCCATTGCCCATAATAAAAGAGATCCCGAATTCAGTAAGGTTAGAAGAGATATTAGTAAAATTCAAACCGAAAGAACAAGATCATTGTTGGAGAGAGCTAAAATTAGCATTCCTGAGGCAGGAGGTGGAATTCCCGAGTTAATACAATTTCAAAATCATCTAAAAGAATATAAATTAGTTGTTTATAGCTATGGATCAAAAGGACGAAATATTATATTTGAAGGTTCAACTGAAAGCAATAAACGGCTGAACTTATTACATTACAAAAGCCATTTTAATGTAATTACATCGCTGACAGCAGCTTTTTGTTCTAACTATTTTTGTGAAAAGTGTTACGTCCCATATGATCACAAAAATGAGCACCGATGTGGTGGAACCTGTCAGGCATGTCAGCAAGCCCCTGCTTGTGAAATAGCAATAAAAATTAAATGCCAGGACTGTCTACGATTTTTTAGAAGTCAAAACTGTTACGAAAATCATAAAAAGGATTATTCGTCAGGCAAATTTACAGTATGCGAACAAATTAAACTATGTTCTATTTGTTTAAAAACCATTAAAGCCAAAAGAGCACATGTATGTGGTGAAATTTATTGTAAAATTTGTAATAAACATGCACCCGAGGATCATCTATGTTATATTCGGCCTGATAAGGGAAAACCTAAGATTAAAGATGTTCTTTTTGTATTCTACGATTTAGAGACGAGCCAAGACAAACTATTGGAAAATTCAACGTTTTTACATGAAGTCAATCTCTGTGTTTTCAAACAATACTGCGATGAGTGCATGGATTCTGAAGCAGATACTTGTAAAAAATGCGGTCTAAAGTTACAAAAAGTCAGAGGTATAGACCCAGCGGGGACATTTACTAACCATTTGTTACAAATGAGGAAAAACTTTAAAGAAATTATTGTAATAGCCCATAATGGTCAGGCTTTTGATCACCAGTTTATATTAAACTACATTATGACAAAGACAGATTTTACACCTGAGTTAATCATGAGAGGTACCAAAATAATTACGATGCAACTTGAAAATGTAAAATTTATCGACTCACTTAACTATTTCCCTATGCCTTTAGCCAAACTACCAAAGGCATTTGGACTTGATGATATTTTTAAAAAAGGCTACTTCCCGCACCTATTTAATACAAAGGCAAATGAAAACTATATAGGACCTCTACCATCAATTGAATATTACTCCCCAGATAGTATGAAAGAAGAAGACAGAGCCAAATTTCTTAAATGGTTTGTAGAGCATGAAAATGATGGTTTCGATATGCAAAGAGATCTGGTAGACTACTGCGTATCGGATGTCGAAATCCTTGCGCAATCATGTTTAAAGTTTAGAGAACAACTTATACAAACTACCAATGTATGTCCATTTACTGAAGCCACAACTATTGCTTCAGCATGCAATAAAATTTTTAGAAGAAATTTTTTGAAGCCTAATACTATAGGAATCATACCAAAAAATGGATACCGATGGAGAAACAGGCAGAGCAAAATTGCCATAGATTGGTTACTTTGGACCGAGAATCACAGAAAAATCAACATCTTACATGCTGCTAATGGTAAAGAAGCTGTTTTAAATGGTGTAAAAGTCGATGGTTACTGCTCCGAAACAAATGAGGTATTTGAATTTCAAGAATGTTATTTCCATGGATGTACTGTATGCTACAAGTTCGGCAGGAACGATCCTCTTTCCGAGGACCCCTCAGAAACGCTAAATTTAAGATATGAAACCACAAAGGCAAAAATTATGAGACTAAAAGATTTCGGCTTTTTAGTTAATGAAATGTGGGAGTGTGATTTTAGAAATTTATTAAAAAATAATCCAGAGATAAAATCCTATACTAATACCCATTACAATAAAATTTTGACAAAACTAAATCCAAGAGACGCTTTTTATGGAGGACGAACAGGAAATACATGCGAATACTATGAAATAAAAGATACGGAAAAAATTAAATACGCCGATGTTTGTTCCCTCTATCCGTACATCTGTAAGAGTTCTAAATTTCCACTATCACATCCAGAAGTGTATGTAGGAGATGCGTGTAACAAATTAAACCTAAATAATATAGATGGTTTAATTAAATGCACAATTCTCCCACCAGAAGAGTTGTACCATCCAGTACTCCCTCAAAAATAAACAATAAATTGATGTTTATTCTTTGTCGAACATGTGGTCAAGACATGAATTACAACGAATGTAAGCATACCAGCGAAGAAAGGGTACTTGAAGGAACATGGGTTCTGGACGAGGTACTTAAAGCCATAGAAAAAGGATATAAAATACAAAAAATACATGAAATCTGGAAATATAACGTACGAAAGTTTAATAAAGAAAACGGTGAGGAAGGATTATTCACATCCATGATGAATAAATTCATTAAAATCAAACAGGAAGCATCAGGCTGGCCTAAAGATTGTGAAATAGAGGAAGACAAAGTTAAATACATTGATCAGTTCTTTGAAAAGGAAGATGTTAAACTAGAGTATACCAAAATTATTGAAAATCCAGGGCTAAGATCACTGGCGAAATTAATACTTAACTCGTTTTGGGGAAAATTCGGTCAAAGAGAGAATCAACCAAAGACGAAAATTGTAAATAAACCAGCAGATTTATTTGCAATGTTTATTAACCCTGCAATTTATATCAATGGGGTTATACCCGTCAACGATAAAACATTACTTGTCAATTATGAATATATAGAAGAAGCCAGCGATCCGTTGCCGACTGTTAATGTTGTTATAGCGGCTTACGTAACAGCGCAAGCGCGCCTTAAATTATACTCCTATCTTGAAGCTCTTGATAAAAGAGTCTTATACTATGATACAGATTCCGTGATTTATGTTTCAAAAAATAATGACCCCGATATATCAACGGGGCAATTTATTGGAGACATGACAGACGAGTTGGAGAGTTATGGCTCTAACTCATACATAACTAAGTTTGTTTCTGGAGGCCCCAAGAATTATGCATTTAAGGTTCACTCGACGAAAAGTAATTTAGAAGAAACGGTCTGTAAAGTTAAAGGTATAGCTCTCAACTATGCCGCATCACAAGTAATAAATTTTGATGCAATCAAACACATGATTCTTCAAAAATCCGAACCGATCCCCATCATATCCAGAAGCATACGGCGTAGCAAGGAGCACATTGTGACAACTTGTACTGAAGTCAAACTCTATAGACCTATTTCAACAAAGAGAAAATTTCTATCGGATGGAAGCTCCGAACCATATGGATATAGAAAAAGAAAAACCCATTGAAAATAAATATATTGTATATTTTGTATGTATTGTATATAAAATATATTATAAATATTGTATATCTAGAACCGCTATGGAGTTTAAAAATGTAAATTAAGTAATAAACAATTTAAAATATCCATTTTGGTTTTATTTTTTTCTTTAACAGTAAGAGTTTTCAAAAGTATTTAAATAAGTAATTATGTACATATTAAAAAAATATGTTTTTATTTTTACAAAGACACTTATAATTTAAATAGTTTGAAAATATTATCCAGTCATTTAAGTACTACACTTAAACTTAAAGAAAAGTTCTCCGAAGCCACAAAAAAACACTAAGGGAATTGGTTCTTTTCAGCTATTTTTCTGTTATTCTTATAGTAATCCATAATCGTTTCAAATTTGAACGACCCACATGATAGTCTTTTTTTTTTTTTGTAATTTATGCATATTTAATTACAAGGTTTCATACAACTTTAACAAATAGAGTTGTTTTTTCTTTTATTTTTTTCTTTTCTTTTTTCTTTTTCGGTTCTTAAGAAATGCTAAAGAATCTGTACAAAACAAGTCACGAATTAACTAAATAGCCACCATTTCACTAAATACTTAACACTCAGTATACAATTTTCAGAAATGTCATGATTAAGAACGGTTCTAGTCATTTTATACAAGATTTCACATGATTTAACAAATTTAAAACATTTTTTTTAATTTTTACTAACTTCTAAACACTCAGTATACACTTTTAAGAAAATAGGACGATTTGCGACTGTTTTAGTCATTTTTTACAAAGTTTCACAGGGCTTAATAACGTTAAAACATTTTTTTTAATTTTTTACTAAATTCTAAACACTCAGTATACAATTTTCAGAAATGCCATGATTAAGAACGGTTCTAGTCATTTTATACAAGATTTCGCATGATTTAACAAATTTAAAACATTTTTTTTAATTTTTACTAAATTCTAAACACTCAGTATACACTTTTAAGAAAATAGGACGATTTGCGACTGTTTTAGTCATTTTTTACAAAGTTTCACAGGGCTTAATAACGTTAAAACATTTTTTTTTAATTTTTTACTAAATTCTAAACACTCAGTATACAATTTTCAGAAATGACATGATTAAGAACGGTTCTAGTCATTTTATACAAGATTTCACATGATTTAACAAATTTAAAACATTTTTTTTAATTTTTACTAAATTCTAAACACTCAGTATATCATTTTCAGAAAATAATACAATTCTGTACAGTTTTACAAATTTTCACAGGTCTTAATAACATTAAAACATTTTTTTAATTTTTTACTAAATTCTAATCACTCAGTATACAATTTTCAGAAATGACACGATTTAGAACAGTTTTTACAGATATTTACAAAGTCTTAATAACATTATATTAATAATTATCTAACATAATGTATACAATTTCAAGAAATAGTAGATTTTTAATCCATGTACAAAATTCAAGAATCTAAAATACAATTAAATGTAGGCTTTTTTAATTGGCATCTCAGGCAAATTATTTCCCCCAAAATTATCTAAAAAAGATATACCAAAAACATTCTAAAGCGGTTTTTTACCTCTATAAGTATGCAGGCCGATCCGACCCTTGTCGGTTTTATTACCCGCATAAATTAACACAGTAGAGGAAAACGGAGAGAGCGAGGCCAGGTGGTGCTGGTGGTGCTGGTGGTGCAACTAACCCAGGTGGTGCAGGTGGTGCGTTTTACGATCTAACCCAAGTGGTGCTGGTGGTGCGTTTTATGATCTAACCCGGGTGGTTCGGTGGTGCGTTTTATGACCTAACCCGGGTGGTTCGGTGGTGCTGTTTACAAAATAACCCGAAATTAAACCCGACTTTTTACGACCTAACCCGGATGCTTTCATGAGGCGGCTTCTTATCTAACCCTAACTTGAACCTGAATATTTATGAACTGACCCGAGATAAAACCCGACTTTTTACGACCTAACCCGGATGCTTTCGCGAGGCGGCTTCTCATCTAACCCTAATTTGAACCTGAATATTTATGAACTGACCCGAGATAAAACCCGACTTTTTACGACCTAACCCGGATGCTTTCGCGAGGCGGCTTCTCATCTAACCCTAATTTGAACCTGAATATTTATGATCTAACCCGAGATAAAACCCGACTTTTTATGATTTAACCTTAGTGAAACGCCGCTGTTAAAGCGATATAGTAAAAAAAACTCGATTAAAATTTTATCTTGTTCGCTAGACCAATTAATTTCCAAATATTATAATTAAAACATACAATCACTACACTGGCGCACCGTCAAAAATCGTGCTTGCACTATCCCAACGTACAGAGCGTCCGCTTCAGAAAATACGGTGCCGTATTTTTTGCGCCGAACGCTCTGGAGGAACACACTCCGATTTGCAAGCTCGCCGTCAAATTACGGCCACTCTTTTGCGGTACCGCTTTGTAGGAAACCAAAGCTTTAGTGAAACGCCACTGCCCCAGAACTCTGTCCATATTCCTCTACTGTGTTAATTTATGCGGGTAATAAAACCGACAAGGGTCGGATCGGCCTGCATACTTATAGAGGTAAAAAACCGCTTTAGAATGTTTTTGGTATATCTTTTTTAGATAATTTTGGGGGAAATAATTTGCCTGAGATGCCAATTAAAAAAGCCTACATTTAATTGTATTTTAGATTCTTGAATTTTGTACATGGATTAAAAATCTACTATTTCTTGAAATTGTATACATTATGTTAGATAATTATTAATATAATGTTATTAAGACTTTGTAAATATCTGTAAAAACTGTTCTAAATCGTGTCATTTCTGAAAATTGTATACTGAGTGATTAGAATTTAGTAAAAAATTAAAAAAATGTTTTAATGTTATTAAGACCTGTGAAAATTTGTAAAACTGTACAGAATTGTATTATTTTCTGAAAATGATATACTGAGTGTTTAGAATTTAGTAAAAATTAAAAAAAATGTTTTAAATTTGTTAAATCATGTGAAATCTTGTATAAAATGACTAGAACCGTTCTTAATCATGTCATTTCTGAAAATTGTATACTGAGTGTTTAGAATTTAGTAAAAAATTAAAAAAAAATGTTTTAACGTTATTAAGCCCTGTGAAACTTTGTAAAAAATGACTAAAACAGTCGCAAATCGTCCTATTTTCTTAAAAGTGTATACTGAGTGTTTAGAATTTAGTAAAAATTAAAAAAAATGTTTTAAATTTGTTAAATCATGCGAAATCTTGTATAAAATGACTAGAACCGTTCTTAATCATGGCATTTCTGAAAATTGTATACTGAGTGTTTAGAATTTAGTAAAAAATTAAAAAAAATGTTTTAACGTTATTAAGCCCTGTGAAACTTTGTAAAAAATGACTAAAACAGTCGCAAATCGTCCTATTTTCTTAAAAGTGTATACTGAGTGTTTAGAAGTTAGTAAAAATTAAAAAAAATGTTTTAAATTTGTTAAATCATGTGAAATCTTGTATAAAATGACTAGAACCGTTCTTAATCATGACATTTCTGAAAATTGTATACTGAGTGTTAAGTATTTAGTGAAATGGTGGCTATTTAGTTAATTCGTGACTTGTTTTGTACAGATTCTTTAGCATTTCTTAAGAACCGAAAAAGAAAAAAGAAAAGAAAAAAATAAAAGAAAAAACAACTCTATTTGTTAAAGTTGTATGAAACCTTGTAATTAAATATGCATAAATTACAAAAAAAAAAAAAGACTATCATGTGGGTCGTTCAAATTTGAAACGATTATGGATTACTATAAGAATAACAGAAAAATAGCTGAAAAGAACCAATTCCCTTAGTGTTTTTTTGTGGCTTCGGAGAACTTTTCTTTAAGTTTAAGTGTAGTACTTAAATGACTGGATAATATTTTCAAACTATTTAAATTATAAGTGTCTTTGTAAAAATAAAAACATATTTTTTTAATATGTACATAATTACTTATTTAAATACTTTTGAAAACTCTTACTGTTAAAGAAAAAAATAAAACCAAAATGGATATTTTAAATTGTTTATTACTTAATTTACATTTTTAAACTCCATAGCGGTTCTAGATATACAATATTTATAATATATTTTATATACAATACATACAAAATATACAATATATTTATTTTCAATGGGTTTTTCTTTTTCTATATCCATATGGTTCGGAGCTTCCATCCGATAGAAATTTTCTCTTTGTTGAAATAGGTCTATAGAGTTTGACTTCAGTACAAGTTGTCACAATGTGCTCCTTGCTACGCCGTATGCTTCTGGATATGATGGGGATCGGTTCGGATTTTTGAAGAATCATGTGTTTGATTGCATCAAAATTTATTACTTGTGATGCGGCATAGTTGAGAGCTATACCTTTAACTTTACAGACCGTTTCTTCTAAATTACTTTTCGTCGAGTGAACCTTAAATGCATAATTCTTGGGGCCTCCAGAAACAAACTTAGTTATGTATGAGTTAGAGCCATAACTCTCCAACTCGTCTGTCATGTCTCCAATAAATTGCCCCGTTGATATATCGGGGTCATTATTTTTTGAAACATAAATCACGGAATCTGTATCATAGTATAAGACTCTTTTATCAAGAGCTTCAAGATAGGAGTATAATTTAAGGCGCGCTTGCGCTGTTACGTAAGCCGCTATAACAACATTAACAGTCGGCAACGGATCGCTGGCTTCTTCTATATATTCATAATTGACAAGTAATGTTTTATCGTTGACGGGTATAACCCCATTGATATAAATTGCAGGGTTAATAAACATTGCAAATAAATCTGCTGGTTTATTTACAATTTTCGTCTTTGGTTGATTCTCTCTTTGACCGAATTTTCCCCAAAACGAGTTAAGTATTAATTTCGCCAGTGATCTTAGCCCTGGATTTTCAATAATTTTGGTATACTCTAGTTTAACATCTTCCTTTTCAAAGAACTGATCAATGTATTTAACTTTGTCTTCCTCTATTTCACAATCTTTAGGCCAGCCTGATGCTTCCTGTTTGATTTTAATGAATTTATTCATCATGGATGTGAATAATCCTTCCTCACCGTTTTCTTTATTAAACTTTCGTACGTTATATTTCCAGATTTCATGTATTTTTTGTATTTTATATCCTTTTTCTATGGCTTTAAGTACCTCGTCCAGAACCCATGTTCCTTCAAGTACCCTTTCTTCGCTGGTATGCTTACATTCGTTGTAATTCATGTCTTGACCACATGTTCGACAAAGAATAAACATCAATTTATTGTTTATTTTTGAGGGAGTACTGGATGGTACAACTCTTCTGGTGGGAGAATTGTGCATTTAATTAAACCATCTATATTATTTAGGTTTAATTTGTTACACGCATCTCCTACATACACTTCTGGATGTGATAGTGGAAATTTAGAACTCTTACAGATGTACGGATAGAGGGAACAAACATCGGCGTATTTAATTTTTTCCGTATCTTTTATTTCATAGTATTCGCATGTATTTCCTGTTCGTCCTCCATAAAAAGCGTCTCTTGGATTTAGTTTTGTCAAAATTTTATTGTAATGGGTATTAGTATAGGATTTTATCTCTGGATTATTTTTTAATAAATTTCTAAAATCACACTCCCACATTTCATTAACTAAAAAGCCGAAATCTTTTAGTCTCATAATTTTTGCCTTTGTGGTTTCATATCTTAAATTTAGCGTTTCTGAGGGGTCCTCGGAAAGAGGATCGTTCCTGCCGAACTTGTAGCATACAGTACATCCATGGAAATAACATTCTTGAAATTCAAATACCTCATTTGTTTCGGAGCAGTAACCATCGACTTTTACACCATTTAAAACAGCTTCTTTACCATTAGCAGCATGTAAGATGTTGATTTTTCTGTGATTCTCGGTCCAAAGTAACCAATCTATGGCAATTTTGCTCTGCCTGTTTCTCCATCGGTATCCATTTTTTGGTATGATTCCTATAGTATTAGGCTTCAAAAAATTTCTTCTAAAAATTTTATTGCATGCTGAAGCAATAGTTGTGGCTTCAGTAAATGGACATACATTGGTAGTTTGTATAAGTTGTTCTCTAAACTTTAAACATGATTGCGCAAGGATTTCGACATCCGATACGCAGTAGTCTACCAGATCTCTTTGCATATCGAAACCATCATTTTCATGCTCTACAAACCATTTAAGAAATTTGGCTCTGTCTTCTTCTTTCATACTATCTGGGGAGTAATATTCAATTGATGGTAGAGGTCCTATATAGTTTTCATTTGCCTTTGTATTAAATAGGTGCGGGAAGTAGCCTTTTTTAAAAATATCATCAAGTCCAAATGCCTTTGGTAGTTTGGCTAAAGGCATAGGGAAATAGTTAAGTGAGTCGATAAATTTTACATTTTCAAGTTGCATCGTAATTATTTTGGTACCTCTCATGATTAACTCAGGTGTAAAATCTGTCTTTGTCATAATGTAGTTTAATATAAACTGGTGATCAAAAGCCTGACCATTATGGGCTATTACAATAATTTCTTTAAAGTTTTTCCTCATTTGTAACAAATGGTTAGTAAATGTCCCCGCTGGGTCTATACCTCTGACTTTTTGTAACTTTAGACCGCATTTTTTACAAGTATCTGCTTCAGAATCCATGCACTCATCGCAGTATTGTTTGAAAACACAGAGATTGACTTCATGTAAAAACGTTGAATTTTCCAATAGTTTGTCTTGGCTCGTCTCTAAATCGTAGAATACAAAAAGAACATCTTTAATCTTAGGTTTTCCCTTATCAGGCCGAATATAACATAGATGATCCTCGGGTGCATGTTTATTACAAATTTTACAATAAATTTCACCACATACATGTGCTCTTTTGGCTTTAATGGTTTTTAAACAAATAGAACATAGTTTAATTTGTTCGCATACTGTAAATTTGCCTGACGAATAATCCTTTTTATGATTTTCGTAACAGTTTTGACTTCTAAAAAATCGTAGACAGTCCTGGCATTTAATTTTTATTGCTATTTCACAAGCAGGGGCTTGCTGACATGCCTGACAGGTTCCACCACATCGGTGCTCATTTTTGTGATCATATGGGACGTAACACTTTTCACAAAAATAGTTAGAACAAAAAGCTGCTGTCAGCGATGTAATTACATTAAAATGGCTTTTGTAATGTAATAAGTTCAGCCGTTTATTGCTTTCAGTTGAACCTTCAAATATAATATTTCGTCCTTTTGATCCATAGCTATAAACAACTAATTTATATTCTTTTAGATGATTTTGAAATTGTATTAACTCGGGAATTCCACCTCCTGCCTCAGGAATGCTAATTTTAGCTCTCTCCAACAATGATCTTGTTCTTTCGGTTTGAATTTTACTAATATCTCTTCTAACCTTACTGAATTCGGGATCTCTTTTATTATGGGCAATGGCGACTACCAAAGCACGTGGTAAACACAGGTTATCGGTATTTTTAATACTTATAATACCTCGTCGCTTGTCACATTCCTCGTGAAAGCTGTTATAATTTTTTCCTCTGCCCCCACCAACAGGTAATCTAACAGTTGTCACACTAAGACAAAATGATTCTGTATTAAGACCTGCTGAGTTTGACTGATAAATGCCACTTATAACACTCCAAACATCTTGAAAGGTTATGTCTTTAGCTGCTTTGAAGCGAATCCAACCTTCTCCTCGGTTGAAGTCTTTAGAGCAAAAACTAAAACCCACACGATCTAAGGGTTGTAGGCCTACTGTAGCGTTTTGAATAATTTGATTAATTCCTTTTTCCACCCAACCAACTGGTTCAACTCCCTGTGGAACAGGTTTTAACTTAAACTCTAGAGTGCGTCCTGTAAGGTTAAATTCTCGTAACTTTTTAACAACGTCTTTAACAATAATAAACTTCTCCATCTTTCTGTAAATTTCTACAAGATGTGTCTGTCCGGTTGCCTGTCTAAAGTAGATATGACAAGGTCTTTCTGCAGACGCCTAGTTATAATGTAGGATCTGTCGAGATTGAAGTGGGGGTAGTGAATTGTAGGGGTGGGGGAAAAGAACTTATTGGGTTACTCAAAAATGAAGCGGGAGGGGATAATTAATTCGCGAGATTGAATTAATGAGGTAATGAACTAAAAGTAAATTATACTGAGAGTGTAGGGTCATTGAAGTGATATCTTCTTGGAATCAGCCATACTTGGTTAGAAGGTGATTTTACCCTAATCTTAGTTTTTGTAGTATTTTTTACTGGACCTAGTTCTTACATGTTATTACTTTTCAGGTGGTTATTTTAAACAGTTACATGTTTAAACATGCAAATTGTTAGTTGAATTGAAATATGTCTTGAATTCATAATTAAAAAATGCGTAAAATGCACTGGCCTTATTTAACGCTATAGCAAACTAATGATAGACAAATACTAATACTGTATAATAATAGTAAAATAAAATAATTCAGAAAATCCACTTTTTTGGAATACAAAGAACTCACCATAGTTACAAAATAATAAAAATATCTATACATACTTAAAGTATAAATAGTACAATTTTAATAAAAACAATATACTTTTTTGTAGTTTAAATTAATATTGTCTTAAATAAGCGTATAATGTTTAAGGGCAAACGTTCTCCTTAAACCTTTTATATTTAAAAAAACTTTTTGTCTATGCGTTTGCGAGCTCATCATCAGGGTCGTAATGTGAAGAAATTTTGAAAACGATTACAAAGTCAGGCTAACAGGTAAAACGTAAATATCAATCATCACCACTGATTATCAATGATATTTGCCTCGTCAATCAACACATCAAATAAATCCGAAATTAACAAAAGACCACTATACTGCCGTTTTTGTGTCAATATCCGTTATAAAAAAAAAAAGAAGACAACGGTCCCTAAGAACGTTTGCAGAAAAGGTTAGTCTATTTTTATTTTATAAAACACTGTCAACAGCCAATTACTCTGTGTTATCGCAACCAGAACTACAACACTGACATCGAGTGATATTTGAAAAAAGTGAGTCGTTAATAGCATATGGGTGGAACCCTCGTAGATCGCATACAAAACTATGATAAATCATCGAATCATTGTACACAACAATAATAGGTCCATTTACTAGTAAAATATGCTGATTAGAGTTCAGCGTCCGCATGTGGTTCTTTTTTTATTTATTGAAGAGAAAAAAATCTATGTTGCCTTCGGCCATCCAATAGAAGGTCCACTCTAGTTAAGTGTGAAAATCATTCAATTCGATGAATATAATATAAAGGTTTGTGTATGTTACACTATATATTTCATAAGAAAATTTCATTGATATAATAATTATTTTTAAATCAGAACGGTTTAATCCAGATAAAACCAATGCCTTTTTTTTAACTAACTACAACTTGATTGGTAAACACATTTTGCGATCAGGTACAAGCAACTGCTATTTAATCTACCTAGACATCTAGGTCGGTTCCCTGTGAAAAACCCTAAAATTATCCCAACTACTTGAATACTTTTCTCGATTTCGTTCCATCCTTTTGATCTAGCTTTATCCTTGACATACACGTATGTTTAACTTAAATATTAAAACGTAAAACCCCCCCTTTTTATGTAACTTGTTTAATGATTTAATGTAAATACAAGGAGATTGTCTAATCCTAAATCTAAAACTATTATTCTACGTAAAATATACCATGTAACATTAACAACATAATATACAATTAAATTAAAATGGTCGTTCTTAATCAAGCGGCTTATGATTATAACACCGATTAATTATACCAATTACTTATAAACAAAGTTTTGTGCCTTAAATTTAATAAATAATTTTAAAATAATAATATTTTTAATCCACACTGCATCAGTCAACAGAGTCCTAAACAGGTTTGTACAGGAACTTTAAAGCATATCTACAATTACTATATCAATTACGCATGTCACAAAAAGGAAAAAGTACATTATAATGTTTGTGTTGAAATGGATGCCATCATAACGGAATGCGCATGGCTGAATAATGGAAATTTCTCCATAAGAAAATACATGTGTTTTAGGAGATACGGTCTCAAGTAAGGGAATACCTACTGTTGTATTGTATTTGTATTTGTATTTGTAGTTTGCTTTGTCAATGAGATTGTCGTCTTATGATAATAAAGCTGTTTTTTGATTTGATTTTGAAAAACTTTAAGCCAAGGTTTAATAAGAATTATTTCTTATCTACTTCTCGAGTAAATACAGGTGGCCTGTCAGGCACATTGAGACCGAACTCGTTAGTTTTAGGGTTGCGACCGACGGAGGGTTAAATTCAAATCGAATCAATGTCCCTTTAGAAAGTGATTGTCAAACAAGCGTGTGTTGTTTCTGTAGATACAATTCTTGGTATAGGCTACATTAATATAGGAACATGTTTAAATAACAACATTATTACCCAAGCTTCAATTATAAATCAAGATGCGCAAAGCGCATAGGGATTTACGATGCCATAATTTTTGTTATTTTTTAATCTTTTTTAGCATACTTTTTAATAAAAATATTTTTATTATTATTATTATTAAACGTATCAGATACTTTAATTTGCGTAATTGGCCGCCTTGTTTTATTTCAGATTTTTAAACATTTGGTAACAAATTCCGGATTCGTAAAGAAACAAATTTATGTTAACAAAACAAATATTTTTTTTATTTTAAGTTATATGCCAAACATTATTATATACCTACCGCAGGTGTAATTAAACAAATTTAAGGTTTGTACGAGTTTTTTCATAGTTGTGTAATCATCCACTCATGCGAAATCAAATCGGCAAACACGCTAATGATTAATCTCCGGTAGTTTGTGTTGCTATGTTAATTTTTTCATTAAAATATATTCTATTGAATCTCATCTGTAAACGTGCATACCTAATATTTGTTTTTAATATGTTTTCCGCAATCCGAACATCCGTAGTCGGATATTATTTGCACACTTCAAAATATAGAAAACAATTTGAGGGTTAACGAATACAGCCAGAATTAGTGGGCCATACACGAAGATTCTATACTGCAGGTTACTCATTTCATCTTTCATGTGAAAAATAATCTCGTTAGAGCCTACTAACATAAAATGCGTGTTCTTAACTATTTTCGTTTAAAACTGATTCCTGAGGAAATGACAGTAGACAAGTTTAGTCGTTTTTTGGAAATTTTTGATTTTTATCATATTACTTTTAACTGCACAGATGGTTTTCTCGTCAGTTGAGTGTAGTTTTTAAGCTGACTACTTATTATGGAAAGTAAACGAAAAATCGTTGTTGCCTGTGTTGGCATAGCTAGTGAAGTTTTGTTTAAATGAAGGAAGAAAAGAAAGTCACGGACTAAAAAGTGTTTTTTGCAACGACAAATATTTAGTTACATAAATATTTTAAGGGAATTAGAAGCAAATGAGCCAAAATCCTCCTTCAGTTATTCGTCATCACTTAGAGTAACAGATGCTTGCGACTGTGATCCGTCTTTCAAATTATTTTTTTTGTTATTTTTTAAAGCTAATTATTAACAGGATAAAGCGAGATACTAGAAAAATCCTCCAAGAAACCTATTAGTACATTAACACTACTTTTTCAAAAAATTGAAAGTATCAAGAATAAATGTACTAGACAAAGTGTTGGACTCCTAAAAAGTACACCCATATTGGTAATGGAAGCGGAGACAAAAGAATCACCCTTAAAATTACGAAGAAGTTTTCTATCGGATAAATTTACACTAAAGTTAATATCTAAAAATAGCATCGTAGTAAGTAAAACAAATCAGCTGTCAATTCTATGTTTTACACATCCTTATTGGAAAGTAAAAAAATTGCCATTGATGATAGAGAGTTATTCCTGGATAACCCAGAACAAAGAATTAATACTGGCACACCATCTTACTTTCAATTAATTTTTGAAGTCTTCGATATTAGGCCGCCAGTAATTATCCTAAATAATGACGAAGACAACCAACTTAGTGTAAAAAATAACTTCTTAAAAGAACCCCTTGACTAAAGTAGGGTGGTTCTAGTTCCCGCTACCCAAATAACTTATACTATATCGCGTTGTTCTAACTTTTGTAGTTTTCGAGATATTTGCATTGAAAGTTTTATATTGAAAGAAATTGTTGCGACAAAATGCACTGCGCGAAAAGCATAATACTTCATTTGTCTGAAGCTGGTCTGAGTGGTAAGAGCATGTTGATTGTCTGGCCAAAGAGAGCATCCTTAACGAAATGCCCATTGAAAATTATCTATCCCTAAATGATGTATGCTTAAAGTATTTTATAAGGGATAAATGCATGGGACAATCGCTGAAAAAACTACTGCAGATGATCACCTAAAATTTATTCGTTACTACTTGTTGAAAATATCCCTAATAATTACTGGCATAAAAACCTAATTGTTTCAAGACGCTTTATTGTCACCAGTATTTGCCAAAAATTGGGACATCCTTGCTACTCAGCCAGTGGAGGTTCCTGTATAAGGGCTGCAGGCTTCAGAGTCGCCAACCTTTTAAACCAAATATCCAAAACCATCAGTTAATTCCGGTTAATACATTTTAAATTGGATTATAATTATTTCAATATCGATATCGATGCTAAGTCTATACCAAATGCCCGATGTATACAGCCGTCGGCACGATCAAGCCATCCGCCCATTAATATTCTATGCATCCGCCAAGTACAAGTCTTCTTGAAAAGCCAACGGCGAATTGAGCTGAACTTATACGTCCCAGCTTGTTACAAGCGGCTGATTATATTGGGTTTAGTGCTGCAAATTATTTCAGTTCCGGTTAGTTCTCGGTATTCGTATCATCGGGATAATGTTTATATTTTTTCTTGTTAGGGTTACGTGCATGGGCGTGGTCCACAAAAGTGTTTGCCTGCATTTTTTTTAAATCTGTGCAGCACATCCTCTAATAGAGTTCACAAGCCGCCACTGTACCCAGTAGGTACATTTAAATGACATCCTGTAATAAGTGGAACTGGTGTCAAATTAGATGCGATCTAGCATATATTTTTTCGAATGCAAAGACTATTCTGCTAATATCAGCATAGTTTACAATTACCTAATAAAGGTGTGTAAAATTAAATGTCCCATCAATATCCTTTACCTTTTGTCCTAACAAAATAGAAAAGTATATAACAAAAAGTTCTTGTTGAGGATTTATACATTAATTTCTTAATTTTGTGCTTAGCTCATCTGGAAAGTCTCTACATTCCGACGTTAAAGAAGTTGCATAAGCTGTAGTACCACATTTGCTGCCGAGTAAGCCAAGAGAAGCGTATGGAGCGAAATGATTTCATTCCACCCATGGGTTAGAAGAAACTATGGAAAACTTTCAAGAAAATGAATTTTTGTTATGAAAAAATTCGAAACAAAAAATCACTTTTATTAGAGAAAGACGAAATCATCTGCTCTCGACGACGATATTTGAGGGCAGTTAAATAATTTCGAAGGGAAAACAGGAATATCTATTATATGGACGAAACTTGGTTAATTGAAGGGTATACAGTTGGTAAAATATGGCAGGATAAACATAGAGTGGAGTAAAAGCACCTTCGGGAAAAGGTAAAAAGATTAGTGATTACTCACATTGGTAGCAAAAATGGATTTGTCTATAGTGGCTTCCTAGCATTTAAATCAAGACGGACTGGAGACTATCATGAAGATATGAACGCTGATGTCCTTGAAGAATACTTCCAGCAAATGCTAGATCTTATTCCTCCTGGGTCTGTTATAGTCATGGATAATGCCAGCTACCACTCAAGAAATACAGAGAAAATACCAACCGTCTTCTTGGAAAAGAATGACATCATTCATTTGGCTTACTGCAAATAAGAAGTCATCTCATAAAGATATGCTGAAAAATGAGCTACTGGGGATTGTAAAGTTTTTACGAAATTTATTATCGACGAAATCGCTGCAAAACGAAATGTATCGGTACTTCGCCTTCCGCCATATTACTGTGAACTAAACCCCATAGAATTGGTGTGGGCGCAAGTAAAAGGGTTTATAGCAAGGGATAACACCACTTTTAAAATGAGAGACGTTGAAAACCTCTTGCAAGAGGGAATAAAGACAGTGGATTGTGGAAAATGGAGTAAGTGCGTCGAACGTGTGTTTGAAATAGTAGAAAGAATGTGGGAAGCTGATAACATGCTAGAAAGCACTGTAGAGCCCCTTATTATTTCTCTGGACCCCAACGACGATAGTTCATCGGCCTACTAACATGAAGACTAAAATTTAAATATTAAGTTGTTGTATTGTACCGGGTGTTCCACCTAAGGAGGTTATCGGCTATATCAAGTTCGAAAAATGACCGCTAGGGGGCGAAAGAGAAATTTCAAAATAGAAATGCCGATTTTCTCTTGATTTTTCTTAATAAAAATATGTTAAAAATATAATCATTGTATTCTTCATGAAATTATGCAACTTTATGTTAGGAATCGTTTTTTTCAATTTTCAGTAATAAAGCGGTGGGAGAAGGTCAAACTTTTTTTCTTTCAAACACTGATATCTCTGCTTTGAATAAACCGATTTTATTCAACTTGGTCTTGAAAAAAAGCCCTTCTTTTCCTCTACACGCAGATTTATTAACTATACCATATTGATATGATGGTGGCCACTAGATGGCGTTTTTCTGTAATTCCTCAATGAATAAGGATTTTCTCAAAAAAATCAAATGTTATGATATGACTTTTTCATCATATTCTATTTTAGGCTTATAAAGGCTATTAAATAGTGGAATAAAAAATCCAGCTACGTATTTAAAATAAAAAAGTTGATGATGGTCGCTCGAATACGAAATGTCGGATTAAAAAACTAACCCCATCAGCTTGTAGAGGAAGAAAAGTTACTATAAGGAACTGAAAACGGCAACGTGATATCTTTTGTTAAACTAGAGAAATTAGGGATAATAATAATTAATATGGAAAAATCGGCCATTTTTTAAAACATTAATTAATCAATTAAATCTCTGGTTTAATGACGCCCAAGATGCTCGAACTGTCTTCTATCATTTTTTTTTATTTTTACAAGTTCTCTTACTCCCCCTAGCGGTCACTTTTCGAACTTGAAAATAATTTCCAGCAATTTCTCTTGGCCGCTTTTATCGATATATATTTTTTCCCAAAACTCGTCTTTCTATGCATGTTTTAAATATCTAAAATACGAAATTTTTAAAAACTAGCATTGCAATTTACTTGAAATTTACAATGCAACCTTTAACTTATCCACCCTACTATATTTTATTGCTCTCTCGCATTAAGCAACAGAGTATAGTGCACTAGTGCTAAAATAAACCAGTTTTGACAATAAAAATCAATGTTAAAAAGATTATTTTGGTAACCAAAACAGTCAGGAGTATCAACCTTATCGTTAACAGCCCATTCACAGGTTGTCGTTTTTTACTTATCGGCAATTTTTCCGAATTGGTTTTTTCAACGTGGCGCATTTCAGTACGTTCAGACGATTCGGAAAAAGAACCATAAGGTGTAAATTCTGAAGGAATAAACTTAAAAAAAAATCTACTTGTGTACAGAGTGGCTCATTTTCGATACTTTGAGGAAGTATTGGAGTTATTATCAAAGATAGAGACTTGCGGTTTTCGCTTTAACTTTTTAATCGAACGAAAGATTCCGATGTCAAATTAGTCATGGCTGTCTTTGTTTTTAATTTACAGTGTAATTTTGAAAAACGTCGCTTTCTAGGCTCCCCTCGTATTTCCGTTATGCGTTAACTTATCAAAAAGGTAAAAAGTGATATCGATTAAACTTTTTTTGTAGAGTTTCGTGCCATAATCAGTTTTTTTCTAAAAATGTTAGTTTTTCAGATATTAACCAAGCCTATGTTTTTTAAACAGAAATCAAACATAAAAATAGCATCTTTGATGCCACAAGAATATCAAAGCATTGCACAGATGCGGTTGTAGAATAATTGTGGTTAATTAATTTGCAGTAAAATTATCAAGTAAGTATGGTGTTGTATGAAGTTCGAACTAACCTGAACTGAATTAGCATATCAGTATTAATCACAGTTCACTGGTTTGAGATCAGTTGATGGATACTAACTATTTCCCGTAAAGCTCGCCAAAGTGGACCTAATATATTAAAACGGTAAAAAACTCACCAATTCTTGAAATCAGTAGTCTCCAGTAACGTTAATATTTTAACACGACAAAAAGGAACTAGATTCACTTAGAAGGATTTTATACAACAGTTTAGGTCGGTAAATCTGTTTAAATTTTTGCTTAATGGGAAAATAAACATTGAACGTATTTTTTTTTTCGTTTTCTCTAAACGTTCTTTAATCGACGGAAGCGCGTTGCTGCAAAATTGAATCGTCAAACAATTTAATAAGCGACCTCCGGTTGGTTGCCGGTAATGTTAATTTCTACCAAAAGTAAAGCTCGTTGTTACAACAATTACAACAATTTTAATGAACGGTAGTGGGAAAAACAAACCTGTGTACACATAATCTATATGAAAGCAAAATTATTCATCGAAAAATTTGTCAGATAATTCGAAATGATTTTTAAACCTTCGTAACAATCGTCGATTGATTTTCTTATAGCTTTTAAAATAATAAAATGCAAGTTTATTTATCGGAACAATATTAATATACATTTTGTTTTTAGTTTCAATACGTTCATATTACAATATAATAGAATTTAACTAAAATATACATGTTTGGCTTAATTAAAGGAAAAGTGGAATTCCCAATTGTATTCAGGTCCGGTAAGTACAGGGTGTCCAGTTTTCGTATGTTTTACGGGTTATCTGCGTTATTAGTAATGATAGAAGGTTGCGGTTTTCGCGGCACTATGTTATTTTTTTGACAAACAAACGATGCCATCAACAGAATTTTCATAGCCCCCTTAGTTTTTTAGATACGGGGTGGGGTGATTTTGAAAATTTTGTTCCCAGAAAGAAGACAGCCGGATAAAAGAATATTTTTAAAAATAAAATCAAACTTAATTGAAGTCGGTTTATTTTCCAAACCCCGACCTAGTATTTACAATAAGGAAAACCAGGACATTGATGAAGTAAACGTTTTGGCTTTAATTGAAACAAATCAAAGTAGTTCTTGTAGAACAGTGGAAGGTTCTGTCGGTGTTACAACATCAAGGGTTCAAACTATTCTAAAAAAAACACAAGTTTAAGCCATACAAATTTCATGTCGTACAAAACTTACATCTCGGTGACGCAGAGCGCCGCGTAGAGTTTTGTAATTGGTATTTACAAAATGTAAATAGAGAAAATCATTTTAAAAGAACGATTATATGGTCTGATGAGAGTCATTTTACCAGTGCCGGTATATTTAATCGGCAAAATACTAGGTTTTGGTGCCAGGAAATTCAACATGTTATATTTCCACGGGAACTGCAAGTCGGATTTGGGTTTAGCGTTTCATGCTTCATACTGGGAAGTAAAATTTTATATAATATATTTGAAGACGGTCTTACTGCAAATAAATATTTAGAAATTTTAGAAAACATTGTGCCCGAAATAGTAGAGAATAAGCCCCTAGCTCATCTTAATAGCTTATATTTGCAACAGGACGGAGCTCCCGCTCACAATGCTCAAATTGTAAGAGCATAAATATCTTAACAATAATTTTCCTGGCCGCTGGATTGGAACACATGGACCTGTAAGATGGCCACCCAGGTCACCCGATTTAACGGTTTTGGATTTTTTTTATGGGGCTACCTAAAAAATAAAATTTATACCGTCCAGTACCAAACGATGGCAGATTTAAGAGAAGCCACTGAAAGAGCCTTTAGGGAGTTACGGGCACGCCCTTTTATTATTTTAAATGCACTGAGGCGAATCAGAACAATGTGTGAAGCATGTCTTAGGCATAATGGAGAACAGTTTGAGCAATATTTATGAGACATTTTCCTAATTCATCAAATAATTGAAGCTTTTAATTTTTGAACGTATGACACAACTGAGTTAATTGTTATTTATATTTATAAAAGTTATTGTTATAGGTATATATTTTTAAAATTAGTGTTTTATATTTGTGAGAAGCTTGTGACAATTGTTTAATCTTAAAATTTATACGGTGTGCCGTTTAAAAAAATGTAAATTTTGAGCTTCACATTGAAAAAAGCTATAAAGTATTATATATTTTTAAAAAGCTTGTGATAAACTGAATCATAATAGCTAAAAATATATAGGGTGTCACATTAAAAAAAAATGCAAGTTTGCTCTTTTTCTCGAAAACAATTAAACATAGAAAAAATCTGACCAAGCCACTGGAATCTACGTGAAAAAAACTAATAAGTATATTTTTTACCTTTTTGATAAGTTGCAGCGTAACCGAGATACCGGTGTCCCAAAATGCAAAATCTTCAAAAACACCCCGTATCTAAAACTAAGGGGCTATGAAAATTCTTTTTGCGGCACCGTTTGTTTCTCAAAAAAGTAACACAGTGCCGCAAAAACCGCAACCTTCTATCTTTACTAATAATGCAGATAACCCGTAGATCATACGAAAACTAGACACCCTGTACATGGCTTACTCTGGGGAAAGTATAGGGGAAGTCAAAATAACCCTAATTTGTTATAGAAAAAATACCTAAAGTGCCTTTTAACGGATATACGACTATCAACGAAAAACTATTAAAGTAGGTACCTGGAAGGCTTCAACATTAATTTAGTGACCGCCGCCAGTCTAGATTAACCTTCTCGCTTATGTTACTCACGTTTACACATCATGGGGAGTCCCGGGCGGTAGTACTGGACATTTCGAAGGCCTTTGACCGAGTATAGCATGAGGGGCTCCTAACTAAAGTGAAAGCAAACGGAGTGACGGTATAATATCGTTAATGGCTGTTAAGCTTTCTTAAAGACTGTTCTCTGCGAGTAGCGATGGACGGATTTCTTTCAGACACAGTTAGCATCAACGCCGGAGTCCTTCAAGGTTCTATATTGTCGCCCACCCTCTTTTTACTATACATTAATGATCTTTTGGAAAAAGCTAAAGATTCTATACCGGGTTAGTAGAAAGTACCGGAACGCTTAAATATCTTCAACATTGCTAAAGCTGCGCTTAAGAAATTCGGCAGGTAGAGGTTTCTCGGCATGCGGAGTTGAAAAATAATATCGGCACTGATGCCAGATTTCCCAGCTTTGCGCTACACATAGTCGTTTCGTTATTTTAAAATGAATGCCCCAATTATTTTTACTCCAATGAATTGGACGTGTCAAGCTTAGCAAGATCCTAATTTTTTAAAATTTTATCTCTACTAGTCTACTATAATAACATCAGATGTTATTATTAGTGGGTTCTCAGATAGGTCTGTTCTTTTGTAACAGTTTGTTATAATTTTTGTAAAGAATTCATCAACAATGTCTCCGTTCTCATGTCTCTGTGTAATAGGCCTGTTGGTGTGTACCTTAGTGCGTTGGCTATTATTTTTAGTACTCTACTTTTTACGCAAAGTAGCGGGTATATTAAGTGCATTTGACCTAGTGCTTTATTCACACCCTCGTCTACATTACAGTTCCAGTTCATCTTCCTGTCGAAGACAAGGCCAAGGTATTTTATTGTTTGTGGCCATTCGATTTGTTTGTTATTTACTTTTACTTTGGTTTCTGGTAGTAGCCTTGCCTTGGAGAAGGAGATAACCTGAGTTTTCCCTTAATTTAGCCTTAATTTGCAGGCATCCAACCACTTCAGGTGCACGCAGATATTCACTTTGCCCTAAAAAAATGTCACTGACGTCATTAACACATCAATAACTAGGGCTTCTACGACAAAGGTATCCAGATTCTCCAAGTACAGAGTCTTAACTAATGAAATCAAAGACCAGATTAGAGGCAAAAATAGGCATATGAACCGGGCGTATCGCAATGGCGCATAACAGCAGAGGCAAACACAGCCATGCAGCATGTTCATGATTTAATGAAAGCTCAAGAGTCCCCTCTGTGGAAGAATATAGAGTTGCTGGGCTCAGTATCGAGGATAACAGTTTATATAATATGACCAGATCTTTGACGAGGGGCGGCTATGTCCTTTGTCAAAAACTCTCTTAACAACGCTCTAGTCTGCGATCCCAGAGAAAAAGTTGAACTGTTCGCGGACAGCCTCCACGAACAGTTCAATGACAACTCCACGACAGATCCAGAGAGGGATGCGCAGGTCTCCAGAACGATACGAATGTATAGGTCTATCATACAGAATATTCGCGATATTCATATCAAGGAAGTCAAGAACCTTATTAAATTTATCAAAGTCAAAAAGGCTCCGGGCTTCGACGGCATAAAGATGAAAGCGTTGAAGAACTTGCCAGGGTACCACTGAGGTCGCGGTAATCGCGGTATCGTCTGCAAACGGGTATAATGTTGTCAGTGGCGCAACCAAGGGGGGCTACCGGGCTGCAGCCCCCCCCCCCCCCCCCGAGCGAGCGTAGCTCGGGTCGTCTAACTACCTGTTTGCAAGAAAAATAAACTCATCACTACCTAAGATAAGTAAAATTACACAAAAATTAAAACAAGCCTGACTGTTTTTGTGATTTTCTGTTGTCTTTTATTTTTCTTACTTGAAAACCAAGCATCATCATTGAAAAAAGGGCGTGGCACCCAAAAATTTTTCGCCTGCGGCGCTATTACTTTTTCGCCCCCTCCGAGCTTATTTTCTGGTTGCGCCACTGAATGTTGTCATTGGATGCTTTGGTATATCCGCTGTAAATAAGTTATATAGAATCGCCGCTAAGGGTGAGGACGAAAGGTTTACGAATTATCTGGCGCCAAAATCATTTAATTTACTACTTGACAATGTAACATCAATAAAAAATAAGATAACTTTTAGTGAAAAGTACAATCAATATGTTTATAGAAATATGGAACAATTTGCAATACTGCTCTTTTCTCTTCCGAGGGTCCGTCCAAGTGCCGGATACACTTCGGCCAGTTTTGACCCATTGTGCTCACCCTAGTTTGGTCTTACAGCTACTGATTTGTGTAGGTCAACTGGAGAGAGTGTCGGAATATCCGCTGGTTCTAGTTTTCGTTGCCCAAGTATTTGTTGCCTTTTTCGATCCAGTGACTCGCAGTGGCAGATAATATGCTAAGTATACCGTTTCACTTTCTCGCCTGCATAACCGGCAGCTTAGGTCTCCGTTCTACAGTTGCATTACTTGCATACAGGGAACGTGCTTCTTAACTGCCATGTGTCCTGTCAGAATTCCTGTGGTAATTCTCAGCTGATTTCTGCTCATCTGTTTCGTTAGTTTCGGGTCTGGGTTCTGGGTCCCCAATAAAGGACTTGGTGTGGTTTAATCCCTATCTGTTCTTCCAGTAGATTTTGTGTTGATTTCTTGTCCATAGTTTTATGAAATCTCGTACTGTGCACATTGGGTCTCCGAGTGCCGGTTCTGGACCAATAAATGTTTTTTCCGCCCCCTTTCTTGCAAGTTAGTTAGCCTTTTCGTTTCCTGTAATACCTGCCATGTCCTGCGACCCATTGTAGAGTATATGCAATGCAATACTGTTTACCCAATTGACTTATCATTAAAACGGTTATAGTTAATTGTTTTACTAGGCAGCAAAGCAGTAGATTGACTGCCGCGGCTGATAGTTCATAGCCGAGCGTAGCGAGGCTAGGAATTCAGCTAAGGCAGTCAATCTACTTTGCTGCCGAGTTGAACATATAATTTTTTCTCCGATTGTTTATAATGATATATGTATATTGTATTTGCAAATTATTACAATTCCCACAATCTTTTTATTTTTCCTGTAGTGATAAATTAAAACAAAATTTGATAGAAATCGCAATTGTTGGAACGGTTGGTTGCTATGGAAATGTATGTGTCCATAATAACTATAGTTTGACAACTTATGAAATTTCTGCCAGTTTCGTGGAAAAATATCGGTATATTTATATTATGGACAGTGATAGCGACTTAGAAGTACTTACTCCTCCAGAAATAAGGGAAGTGGCAAAAAATATTGAGTTTAATTTGTTGCCAGAGAAGTCTCGGATCAAATATGAAGGAAATTACAAACGATTTATGGACTTTTTCGGAGAATGTATTACTTGCTTACTTTGCTGGATTATCTAAAACAATGAAGAGTTCTACACTTTGGTCTCTGTATATTACATGTTGAAGGCAACTATGAATGTTAAAAGTGGCGTAGATATAGGAAGATATTTGAAGTTGCGGGCATATTTAAAACGGGCATCCGAAGGCTACCAGGCAAAGAAGTCCCGAGTTTCCGAAGAACAATATATTACAAAATTTATACTGGATGCTCCAGATGATAAATATTTATTAGCAAAAGTGGTAATTTTCCAGTTTATCGGCTTATGCGAAAAATGGCGTAAAATGAAAACCGTTTCTTGCAATATGTAGCACGTACTTTCTAAACGACAAATCCGCGAGCGGAAAACCATTTTTTTAATTGCAAATATAAAAAAAATGTGAAAATAGGGTACCCGCTTGTGACAATAATGAAAAAAAAATGAAAAACTCTTGTTGATTTATGTAGCATATACCGAATTGGAACCAAAAAGGTGGATTAGATGCCGTGTTAGCGCCTGTTTAACCAATATAAGTCTATAATGATTACAATTTTTGTCGAGTGACTAACAGCTAGCGAAACATAACCTCACTTGTCACTCTCACTGTGCTTACCGCAAAAGTAAGTTTTAAATTAGATATTTATACGATAAAGTGAAAATACTTATAATCCATTCTTTTAGGTTGTATTGATTTTTGGAATTGCGGGTGCATGTCGCTGCGACGAACTATTGAATTTAAAGTTAGAAAATATTGAAGATATAAACAATAAACTATTGGTATCCCTATTAAACACGAAGACGAAGAATTCGAGGTCTTTCGTAATAATGGAATATTTAGATGTTGTTAGAAAATATATAGCTATTCGGCCTGGTGAATTAAAAGACACAAGATTTTTTTTAAATACGTAAAAGGTAAATCCGTAAAGCAATTTGTTGGTATCCATAAATTTGGTAAAATACCTCAAGAAATAGCTGTCTATTTAAAGTTGCCGAATGCTAAAGAATATACGGGACACTGCCTCCGCGGAAGTTCTGCCACTTTACTTGTAAATTCAGGAGGTGACATAACAATGTTGAAAAGACATGGCGGGTGGAAGTCCTCAACTATAGCAGAAAGATACATTGAGGATGCCACTGACGATAAAGCAATTATCGTCAGTGGAGGATGCAATGGCAAATGAAAGCAGTATTTGTGAAAAAATTTTGACAAATGTGGGAATTACTTATGAGGCGAATCAAACTGGTAATATAGTGAATGTAAAGAGAACGATATCTGAGGAAAGAAAAGGTGGCCTATTTATTCAAAATTGTAATTTTACTATCAATGTTAATAACAAATAAATATTTTTTTTTTAATTCTTGTTAAAAGTACAGATATGCCCGAAATAAACAGTACTGAAACTAAGTTGGCGGTGTTTTTATGCGTGCGCTGTCACACTCAAGTTAGCTAGTATATAGACCTGTAAAGTAAACCTCAAGGAAGTAATTAGTAGGGCCTAATTGTTAAAAATGGTGTTAAGTACAGAGGAGAAAGTGTTTCTGGTAGAGCTCATACGGAATGGGCCGACATAATGGTGCAAGTTTGCTATACGTGTCTGATCAATTCACACAACGGTTTAATAAACGTTCTCCAAGTAATGCTGTAATTTTGAAGGTTATTGAAAAGTTCAGAAATACGGGTAGTGTATTGTGCCAACGAAAAGGAAACTCGGGGCGTCCCAGGACAGTTAACAACAACAATAACCATGAACGTGTTTTTGAGCAAATCTTACAAAATTACAACTTGATTTAAAAAGAACTTCCTTTCAAAGAATCCTGAAGGAGCTGGGTGCATTTTCGTATGTGATTCAGGTACATCAACAACTACATCCTCGGGATTATCGCAGTAGAGTGGAATATTGCGCCAGAATTCTCGCGTTACAGTATGAAAATCCTGAATTTTTGAAAAATGTTTGGTTTTCAGACGAAGCACACTTTCACTTGTCAGGCTATGTGAATCGTCGCACAAATCGATTTCTGGGCTTTGCCAGACCCGATGAGGTTCAAGAGGTTCCTTTACATAGTGCAAAAGTGAGTGTCTGGTGTGCTGTGTCCGGACACGGAATCATTGGTCCGTACTTCATCGAAGAGAATGGTAGGCAAGTCACACTTAATCAACAGAGGTACAGACACATTTTAACACGATTTATCCCTGATCTACGTCAATTCTGTCGTGCACGTAACTTGGCATTTCGAAACCAATTTTTTCAGCAGGACGGGGCAACTTGCCATACTGCTGCCGCAATTCGTCAATTTCTTCAAGAACATTTTCCAAGCAAATTCATTTCACGATTTACTGACTTCCCTTATCCTTCACATTCTCCAGACCTCACACCTCCAGACGCATACATTTGGGGCATGGCTAAAAATGCCGTTTTCAAACGGGCACCACAAACCATCGATGAATTAAAGGATGCCGTTAGAGTCTTCTTCGCAGCTCTGAGACAACCCTTATTCAATAACATGACCAGAAACTTAGAACATCGTTATGAAGTCTGTCTTGAACGAGGAGGTGCACACTTAGAACATATAATAAAGTGTCAATAATATGTATTTTTTAAATATATAATACGATTACAAGTTCAGTACTGTTTTTTTCGGGCAATACTGTATTATGTAATTGTCAATTTTTTTTTTTTGTCAAAAAATGTCAAATGTTTTATTTCCATTGAGAATAATCATTTTGCTGCCTAGGCAGGAAAAACCTTACTTTGCTGCCTAGGCAGAAAAAGTAATACTTTGCTGATTGATATATCTGCAAAATTAATATTTGCTGTCGATCGGAGAAAAATATGTTTGTGCAAACAGAACGCATACTTGATCTTTTACTTTGGATGCTAAAACATCGGCTGCAAATGCACCTCTTTACAGGCGGCAAGGAGGCCGACATCTGGCATCTTGGGGTGACAGCAACCAATTAGAATTAAATGTTAAAAAAAACAGGCGGCAGTTAATTACTTCAAACGTGGGGGTACTTTTCGAACTGAGACCCTCCTTATACCTTAACAGTTTTTTTCAGCTCAAACTCGACCATCGCAATAAATTTGGAGCTCCGTTTCTAAACTCTCTCACTCACATCATATTTATACCACCTTTGTTCCTCAAAATTTGACAGAAGGTGTAAACTAGGTACCTATAATATAAACCCACATTGTTTACTTTCAATTCTTGCTCTGACAGATGTACTGTCAGAATGGACAAACCTTCTACTTCTAAAAGGCAAAGCGTCAATTCCGATAAAGGAGAACACCGTGCTAGTCTTAGAGTGAGACGATCAAAATCCAGCAAAGCCAGCAAAGAATCAAAGGGATCAGTATCGATATCGACTACGAAAAAACTCGAACAAGTGGACAAGGAACAAGCAACTAATTACAGAGAAAGTATAACAAACCTATTTTTTGAATCAATTTTGGACACGATTCTCGTGGAGCGAGTTACAAAACATATTGACTTAGACCGCAGTGTAAGCTCATTGTCTGGAGTGATAGACTCGTCCGATGCAAGTCATGAGTCAGTCTTAGGATCAGGTCACAGAATTGAAACTGCGATTGCATCTGGTACTACTGTCAGCAAAGTTGAAAGCAAATCCTACAGAAGCAGCTTATCAACTGCAACAAGTCAGTATTGAGGACATTATAAAATTTCTTTGTCCCTCTTACTTTGTTTATTCAGGCTTAGAAAATGCATCTATTTAAGTAAACAAAAATTTCTAAAATTTAACACTTTTAAATTTACGAGGGGTTCGAAATTATGTTCCATTGCGTTTGATCGCTGCTCATTTTATTTGAACTAAAATTGTGTTTTTGCAGAAGAACCCGGTACACTCAAAACATCGAATTTCGCTCAATTGACGTTGTCTTTACCTTTATCAGACACCAGTTTTAATAAGGACAATAGCAGCTATACAAGTTGTGCATCCAGCTGTTCCTGTAACTGGAGAATTGTTTTCAAGAATGGAAACATTTACGAAGGTCAGACTAACGGGGTCCTTATGCATGGGAAAGGAAACTTTTACTGGAATGATGGATCTATTTATAAGGTAGGTATG
The DNA here is from genome assembly GCA_963920685.1 of Polydrusus tereticollis. Taxonomy (NCBI): domain Eukaryota; kingdom Metazoa; phylum Arthropoda; class Insecta; order Coleoptera; family Curculionidae; genus Polydrusus; species Polydrusus tereticollis. The sequence goes on from OY987327.1 coordinate 23,270,964, forward strand.
TAATATTGGCATTAAGATAGTATAGCTTGCCCTTAGGGGTTTAGTATTCGCGACATTGCAGAAGTGCAGGGATAGATAATAATATTATTTAGATTAAATTAATATTAGAGGAGGATGATGACGCACTGGGTTAATTCCCTAGTGGTTACATTAATTTTTATTGCCTGGCCATCAGGGGTGCTCACTGGTTCGTTAATTTTCTGCTACCCTTGATTAAAACAATATCTGTTTTCTTAAACACTTGTTTTTCATTCCTGAGTGCAGGTTATGGTAGCATATTACAAGTATTCACGACAAAGACACTGGTCGATACTTAACATTCACATTACTAACTACTTTTTTACATTTTTTCCCTAATCGTCACTTAAAAGTACAGGGTGTCCCATTTTCTACACTTTTATAGGGTATCTCCGTAATAATTGTTAGTGCTATCAAAAAAGTAATATAGGTGTCATGTGCTCTTTTTGGGTCAAATTTAAAATGGGAAAATCAAAATTTGAAGATTTGCGCTCACTTAAGAGATACGAGGTAAAATAAAAAAATTGAAGATTTCAAAATTACCCTATGTATTCTTAGTCAAAAGAGATACAGAAAAATATTTTATACAAAAGTTTCTTTATAATCATTGGTGAATAATCTGCCTTTTCAGAATAAGTATACGGGGTGAGATAAAGAAGTTATCGGACCTAACCTTATTTTTTTAAATAGAACACCCTGTATATTTTAGTCTAAGAAGATAGCATCTTAAATTCTCTTCTTAAATATATAACACACCATAAATGATATTGGTTTCCTAGGCGATTTATTTAAACCTTATTACTTTGAAACGAAATAAAAGATTCAGATTAAGGTAAAAAATAACGGGAATCATCGCAAATATTTGAAAGCTCCTCCGTTGTTTTCAATGCACTCTTGACATCTTTTTCGAACGGATTCTAAGGCATTCATGATGTGTTATGGTTTTATTTCTGCAAAGGCCTCATGAATTCTTTGATCTAGTTGTTCTCGGGGAAAATGACTTCTTCATAAATTTTATTTTCCAACACTCCTCAAAGAAAAAGACCTGGAGGTGTTAGATCCGAAGATCGTGATGGCCACCTTACAGGTCCATGTGTTCCTAGCCAACGGTTTCTAGAGTGGATATTTAAATACTCTGTTATTTGAATAGCGTTATGGGTAGGGGCGCCATCTTGTTGAAAGTAGCTAAATCTTTATTACTTCATTTAAAGGAACATCATAAAGGATATCGTAAAGATTCGATTGAAGTATGTCCAGATATCTATCTGCATTTAAATTTCCTTTAACAAGGCGATACACTAGTTTGTCTTGAAACAAGAAACTACTTATATTTACCCCAAATCGACTTTGTTGACGAACAGGTCGTACCATGTAGGGATTTGTTAAGTTCCAACGTCTTTCATTATGTCGGTTATATATGAATACCGCAACTTGTAATTCGACATTCATCTAGCCAAATTATTTTTTGGTGAAAAGAACGATCCTCGTAAGATTTATTTAAAAACCAGTGACAAAATTCCAATCGTCTCACATCATCAGCAGGATGCAAATATTGGGTAATTTTAACAACATAGGGAAAATATTTATTAGGCGTCAAAACTCTTTGCGCCCCAGATTTTGTAATTCCAGTTTCATTTTCTACGTTTCTGACGGACGTAGATTTTTGTTCCAAAAATTACAAAGTGATTTTAGAGAATTAAATTAGGATGTGTGCTTAAAACCACAAGACAGAAGTGAAAACCTCACCAAGACGAGATTCTCTATGACCCTTCACAATCTAACATCTGCAAATCTCAAGTTCAAGACGATAAAGGAATCGATCCATTAAAAGCAAATACACTATGCATTTGGTCATATTTTAGTATCTTGCTTTTTTCCCCGACTGCATCATGAGCGTTGCATAGCCGAATCTTACGGCTCAGTCTCATTCAATATCCACTAAAAGTGCTTAACGCGCCTAAAGAAGTTTTCACTTCAATAAAAGTTGAGCTACTACTATTCAAAGCTATCACAGAATATATTACCTGATTATTGGCCTCGACAAATCCTAGCACGCTTACTTTTTCATTTTCCTTGTTTTCTTTATTATAAGTTTTTGATCTCGGCGCCTACTGTGGTTTAAAGTAATAAAGTTTACTTACTTTTTTACCTGACCCCGTATACTTATTCTGAAAAGGGCGGAATATTCATTAATCATAATAAAGAAACATTTGTACAAAACATTTTTCTGTATCTCTTTTAACTAAGAAAATATAGGGAAATTTTGAAATTGTCATTTTTTTGATTTTCCCCCGTATCTCTTAAGCGAGCGAAAATTTTTAAATTTTGATTTTACCATTTTATGTTTGAGCCAAAAAAAAAACACTTGACATCTATATTACTTTTTTGATAGCACTAACAATTACGGAGATACCCTATAAAAATATCGAAAATGGGACACCCTGTACGTACATCACAGAAATCGCCCCGTTATCGTAGGGAGTTCAATATTGTACGTCAGATAACGCGCAATCGCTAGCTTCTTAGTTCTACTTAAAATGAAACAATTAATTCCTCAAAACGGCCTTAAAATCGTGAAGTGTACGTAAAAGCACTTGCTTCATGGAGCCATCTTGGAATCTCTCTTTTCTTGCCGTTGCGCCGTGCTTCTTGTCTCTCTCTCCACCGGCGCGCAATACGATCCAACCTATCTTTCGCCTAAGCGTCCCAATATTGACGTTTTACAAGTACCGTCGCGAAGCGCTTCTGACTAGCTACGTGACTGAATGCAAATAACTACGTGAACAAATTATAACACTAATGTAATTTACAAACAAGGATAGCAGAGATTGAAATAGCACAGACACAGCATTTACCAACCTATTCTCTTTGACGTGTTGATACACGTTTTCCCAACAATATCACTTTGTATTATAATGTTGATAATTCTAAATAAAAATTTTGGTAGATTTACATAATTGTTAGTAGTACCTAAGTACATATGGGGTTTGTTAGGTTGCAATGTTTCTGTGTGTAAACTGTCGGCAATAAACAATTGTAAATAAATAAATAAAATAAATATTAGCACGTCATTAAGGAATACTCTGCATATTTTATGTGTTATATGGACTTATTTTAGACCTTGAACCCTTTGTATCACTGTTGATCTGGATATTGCTTCCGTAGGGCGATTTTAAAGATGGTTATCCTTGGGGGCATGGCAAATTAGTACTTCCAGATCTGAGCACATACGAAGGTGACTTTTGTATGGGCTTCTTCCACGGCTTTGGTACATTTAATGTTAAATCTACACCATTGCTATATAGTGGAGAATGGAAAAATGCAAAAAGAAATGGTAATCAGCCCTATGATCAAACACACAAGTTAACTCTAGACGCTAACTTACAAATTACCTGTTGGTCAACCAGTCAACCACAGTGAGAAATTAACAAGTAGGCTGTTTTCGGTTCTTGTCATGGAAACGGTACGTTAAAAATTAACTTGTGTGTTTGATCATAGGGCTGCTAATGGGCTAATATGGGTTTTAGAATAATAATAATAATGATAATAATAATAATAATAAATATCGATTCTTCCCTATAAACCGAAAGAAACATAACTAATATTGTGGGAATCAAGTTTTAATTTTAACTCCCAACATTAAACGGTGAGGCTTTGTATATTCCTCGAGTTCGGTTATTTCACTGGCTCGTTTTATACAGGGTGGCACATCGAAAACGAAACAGAGTGATTTACTGGCAGCTCAGTTCTTTTTTGGAAAAACGCTCAAATCCGTCGATTTTGTTCTCGAGAGGGACACAAAATTGGCACAAAAATCACGTTAACACGTGCAGCCCCCAGGGCGGGGGTGGCACCACCCCTAAAATCTTAAATGGAAAGGGGGGGTCGAGTGAGACCTTATTTTAAATGTCCTGCAATTCCCTTTATAACGATGTAAAATTCATGTACTTCAGTTCAGTAGTTTTGGAGATTTATTGATTTAAAGCTTAAATAAAACTCTAATACATCATCATTAGTGGAGATGCTAATCCCTTACCGTCATAATTACCTATTTTGTGAGGGGTAAAATTAGGCCACCTGATCTGGGGACTCCAGGTACGGATTTATTTAAAGACTATTATATTATTATATTTTCTTACTAATCCTCTTAAAATAATTAGGGTATAATAAAATAGGTTTATTTAAGTTATTTAAATATGCTGATTTTTGGTTTTAAAATTCAGTTAGATGTTTGTATTGGTTTAGACAAGAAGTTATTTGTTGCCAATTAAACGTGATATCTAAGAATGTTTCGTCCGTGGAAAGAAACCAGCACGGCAAGTGGATCTACGAGTCGTGATAACAACCAATTGAAGCATGATAGTTTATCAGTTGACACAAAAAAAGTTATCTTCGACGGTTACACCACCCTTCTTGAACGTGGTTATTCAAAATTTGGTGCAGTAAAGAAAGCGGCAGCTTTGACACGCAGGCCCGTGAGCACAGTGTGGTTTGTTGTAAATAAACCTATATAGTGGAGAAAAAAAAAATACTCTTTACTTTTAAGAAACTGGACGCGACGGATGTCGATATAATTCGTAGAAAAATATATGCCATGCCACGTTTTTATATATATTATTGTCTTAAAGCAGCGCAACCTTTCATTCTATCAACAACGAGTGCATCCCTTGTTTCATTCGATCACCCTTATCGGCATTAGGGATTAGCATTTATAATGAGTTTGTAAGATAGATAGATGGACTTTACGCTGCACTTCATACCAACCTCATGCTCACCCCATATCTCTTCACTTAAAGTGTACATTTTTAGTGGGCGCTCTGCCTAAAACAACATCATGGTGTGCAGAAACAGCTGGTCTCTAAGTCTTCGGATCAACCCATATATAATTGCAGAACAAGAATCGATTTTTGTTTAAAGTTACGTAATTAGACTCGTCAACTGCAACCGGCTTACTAAAAGTTAACAGTTCCGTTATTCCGACATTCAGTTTAACTTATTATTGCTACACCATTGCCTCGCCTTTTCCGCAGCGACCGAAGAGTCAACTGACAGATCCTTCAGGCAAGACCTAGATATTATTACCGAGGTGTCCTACGCATATTGGCAGATCGCTCCTGCCGTCACGTCGTCACCACGGCCATTTACGTGTAGCAAGAGCAGGATTAGTCCTAAAATAGACCCTTGTGAAACACCCTGGGTCAGTGCATTCGCTTCCGAGTTGTAGTGTCTTTCCTTATGTGTGATGGAGATTGCTTGTTGCCTTTCGGTCAGATAGCACCTTGTCAGTGCAGCACAAGCACCACGAATACCATATCTTTCAATTCGCTGCATCAGTGTATCATAGTTGATCGTGTCAAAGGCCTTCGAGAAATCGAAATACAGCCCAGCAACCTTTCGATTCCCATCGATCTGATCCACTATAAACTCTGTAGCCTTATAGATTGCCAGCTCAGTAGTTTTTTTTTTGTCTATAACCATACTGAGTATTTGTGAAAAGATTGTAAGTCTCGATGAAGTTCATCAGCCTGTTGTAGATCGATCTCTTGAATACCTTAAACACAGATTCATTAGAAAGATCTTTTTCGACATTGTGACGTTTAAAGGATTATCTGTGCGATTCAACTGGTCAAGACCAGCTGTAACAAGTCTTGCTGATGTGCATAGAAATATTATTACAGTTGATACCGCAGAAGTCAAAAATTGGTTTGGGAGGGAAAAGCACAGATATATTATCTATTATTATGTTATTATTTTTAAAATTTTTAATCTGTTTAAGTTAAACCTGTTTTATTTTTTATTGAAAATCTTTCAATTTCAATTTGAATTTAACGGACACTGGTCTAGACTTGAACTGGTTAACGTATGACTCACATCTGTGCCACAGTATTTTTATCGCTGAGAAACAAGAATATATAATTTAATGGGGGTTTTACATGTTTAAGGGAAAGGTTGGCTATTGTATCAAACAAACAATTGGTACGAAGGCGATTGGCTTAACAATAGAAAGCATGGATATGGACACAGAGAGTATTCAAACGGAAGTACTTATAAGGGCGATTGGCTGAACGACAAGATATTTGGAGAAGGAAGCATGATTTGGAGTAACAATGATGTAATCAAGCGATTTTAATAGTTGAGGTTGTTTTAAACTAAAAAAACTTTACATAATTTTCCTAAAACTACAAGATTTACTATTTGTCTTTTATACAGGGTAATTCGCAATTACATTAGAACTTTTGGTATAACTTACTGAAAATATTTTTTTGATACTTTGGAAATTTGGGCTTAGGGTAGTAAAATACTGACATGTTTCTGTCACTTCCGGTTATACTTCAAGCAGCTGTCGACTTTAATTTTTTAAATAAAATAAGGTATTTTTTTTTATTATATTTTTGCATTTCTCACCAAGTTCTAAGTAAATTTTAAAAAACATGATTTTCACCCAATTCAAGTAAGGTAAGGTGGGGCAAGTGCATCCCCAAAATACATAAGTAACGCTTTATGAGTTAATAAAAAAGCTATTTTTGTGCCATTTAATTCCATTTTTTTTTCTTGATCCGTTGTGGGGGTTTTCTAGCTAGCCACTTAATATCAATTAAAAACGAGCAAAATTTAAATTTTTATAAATTTTAAAAAATGTTTAGTCGTGAAAACGCACTTGCCCCTTGTGATGGGGCAAGTGCGTCTTTGTAGATCACGGGTCCATCTAAGTATATTAAATTAATTCACGGGGCAAGAGCACTTAGCTTTTATGCACAATTTTCTAAAACTTTTTACAAATCTGGATTATCTTTAATTTTTTGCAAGTTAAATACTTTGGTATCAGGGGTAAAGAGTAGACACAAAAAATAAATTTTTAAAAACTTTTTATTTTGTCCAAAAAAAATATATTAAGGTAACTTTAAATAATACAGTTAGTGCAAAAACATATTATTCTAAAACTAATCTTCTAAGGTAGATAAAAAGTATTTTTTCAAACCCCTATTTACTGGATATTGTACATATCAGATGATACTTCAAAGCTTATTTCACCTCTGCGACTAATTTTCGGGTTAGGTAAGACTGAAATAATGTCATTCTTAGAAACCGGCCAACAATCTTGGACAACAGGGAAAATAAACATAGAGTTTCTCTTGAAAAAAATACTTTTTCTGGCAAAATTTACAGTAATCTCGCAATCAGACATATTATATAGTTACTTGACCCACATAATATTTAATTATTTTTTTCCCGGGAAATTTAACTAGGACCCAGTCATTGATAATCATGTCATTTATGTTTTTTGATGTATTTTGTAAGTCTTGTTCTTCTTGGTCAAAATCGTCAAAGCTCTCCAAGTTATCTTCGCTTTCAGTTAAAAGTTCACCAACGGATTCGTCTTCTTCTGATGATAAATCCGTTTGAAGTTTTTTCTTCTTCTTGGGTTTTCTTGGTGGCTTCCTCTTTTCATTAACCAGTTTTTGTTTTATGTGAATCAACGGAAGTTCGTCATCATCATCGGATACTGATTCGGTTTGATGATTAGGTTTATTTTTTTTATTTTTGGACTTTAGTAACAATTGGTCTTTTTCGTTTAGTCGTTGCAATACCTCTCGGCTTGTTATGACTTCTGCCCCATGGCATACTTTCCGTTTTCTTATCTATATTTTTGAAAAAAAATCCACAAGGGGCAAGTGCGCCCACAAGAACGCACTTACCCCACCGGTAAAAGTCGCACTTGCCCCAGTCGCGTATTTTCATGCGGCAAGTGCGACCCCGAACATAACTTAAAATCCAGCAAGCAAATCCAAATCAATTATATATGCTGTTATTCCATTACATATAAGTTTCATATGAGATTTTTTTCTACCAGCTATTTAGAATTTATGCACACAAACACTTACCACCAATATATTATTTGTTTACTCACCACAGTAGCAAAAACACAGCACGGCACGTTCGTTGTCGACAGACTGAATGCAGACGCATTTGGCGCGTTAAATTCTAGAATGCGCTGTTGCTAAGAGTACAACGAAAGTAAGGGTGCCAAGAAAATGAAGCATTTAATGCCTTATGAATTTACAAAGGAAATAGATGCTCTTGCCCCACCTTACCTTAGTTAAATGTTGTTCAAAATCATATCCCCTTCCGCCCTGCCTTCCCCTAAATATAGAATGCAGTGTGCGTTTTATCATTTAATTTTTTTTTATGACTTAGTCGACTCTTGTATACAGAGTGTAATTTAATAAATGTGCGATATTTTACAGGACGATTCCTCAGTTATTTATAAGGTGAAAAGTTCATATAAGCAAGCCCTTCATTTTTGAGATACAGGGTGTTAAAAATTTATTTTTATTTTTGTTATTCGTAAATAATTTTTGAAATAATGTCTACATCTGGACGAAAATTAGTATCTAGTGGTTTTTTGAAATGCGAAATTCGAATTTGATATTAGCATGGATCCCACTTGTAGAGGGCGCCACCTACGTGCCCTTTTACTCTTTTACGGAGTCATAACTTTTTTATACGTGCTTGTATCACATTTTTAATAAAAGTGCATATTTTTCAATACAAAAATAATTTTCAGCTTTAACAGTGGCGTGCCTACGGGCAGGCCCGGCGGAACAGGTGGGTACGGTGAGTATGGTGGGTAGTACTACCCACCTGGAATCTCGGAAGGTGGGTAATTACCCACCTGGAAATTCGAGCGAAAAAAGCATGCATTTGGGTTTTGATCCATTTTCATAATATGCGCGCGTAAAGACCAAATTCGATCTGACTCAATCAGACCACTAGCAAGGCTAAATTCGAAACGGACTTCTGTTTTTGCACTTCAAACATGAATGATTTACAATAAAATATTTAATTATGACACCCCCCCCCCCTCCTTCCTTTTGAAAAACTACCCACCCGGACTCAACGTGATTCGCCGGGCCTGCCTACGGGCACTGACTTCGATACTTTAGGAAAAAATGATACGCCAATGGTTTTTTCCCGAATAAAAAATATTTTTAAATTCACCGTTCAATTTGAAATATACCTAACAATTTTCCTGCGATGCGTCGCTTTGTAATAAAAAAATTAGAACTGTTGTATTGTCTTGATTATGTGCTGCAATAGATCTAGTTGCCATGGGATATGTCACTTGCTTTTTACATCTGACATTTTCTCCTGAGTCTCTGTCGTTCAAGTGTGTGCGTTGTGAATTATTTATTTCATTTTATTTTTACCATCTCGCTGAAAATGTTGAAGTATTCAAATGCAGAAATGGCGGAAATGCATTACGTGTATGGCCTCGCCGACGATAATATCCTGAAGACTTTCCGCGAAGGATGGAATTTTGTAACTGGGTTTTAGATCGGCACAGAAACGATGCAAATTTCATTGGTTCAGTTCTCTTCACGGACGAAGCTGGGTTTTCCAAAAACGGCATCATAAATACTCATAATTTACATTTATGGGCAGAGGAAAATCCCCATGCTTCTATTGTAACGCATCATCAGCACCAACTTGAACCCATCAACGTGTGGGCCGGAATTATCAGACAACACTTAATTGGACCATTTGTATTGCCAAGAAGGTTAAATGGAGAAAGGTATTTGGAATTTCTTCAAAACAATCTGCCAGAACTTTTAGAAGATCTACCTCTGCAACTACGACATAATATGCGGTTCATGCATGATGGGGCTCCGCCACATTTTAGTCTAGTAGTTCGAGAACACCTAAACAGGGTCTTCGAAAATCAGTGGATAGGAAGGGGAGGACCAGTGGCTTGGCCTCCTCGATCACCAGACCTAAATCCATTAGATTTTTTTTTGTGGGAAAAAAAAATTTTCTTTTAAAATAAAACCTATGATTTGAAAAATTAAAAGAAAACTTCTCTCCTCCAGAGTTCACATTCTTTCTTTATTTAACTTAACATATGTGTTACTCCTATAAACTTAACCATACAAGCTCATGACTCTTAATTTTTTAAACAAACTTTTCTTTAATTACCTTCAGATGTCATAATCTTCTATTATCATACTTAAATATGTTACACTTATCTAAATTACAAAACTTAATCTTAACTTTACTTCTCATTCAATTTATTTAACCATTTAATGCACCAAGTCTCCAGCCTTTCTGTTGTACTCATTTATTTGAGACAACTTATTATTTCGAAGTTAAACTCGATGTTGGTATCCCCTGAAGATGAGTAAAGTGCTCGAAACATGTCGGGAACCTAATAACTTTTATGTTAACAATTAAACTGTGGAGAAAGACTGCATTGTTTTATTTCATATTTTTGTATTGAAAAATATGCACATTTGTTAACTGTCGCCACGTACTAAACATCACTGAAATATGTCAAGTAGTTTCGAAAATATTAATTAATTTCCAGTTTTTCCCAAAATTTTAACACCCTGTATTTTCATAACGGAACATTTTTGGACCTAAGTTTATAAAGCAAACTATGAATAACTTTTCATGTAGATTCACACCCTTAAATATTCGCATGTCATTGGGTATTCTTATTTAAAATAAATAGTTTAAGCCCGAGACTTTGTCATTCTCTTTGAGCACAGTAACAGACAATTTATTTCAAGTTATAGTAAATAAAACAAAATATTTTTAAGTATTATACTGGTGAGTGGAGTAATGGATATCAAAATGGATATGGTGAATATACATGGGGTCTAATCGCCCATAACAAATTTCTCTTTCCCAACTACAACTGGTACATAGGACACTGGATCAACGGATTTAGAAGCGGAGCAGGTTAATTTTATATTTTCACTAATTATATCAACGCATTTCATTACACTAAAATTGCAGCTTTACTTTTCACTCTTTCCAGATATCGTTTTAACGCCGCGGCGTGTAGATAAGCCAACAAAATGTGGCGGGAGCTGTCATGACACGACTCACAAGGCTCTCAAGTAGTGTCATTGTAAACTATTTTAAGTTTTCAGAAATGCCCAGTTAAGTGACGCCAAATTAAAAGAAGGCATTTTTATTGAGCCACAAGTTAGAAAATAGCTGGACGATGTTAATTTTATTAAAAACCTAACCACGCAAGAACTCAGAGCTTTGTACTCACATATGAGTGTAGTGAGGGGATTTTTAGGCAACAATATGGATGCAAACTACGAAAAACTCGTTAATAAACTTTTAGACTCCTACAAATTGCCTGGTTGCCGAATGTCATTAAAAATTCACTTTCTCCATTCCCATTTATCATTTGTTCCTGAGAATTTGGCGCTGTCAGCGACGAGCAGGGTGAAAGGTTCTATCAAGATATCAGGATAATGGAAACTCGTTACCAAGGATGATGGAATCCAGCCATAATGGCTGATTACTGTTGGTGTTTGAAGAGAAAAGATGTGACCCCCATAAAAGGAAAAAATAGAATTAGTGTGTGTGAAATAAATATTTTTGATGTTTGCTCTTTTCTTAGATGTTAAATTAATATAAATTATAAATATAGTTGATATACGGGTTTAAAAATTCTTGTAAAATCAATCTTTCAATAAATATTAAATGGTAGCGTTCTACTTGTGGTTTGTTTAATGTACCAAGAAAACCTTACGTGTTACAACTTTTTTCGGCCATATTCGTATTTAGATAGATTCACCAAACATTTTTTCTGTCGCCCAGTGTTATTTAGCCACTATCTTTCCTGCGCGTTGGATTGGCCGAAATTCTGTTATCCGATAGCCACCACGGTCACCGGATTTGATCCCTTTAGATTTTTTTTTTTTTGGTATCTTAAAGAAATTGTGGATGTAACCGAACCTAGATACATCCAAGATCTCTCAAAATTGCAGTGACACGCAGAACAGTCACTGCAGATAGGATTAGACCAGCGTGTACCAGAAATCTTATAAAAATATTCAAATATTGTATTAGTGAGTGTTAACCAATTTGAACACTGTTGGGGAAAGGTTCAGTTATCTAGTTACATAATTTAATAAATTTAAACAAGTACTAATTCAAAGTATAGAAGAAGTACGCCAAGGCCGCTGTCTGCAGTCTTTCCGAGAATATTCGCCGTCTACAAAAACAACGTGGTTCAGCGTACGTGACAAAAAGCAAGGTTTAAAACAGATGTACATATTCTAGTCGAGTAGCACAACCGCGGTAAAGAAAGGTTTTATTGGTAGGCAACTAGATATACTTACGTGTAAATTGAAACAGAGTCCCCTTCCGACGTTCTCAAAAGCTCTAGACCGAAAAACGGATAGGGGTTCGAGATGATTGAATTCGGTTTCATAGCTACATTTCCTTTGTTTTAAATAGAATAGTGTTTTAAGCCTACGTGACTGGAAGCAGTAAGGAGAGTTCCGTATCAAGCCTTATGGGAAGCAGACGGTTTCTCTCGCGGTGTTTAGAGCGAGGTTCGTTGGTTTTTTGGTATCCGAGCCATGAAATAAGTTGGTAAATTCGCGGACTTCTATTCCGAAGGTGTAATAATGTGATTACTGCATCCCAGCTCGAGTCCCGTTTATCAGTTGAAGTTAGTTCTGTCAATCCGCGTAGGTACATCCCGGAGATATAATAATGTAATTGTTACGACACGATTCCTGTTTATCTATTGTAAAAAGCAGTCTCAAGTTCGTGGAATTTATGCGAAAAATTCTCAAAAGGTGTAAGAAAGTAATATTGTATCCTGATATTATAGTTTTTAAATTGTTATGTAGAATTTGCAGCTGATTTAATGAAGTAAGTAGTTATCTTACTAAAATGTAACAGTATAACCGTATTTGAAGTTGAAGAAATAGTCCTTGCTTTCAGTGGAGTTAAAGTAAAGTAAATAAAACAATGCAGTCTTTCTCCACAGTTTAATAATGATGATGGTAAATTAAAAGGTTCCCTACATGTTTCGAGCGCTTAAGCACTCATCATCAGGAGATACTAACATCGAGTTTAGTAGAAAAAACGTTGTCTCAAATTAATGAGTACAACTCATAGTAACTTTAAAGGTTGAAGACTTGGTGAGACGTTTTAATCATCTTTAGATATGAATGAAGTTCTGGTTAAATTCGGATTTTCTGATCAAAGAAGAAACATTTTAATTAAGACAATGGAATAGTTGAAA